>NW_015148970.1:7058786-7071623 GCF_001465965.1 Polistes dominula
ATCAAATTTAAATCTTCAATATCATTCAAATGGTGAGGTTTACGGAAAAAGTATAAGATACTTTTTTTGTAGAGCATTAAATTTCCTACAAAATTTGTCTTGAACATTTTTCTGTACAATCAATAAATAATGAGGTATGAATTTTAATCTATTRGACTGAAAAAAAAAAAACTGCGATGCGGAGGATCTTCCTATTAAAATTAAGAACTTATATTGGGTGAGAATTCTTTTAAGGTGTCTAGGAACCCATTTTTGCGTGGCACTTAAAAAAAAAAATTAGTCATTTTTTGACCCACCCTAATATATATATATTACACGTAGAACGATGTGTATCTTTAGTCTTCTTTAGCAAAATATATCTATATGAAAAGTTGATACAATATATCTACTTACTATCGGATAACCCCAATGGTGAGGCGCAGCGCGTTTTCTATCATGATCGAATTACATGTAAGCGCTTATATTTTCGGACCAAATATAGATCTACAGAAAAATGTCTTTTCGACATACATCGTGTTTCTTGACATGCTAGTAAACGAAAGATATTTCGCGGGTGGTGGTACTCTACTTCGTAACCTTTACATATATTTTCTTTATTACCTTAAACTCTTTATTTCTCTTTTTATTTCTCTTTCGGAAGACTTTTATCATAATTATTTTAAATTCGTTATGATACTATATATTTTGGTAGCTGATTGATTAGCTATTGAACTAGATAAGCTACAATACAAATAATTTTACGTGCGAGTTATGATAGTTATACATTTTATGTAGAAAGTAATAATTAAAGGAATAATAATAATAATAGTACAAAAGTAATAGTAATAATATTAATTATAATAATAATAGTAGGCAATGAAAATATATTACTCAATGAAATAATTATATAATTAAATTTTGTCATCATCATCATCGTATAATGATTACTCATGTATTATATTGATTATAATTGACAAACATTATAAATAATTATGAGTAATATTAATGATTTAACCTACCACCCGCCTTGAACGTACCACGTTCAACACTTATCAAAACTTATGTTTTAACATTACATAATGATAAACAATCTTAATTTATGATTAGCCTACAGAACAATTTACTTAACATATATATCAATTACTATACTTCATTGTTTGAGGCACAATCGTCTCCTCCTGATAAAACACAAATCTTAGTGACCAATCAACAGAGACTTTCCTCAGCAGTCTTCACAGAGACAACACGGATAACGTTGTCTCTTCTTAGGTGCAAACGAGATATTCGTCCCAATTTCCATTTCATTGGGGATACGCTTTTTTTTCAATAGAACCAAAGTCACCATTTTCATTTTTATTTTTTGCTATCCTTTTTTCTTCCATTTTGTCTGTTGTTGTAACTGGTGTAAATATGCCACATGCCAGTGTCGTCAGAAATCTTGGAAAATTCTTCTTAGGTGCTGATACTTGTTTAGGCAGATAGTAGAAATTTTCATTAAATTAGATAGCGGTAGAGTTGTGATTGATTCATCAATCAAAAAATGATTTGGAGTTAATGAGGTGGGATCATTGGGATCATTGGACAAATGAGAAAGCGACTGAAATTGAAAGATGCCTAAATCTGCATTGCTAATGTATAAAGTTCTTAAAACATTAATTTCGTTTTACCTATGACGTGTTTTGAGTGATACTTTGCGGACTTAACCGCGCTTTCACACAGTCATCCGAAATGAGGTGCATGAGGAGATTTTGTTCGTTGTATAGTATGTTTACCAGCTTATCACAGTTAAACTTGTTTAATAGTATAAACCCTAGATTGTTAATCTCGTTAGATGCTCCTACAAAATTGTCAGACTAAATATTTTTAGATTCCCTCGTTGTACAAAAAACTTGTAGAGACAGTTTAGAAAAACATCTGAATTAAGGTCTTTTGTTATTTCTAAATGAATATCTTTAGTGGAAAAATAAACGAAAACACAGAGGTATGCCTTGATAGTTGTTTTTAATCGAGGTCTATCCTTGACAGAGAACAGTGTGTAGTAGAAAGATTTGTCATTATATACTGCAGAACTTGAGGCTTCTTTAAAACACCTAATGTATATTGATGAATGATCTTCACTATCGATTTACCTGATAGGGGCCAATATCTCCTCCGTGTTGTAGCCATAATTGTTTGGCAGTCGACATGTAGTAATCAGGGATGTTCATATCTGATTGTCAATATGGTGAGTGGATATTTAGTCTTCCAAATATCGGATATAGCTGGTCATACAACATCGATTCCTTTTAGAATCTTCTGCCCACTCTGAGGAGTCCCACTTTGTCTATTAAACGGAGCCAATAATGCAGTAATGTTTCATTTGGAAATTTCAAGTCCCCTTTCAAGAGCTCGTCTTTCCGAAAGGAAGTGTTATTCTTGTGCTAATTTTATCAATGTATGCTTTATTTCTTTCAGCTCTATAGCACAAAGTGCTTCATGGCATTGTGTAGCTGCCTTCATATCCTTTTGCTCCCAGATCTTCTGTCTGGGCGAAACTCTATACCAGAGTACTACCAGCTACTCTACCCAGCCATTGCGAAACTCTAGCCACAACGTATGGATATTTTGAGATTGCGATTTGTTCTACCTTATTCTTAGCTGCTACAATTTTTGCATAAACACCTTTGCCTGTATTATTGCTGGATAATAAATAATTTGATTCCTAATGAATCAAAAAAGTTGGACTATGTTGGAAAGAATGGTCCGTTTGGTAATTCGTTGATTATTTGTTTTTCTCATAGTAAAATGTAGTTCGTTCTCGTTATTGCTCAGTAAATGTCTAATGTTTTGGGTACTTGATCTTCCTTAGTCGGCAGTTGTAATGTTAAATCTCCTCTTGTACTTAATAATTAAGGTACATTGGAATTCCATTTTAGTAGTGTAAGTCTAGCGGTTGATAAAATAGATTGTAGATCTTTTTTTTAAATAAAGATCTCATCTATAGTGGTCGTCACAGTTAAAAGGTCATTTTCATGAAAGTCATCAATGATTACACGACAAGTGTGTAAATACTATCTTAATGCTTTCTCCAATCTGCCTCAATGCACGAATTGCTAAAAATGGTGCTGACGCAGTCCTGTATGTTACCATCCTTAATTGATATGTTTTGAATGGTAATATTTTATCTGGTTGTCATAGAATTCTTTGAGAATTACTTAAAATTTGCAATCTTTGGGAACAACTATAATCTGCCTGTATATTTTCTCAATTTCTTCTATAGTACATACTCGTGTTGCCTAAAACGAATTAAGATCAAAAAGAGATCTTTCTGTACTCTAGATCTAGCATGCTGCATTTCGTTTAATAATACTCTATTAGTTGTTTTAGTTGATCCATACAAGACCATCCTAACCTTGGTAATTGTGATTTGAGCCTTTATCATAGCGTGATGAAAAAAATAACACAATCTGAGCTTTTGCTTCTAACAATAACTTACGCACATCAAAGAGAAATTCCTTGTATAGATCCTAGAAATCGTATAATTCATTAAAAGATGCGTCACTGTCAGGCAACAAGATGATAAGCTGCTGTTGAGTTTTACTAAAGACAAAGTAGTGTTTTGTCAATTCTTCACATTTATACTATAGCCTTCTCAATTCTTGTCGGTTCGATAGGTTTTGATGATTGATTTAAACCGCGTTAATTCTCTCTTAAAAGCTGATCGTCCCTTCTCCACTTCAGTTGTGAAGTCCATGTTCTTATGCAATTGATTCTAGATATTCCTTGCAGATTGCCTATCAAACTTTGTTGATAATTGATATGTGTCACAGATTTAGTTAGCTGTCGTCCACCGTTCAATGTAGCTTTCTTTAATTTGTTCTTATAGTTAATTTGGTGCTCTCACCCCCTTTTTCTTATGTCTGGATCTCTGAAGGCACCTGTTGTCTCTTTATCCAAACAACTTAGGATCCATTAATTTTCTGACCTGAATTTGGCTCGAAGGATGGAATGTTCCGCACCCAGCAAATGGTCAGCTTGTAGGACCTAATGTCTATAGGTTCTACCAATTCACTGACTTTTCTTTGGCTCGCTATTTCTGGCTTGGAGGACCAAATTTTTTGCGTTCAGCTATACTTTCTGCTCGGAGGACCTAATGTCAGTAATTGCCAGTAGTCTTAACTTTGTGGAATGTAACTTTTGCTCCGTGGACGAGTATATGGACGTGGGAATATAATTAATCAATCCTATGTTTTAACAAACCATTTATTTACAAGAGTTGTAAGCTCTTGTTACAATATAATTGCAACTAAAGATTGTAAGTCTTCGCTGTACAATGACTGAGTTCAACAACACACTGATCTGACATGTTTTGATCCATGTAGAATGTCATCACTGATTCTTTAATGACACGCTCTTCTTTTCTGTTTCGATGATACTGATGACGTGCTATATTATTATTAATGACTTGGAAGGCATTAATCTGTAGCTATTTTTGTTCACTACTTATGTCCTTTTCACCTCATTAAAATGTTGCTTACAATATTGTGGAGAGAATAGTGGCGGTATTTTCCTACTTCTTAAAATGCTTAAAAATATTTTCTAATTCTAGAAAGGGGATTGATTTCCGAGTGGTCAGAAGTCGCCATAAAGATATAATGAAATTGTTTGGAGATACAAAGGTTTTTGTAACGCGGCATCTAAGCCGGCCGGGCGGAGCGGATCAAACAATAAACGTTAAATGTGGCCGAATGACTTGAGGACTGATTTTTTCCAGGAATCCTTTTGTACTCGACATATGTCTTTACATATACAGGTATCCCTCCAACAACACGGTATCGCATGACACGATTTCGCTATAACACGATTCATAATGGCGGGAACCCTCCGACAACACGGCATTCTATAAAACTGTTTTCTTTCAAAAAACCTTTGTACAACACTGTACTTCTACAGCCGCGGCGAGGCTTACCGTCTTAAAGATACAGTGCTGCGGAAAGTATTTCTTTTCATCTCCATGACCTGAAAACAAAAATGTCTCACGCTGTGTGAACTGAAAACATCAACGTTAAATGCGGGTTGGAAGAAGATATGGCCTCTTTCAGTTGAAATAGAGAACGTGCGGGAATCGTTACAAAATGAAATTGGTTGCATATCAGAACTTGCTAAATCAATCGGAAGCGAAGGTTTTGTGGAAATGGCTATTGTAGACGTTCAAGGTTTATTAGTGAAAGAAGAAGTTGACGAAGCGGATTTGATGGAAATGGTATCCGAAACTGCAAATCAAATTGATCCTGAGGACACTAGCACTGATGAAGATTGTGCTGTTAATAAGTTAACATTAAAAATATTACAAGAAGGCCTAACTTAGCTGAAAATCTCGAGTCATTTTTCTTGAATGCAGATCCTTCCAAAAAAAGGAGACAAAAATTCAAAAGGAAGCATCAAAACTGTCTAGCTCCATACCAAGAAATTTATAATGACCTGGTAAGAAATAGCAAACAAAATAAAATTACAGATTTTTTAAAGAGGGAAGAAGATGCAAGAACTTAAAAAAAAAGAAAAACGTTCTGAAAGTCAAGGCGATATCATTCTATCGAAAAAACGTTCTCGGTTGAATTAATTGAGCAGTGACGACGAAGAAATTTATTACATTAAAGTTGCGTTAAATTAAAATAATATATTTGGTTTTATATTGTTCATACATTTATATTTTTAATAAAAATTAAGTTGTTTATTTAAAAAAAAAATATTTGTTTTTAAAAAGTTTTCGGAACGTAACGCCCCTTTTTACATTGGCTCTGGGTCTCAAACAACACGGTTTCAAATAACACGGCATTAATTACTACACTGCTCAATTAATTCAACCGAGAAAAGTCTAAAGTCACATGTTTGTGTTAGTGTTATTTTTACTGACGCCATCTTGTAAACATGCCAGTTGCGCCACCATAGCTGTCTATCTCTCTTGCACTCTGAACTGTCTCTCTCTAACTACAGCATCATACTGCAATACTTTTTATAAGTTTGTCGTTTTTATTCTAGGTTTAACAACAGAATAAACGTTTGGCAAATTAATTTTAGGTTTCTGTATACTTAAATAACATAATATTAAAATTACAGGCATACTAGAATACTTTTAATTTTTTATTAAAAAAAAAAAAAATTGCATATGGCAGATATTTAGTAATGAGAAAAATGCATGGCAATAAAAAATTTATGTTTGATAAATCTATCTAAAGTCAATAAATATAAAATTAGGCTTCTCAAAATTCTTTTAAAATCTAGGATTATTACCTGTACAGGTAGGATGCGCACTAGTAAACGCAAGCACTACCGCCAGCTAGGTAGTGCAGATTCTAACCGAAAAGAGTAAGAAGAATGACATATCAATAAATCAGTTTACCCACAATACTCTCTCAAAAACGTTGCTAGCTCCTGGACTATTTATCGAGCGAACATCTTGAATCAGTGTTCTGTGTTAGAGTGTGTGTTACATTTGTTAATTACTTTTCTTGCCGTACGTTACGCATGTGACGTAACAGCTCAAAAGTAAGTAATATTTTTTTATGTAATAGTATTTGCATATTGTAATATTGTTTCACATATATTGTGTCTTATATATTATAGTCCAAAAAATGTCTGAGAAACGTTACAAAAAATATAAATTTATAAAGAAACAGATGATTTCGTTGTCTATTCAGAATTGATTTGTCGACGCAATTATTGAGGAATCAAAAATTTCGTCAATTATTTCTGAAACAAATACTATTCCTGTTTCCGATTTTAATATTAATAATTTATTTTATTTTGAAACTAATAGAGATAAACAAATAGATAATTCAGAAACAAATAATACTATTGCAAATAATAAAGATATTGCTTTTGTAAATTTAGGATTGCTTAACTTTTTAAAAGTATGGTCCTTAAAAAACAATATTAATCATACCCAATTGGGTAATTTATTAAAAGGTTTAAAGGACATTTATTCAGAATATAAAATTATCTTTCGTGTCTCGCACTTCGAGATTACGAAGGTAGTATCTTTACTTTCATGTCTTAGACTACAATTCAGAGCTAAAGTGAACGACTGGAGCACCCCTTGACCATCGTGGCCCTGCCTTATTACTGTTTATTCATTTGTTATTTTTATGCCAGACAGATCGCACGTTTGGTGCAAAGTGAACAGTTTTAACGTATTTTATTATTAATAATAGAGATTTAAAAATTATCAATGGGTAGTAGCAAGAATAAGAGTTCAAGAAGTCGGAATCGTTCAAGGAAACGAACATTCAAAGACTTCGCAAGCTAGAGGATAAGATGGAGGAGATAGCAACGGGGTTTGCTGCAATAAAGGAAGCCATTTTGAGACGCTAAGATACAGTCCGTGAGACGCCGGAGCGATCAGAATCAGATGTTGAAGGTAATTGTAACCATTATAACTACGGATTAATTGTGAGCACGAGATGCAGTCACATGTTTCGTAAATTATACCTTCATGCCCGAGAGACTTCACATGATTATAAATAATCATAATAATTACATCTGGGTATGGTAATGCTCTGTGGGTATGGTAGTGTTCTGTTTTACTCGAGAGGTAAAATAAGACTTATATGGTAATCTGACTTTATCTGGAAGGTAAAGTAGAGATTAAAATTACTCTAATTTATCCGGGAGGTTAATTCAGAGTAAACAATAAACTACCTAATCTTGTACAATTGTTAAATAAACTGATGTATGGAAATCTATAATAAGATGAATTAAATGCATTTTGAATCCAGTGGAGGAGGAAATTGCAACTGAATTCCAAAGTCACAGAGACTACGTCAACTAGGGATCAAGTCACTCCGAGTGAGCAGCAAGTGGCAGAAGAAGAGGATTCTCAGCCTGAAACGACTAGCAAAGAAGTCCCACCGGGATCAGAGTCAGTTAAAAACGCAGAAACAGAGACTCCATGGGAGCTGGATGCGAATGCTCTCCATATCTTTGGAGAGGATCCGATGCAGAAAGAACCTAAATTAGTCCTGCACTCCAGTGTCGCTAATCGTTGGAAAAAATATTTATCTGAAGGTTTAAAGAAAGAAGTTAGGGAGACACTCCTAGGAAAATATCCCAGGAAGGATAAACTTTCGTTCGAGCTGCCGATTTTGAATAAAGAGGTGGCAGTTAACCTAAAAGAATCGACTCTGAAAAGGGACAAGTACTTTGGTGTTACGCAGAAGCTAGCTGGATCTGCTTTGGCTGCTTTGGCTTTAGTAATTGAGTCTCCGGCATCTCTTAGAGATCCAGACAATGTTAAGAGATTGGAGCAAATTTGGGTTGCGATTAAATTACTAATTGAGATACACAGATCTCAAACGGTTGCATGCAGAGCTTGCATCTTACCGACGTTGTCAAAACAGTGGGCGACGGCACTAGAGAAAAGGGAAGCTGATGATTTTTTGTTCGGCGATAAATTAGTCGACAAGGTTAAGGAGATCAAGGCCATTGGGAAAGTCTGGGAAGAGTTGAAGCCTGTTCCGCCAAAGAAGCCGTTCGTGCCTTTCGGTTCTTTAAACTCCAAGAGCTCGTTGAGTCAAAGGAAGTCAGTGTCTCAGACGAGCGGGAAAACCTCATCAACGAGAAAACCACTGACTTCCAAATTTCCAGCGAAGCAGAAATTTTACCCCAAGTCGAGTCAATATCGTCAGCAGTACCAACGGTCTCAGAACCGTTAATCTCAGAAGAGAATGTAAGTAGGTTTGCGAGGCGTCTAAAGTATTTTTTAAAAGCCTGGAAAACAATCACTGAGGACAAAATTGTCATTCAGTGTGTGGAAGGGTATAAAATACCTTTTAAATCGGTCCCTATACAAACTCGTCCACCACCTGACAGGACTTGGTCGGGTCAGGAGCTGGCATGCATCCAATTAGAGATTAACAGACTGCTTTCGATAGGCGCGATTGAGGAAGTAAAAGAGGTTCCTGGACATTTCCTTTCACCGTTCTTTTTGGTCCCTAAGTCGGATGGTCAACAGAGGTTTATTCTGAACCTGAAGGATCTGAATACGTTTATTGACGCAGAACACTTCAAACTCGAGGATCTTAGATCCGTTTACAGCCTTCTGGAGCGTGATATTTTCATGGGTACGGTGGATCTTAAAAATGCATACTTTCTGATTTCAGTATGGAAGCCACATCGGAGATTTCTGAGATTTATCTTTAAGGGGAAAATTTATGAGTTTGTTTGTTTGCCCTTCGGCTTATGCACGTGTCCATTAACATTTACCAAGTTGTTGAAGCCAGTGATAAACTATCTTCGGTTGAGAGGTTTTTTGTCGGTTGTATACTTGGACGACTTTCTATGTTCTGGTCATTTGATTGCGGAGTGCAGCTAGAATCTGAGTCAGACGATCAAGTTACTCGAGAGATTAAGATTCATTGTGAATATTGATAAGTCCATGTTGAAGCCCAAGAGAAGATGTAAATATTTAGGCTTTATTCTTGACTCATCTACAATGAGAGTGGAGCTTTGAGGAGAAAAAATAGTCTCAGTACAAAAACAGATCGAGGATCTTAAAAAGAAGGACGAGGTGAAGATTCGTGATTTTGTCAAGGTTGTGGGGTCAGTGGTAGCGTGTTGTCCGGCAGTTGAGTACAGTTTGTTACACTATAGATCATTTGAAAGGGCGAAAGTCCAAGCTCTAGAAAGTAGTAGGGGTTGTTTTGATTCAGCCATGGCGGTACCGAAATATACCCTAAAGGGCTGGGATTATTGGTTAAAGGCCTTACCAAATGCCAGTAGAAAGGTAAGAAACAACCAGTATGAGAGAACAATCTACTCAGACGCATCACTGTCCGGGTAAGGTGCGTTCTGTGAAGGTGAAAGCGTCAATGGGTTATGGAGTCAGGAGGAGAGAAGTTTTCATACAAACCACCTGGAGCTTAAAGCGGCGCTATTGGCCTTGAAGTGTTTTGCGACGGACCTGAGGGACACTGATATCTTACTCATGGTGGACAACACGACAACGGAGGCCTATATCAATAGGATGGGTGGTGTCCGTTATGCCGGGCTACATAGCTTGGCGAGTGAGCTATGGAATTGGTGCAAGGACCCCCAGTTATGGGTTTACGTCTCGTACATCCCGTCGAAGGAAAATGTGGAGGCTGACCGATCATCAAGAATCGATAACTCAGACGCGGAGTGGGAATTACCAGACTATGCGTTTAAAAGAATCATCAAAAGATTCGGGAATCTGGAGATCGATCTATTTGCTTCGCGAATCAACACTAAATGCGCGGTTTATTGCTCATGGAGAAGAGATCCGGAGGTCCACTTGTAATCAAGGGCATGCCTAAGGAAGCAGTTAATATCTCGCTAGCTTCACTAGCAGAATCAACATTATAAAAAATTACAATGGAACTTTGAAGCTCTGGTGGTGTTGGAATAATCAGGTCATCGGAGATTTTGATATCAAACGAGGATATCACGAACAGCTCTTTAATAAGCCGATTTATCAAGGGTTTTTCGAGGATGAGGCCTGAATGTCCTAAGTACGAATCTACTTGAGATGTAGACCCAGCTTTGTCAAAGCTGGCGGAATGGGGTCCAGTGGAGGAACTTCCTTTGAAGAAATTGACGGCAAAGCTTGTTGTGTTATTGACTTTAGGTACAGCACATCGCTGTCAAACGTTGGCGTTAATTAATATCTCGAGCATTATCGTTTCAGAGTCAAAAAATTAAATCCGAATCCCTGGGAGAATCAAGACCTCTCGAACAGGAGGCCCGCAGCCAGTTTTAAGACTTCCATTCTTTTTGTACAACCCAGAGCTATGTATTGCCAGAACTTTGAATCAATATCTGGTGGTGATTAAAGATCTGCGAAGCGGTTTTGACTCTTTGTTGATCTCAATTAACAAGCCGCATAGTGCGGTCAAGAGTGAAACGATCAGTCGGTGGATAAGGACGACGTTGGTATCGCTGGGAGTTGAAAATAGACTACAGGCCCGACCTAAAAAATCGATGGGTCATCTGATCCCCCAGGAAACCTATATGGGACGATATAGGGGCAGGTGAGAATTAAAAAGCACAAAATAAACGGGTGCTTTTTTATCAAATGATTTTGTACGGCATTCTTATCACCTCTAGATCCATCGAAAATAATGAGAAAACACGTAGTGCCGTTAAAAAATAGTAAGCCATAAAGTCGGAGAAAATTTTTGATTTTCTGACAAAACCCCGGCTCTATTAAATCATTTGATTTTGAACGGCGTTGGTTTCATACACTTTCAATACCTATTCTAATTGATTATTCCGCAACGCCGTACAAAAATTATGCAACAAGGGAGAAAAGTCGAGGGTTAAAATCCACCTTTTTCCAAGGGTCTGGGAGGTTATCTGAAAAAGATCGGCATCGGTTTCAATTTATTTTTTAGCATTTAGAAGTACTAATTAAAATAAATCCGTTTAAAAATTGTTGTTTATTTGAATGTATATCAATAATTAACTTAATTTAATCGTATATTTGACTTTTACAGCTGTAAAATCATTGGACTCTGTACGGCAACTTGTTTTTTAACATGATTTTGCTAAGTACAATTTTTCTATATTATTGCCGTTAAAAAAAACTGTTTAAAAAAAAAATATAGAGAAAACAAAAAATAAAATTTTTTTAATTTTTGTAAAAGTTTAAATTGTCGTACATTAATAACATAAAGAAATTTTTTAAATGTTATTGTTGTTTTAAATAGTATAAGAGTCAATGAATGAAGAAAAAGTCATGCCGTTCATTTAAATGCAGACCATATTTTTTGGCAAATAAAAATAACACTTCCGTTTTAGGAGGTACTTTATCATCATCTAATACTGTACGGCATTAACATATTTTTGAAGGGAACAATCGATAATATGTAAAAATTCCTATGCCGTTTATTTAAAAAACAGACCCTTGAACCAAAAAAAATTTACGGCATGTGGAAAAATGTTATTTATGCATAAAATACTTTCAAAATAAATTAATTTTATGTAGTATCAGATCATCCCCCAGACCCGTGGAAAAAGGTGGATTTTAACACTGGATTTTTCTCCTTTGTTGCATGATTTTTTCACGGCGTTGCGGAATAATCAATTAGAATAGGTATTTAAATTGTATGAAAAAAACACCGTAAATAATCAAATGATGTAATAGACCCGGGGTTTTGTCAGAAAATCAAAAATTTTTTCCGACTTTGTGGCTTACTATTTTTTAACGGCACTACGTGTTTTCTCATTATTTTCGATGGATCTATAGGTGGTAAGAATGCCGTAAAAAATCATTTGATAAAAAAGCACCCGGTTATTTTGTGCTTTTTAATACTCACCTGCACTCAGTTGGACAGCTTACAAGTCACGGCATAGTGCTAAAAATTATTATTTTATGCCTCTATATCGTCCCATATAGGTTTCCTAGGGGATTAGTTGACCCATCGATTTTTTAAGTCGGGCCTGTAGTCTACTAGTAATGTCCATCCAGTAATCGTATGTTCCCGAGTTCAAATCCCGCCTCATCAAAAAATTTTATCAATTGATTAAGTATTATAATTTAAATATTACATACATATTTAATATATATTTTTCAAATATCTGTTTTATATTTTCCGAATATTTAATTAATATTTTCTAAACATTTACTGTACATTTTATGAACATATATACAATATTTAGAATTACTATTTATTTCATATTAAAAAATGAGGCTCAAAAAATATTTTTTCGTTATACTTGCTCTAAAAGTTCAACTTTTGAGCGCTGGGTGGCGTCCATGAAGGGACTGTGTGGTATCTCTTCTCACCAATACCACGAGATAAAAATATACAAAATGGTTAACGTGTATAAAAAGTTTTATTAATAATAACTGGTTAAAATGAG
>NW_015148970.1:7079985-7099974 GCF_001465965.1 Polistes dominula
TGTGGTATCTCTTCTCACCAATACCACGAGATAAAAATATACAAAATGGTTAACGTGTATAAAAAGTTTTATTAATAATAACTGGTTAAAATGAGTTTTAGTAACACGTGKTGGATACAATGCGTTGTGTGTCGTTTAGCGTGTATAAAAGCCATTAACTATAGTTCTTTTGTTTTACATGTTGTTGGTCTGTTTTATCATTTTTAGGTATAGTTATATAAGCGGTCTGTAGAGGCGTGACTGTTGATACGCGTCCGCTACAACTGTTTTCTAGAGACTCTACCATATTGTCTTTTTTTTACGGCTTAGGCCGTAAAGTTTACCTCCCTCTTTTTTACGGACTTTTCGTGTACACCTAGACGGAATTGAGAGAGATTGTAAAAAAAAGTCACATTCTAGTGTACCGACCGATGATTTTGAGTAAATTTTAAACTTAGTTACTATTGAGTGGCGCTAATTATTTCTCTGCTGGCAGTTTATTACGAAGCGGACCTAATTTTAATAAAATAACCACGCCATTTTATTAATAAATACACGATACAAGTGAATATTCAGCGTATTTTTTAAAACAAGTAATACAACATAGTGAATTATTTGTTTAAAAAATATTTATATTTACCTATAAGTGATTGATTAAAAAAATTTAGTTTTTTTGCCCTTATGAAACTTCATAAAATTTAAATATGTCATTATTTGCCTCCTATCTCTCAAAAGTTAAACTAATGGAGCGATAATGACAAAAAATATTGTATGTCGTATTTGTATTTGTATGTCGTAATTGTATTGTATTTCAACATTTGAAAAAGACATTATTCTAATATTTTTATGCTACTAGGGTAAATAATACAGAAAAAAGAAATAAAATAAAAACCATAATAAGAACAAAAAAAGTTCATTTGATTAATAAATTAGATGGATGTGATCTATTAGGACAAAATGAAATTTTATAATATATCTACTCTTTAACTTTTTTCTGTTAATAAAAATAATATACTAGCAATTTTGATGGAAAGAGATGGAACGAATTACTTGTAATAATAAGTTCAATAATTAATTATCTTATTTACCAACAACGAAAAAAGACGATCATAAAGTCGTTTGTAAAAAGCGTTTGTTTTTACTTACGATGCCAGACACTGTGTAATGCTTTTCGGTTGTTAAGGGTAAGAGATCTGTCAAGATGGCACCATGCAAAGCTTCCGCGAGCTCGGAGGGTGCACAACCACCACCGGGTCGAGTCCACCATTCTTCTGCATAAATGCCCATTACGACCCATTGGTACTTTCTTCCGTACATCCCGAACCTAAAAAATCATAGACATATATGTCTGATAAGTCAGAAATAAATTAATTAAAATAGAGCAGAAGAAAATGAAATAAGCAAAAGAATTGCTTTGAGTGGTATTTTCCTACAACGAAGTTGGAATACTGAAATTTGGATATGCGATTGTTGTTAATCTTACTTGTCTTATAAGCAATAAATGCTGTCAACGCCTTTGCATATTTACAAGAAGTATGTAATTTTGTTAATTTAGTTTTTTTTTTTAATTCACATAACAACATTTATGATTTTTACATCCAGAAGCAATAAAGCAAGAGAGGTGCATAGCGATCTACGGTGTTATTTCGTCTTTTGAATATCTCGGATTTTGTTTACTATTTCAACAAAAAAAGCTCTTTTTAGAAATACAGATAATATTCTGGAGATTTTCGGAGTCGATAGTAGGCAATAATTGAAGATATAATTCTAAAAAAGAAGTCGATGCAGGTTTTATAGGTTTTCTAGGCACTTTCCATTAATATTCTGATCATCTTATTGTTAGACAAACAATAGACTGAGAGTATTGTAAGTATTGTAACACTTAACTATCTAAACTAAAAATATCAACTTTTTTTTTTAAGAATAGTGAGAGTGGACTTGTCCTTGATTGGGCAAATAACAGATTCTAAAATCTTAAACTCCACCTTCACTATTCTTAGAGGAAGGACTTTTGTGGTTTCCGATGTAGCAATATGGCAAGTGTACTTGTTACAGATCAGTTGAATTTTACAATTAGATAACATCACAGATAAGTTGCATTCCAAGATCACTTAAATTTGACATCACACGCAAAATAATTATCAAAGCAGGTGCAAGTTGCAAGTTTGTAGTTGTAATTCGGAAAAGAGATCATCAGAAATCACATTAATTCTTATATCAGGAAATCTCAAATAACTATTACAACGTAGTATAATTGTAAAATGCTTTTAATATACTTATTGTTACCGAAAAGTGAGATATCGTAATATCACAACAGCTACATCCTATATCACGTTAATACAACGGACACACCGGCATAAGCGATATTCAACCATGATCATTTTAAAGAAAATATCATTAATCTAAATAGTGTCTTTCTTTCTTTTAGTTTCATAAATTAAGTTTTTGAGGTTTCTGAATTTTATTTTAGTGATAATATTAATAGTAATGAATAATAATATTTCATTATTCGTTAGATACAATTGCTAGATAAATTTTTTTGGAATTATTACAATATAAAGTTTTGATATTTTATTGGCAATATGTATACTAAAAATGGCATACATACGCATTTATACTTCTCAAAAAATTCTACATCAGTATATAAAGCAACATATAGCATAAACACCCTACAAAATATTTGACTTTAACGGCTTTAGCTCATTACAATTTCTAAATTATTTATTGGCAAAGTAGGATATCATATATATAAAAACGAATAAGTCACAAACACAAACTCAAATAATTTATACATCCAGAATACCAACTTGTAGGCCTCGCAGAATATCCTTCTCGCCCAGTTTTCATTAAAATTTCCAAGAATGATCCTTACGTCCTTTTCTTTCAATTTCTCAAGTGCCGTTGTGACATCTGTTGCAAAACTCTGTGTTTCCACGACCTCCATCTTGTTTTTATCCAAATCAGAGACCAAATGATTGTGCGCCTGTGATTGAAAAAATATATAAAATTACATAGAAAAATATATAGTAGATATAACAAAATATACCGTATAATTAAAATATGCATTTCGAAAAATACTATTTTTTGAAGTGAAAACTTCTTTAGAATAGGGAGTGATTTGAAAAAAATGAAACGCTGGTTCAGGCAACAAAGCGGTAGATGGCGAGGCAACGGAGCCTGTATACGGATAGGCAACGGAGCCTGTATACGGATAGGCAACGGAGCCTATATACGGATAGGCAACGGAGCCTATATACGGATAGACAACGGAGCCTATATACGGATAGGCAACGGAGCGACGGGCCGCTATGCAACGGTCACGATATTTAGTAAGAAGAGAAATAGAGACAAACATATAGGATTAATCCTGCGAAAGAATGAGACAGAATATAGCTATATAGTTTTTCCTATTCTCGGTCTCCTCTTTATGCTCTGCTTCGTAGTTATCGCTTCTGGTTGTATATGTGTGTGTTTGTGTGCGATTGCATACTACGAAACGTGAACACATATAGAATAATTTCGATACTATATCTGTTTGTAGGAAAGAGCGATAGAAGGATAGAAGAATAAACAGAGATAAGCACGTAGGTATGCGACAAAAGTATAAGGTCCAAACGAACCGACGGTCGAAATAAAGAAAAAAGGTGTGAAGTCCGTCTTTGCAAGTTGTATAAGTGTGTAAGTTTGTGTGAGCTGGAAGATATATATATACGTGTCATTTCTTTTTTATTTTTCTATTTTTCTATTTCTGTTTAAAAATGTTTTTATTTTATTGAAAAATTAATATTAAATTTTTTATATCGCAAGTATTATAATTAATAATTATGAAACATATAGAATATAATAATTGTATTGTCTGCAATAATTTACACACACACAAAAAAATATGTGTGCAGATCACACGTGTTAGAAGTGAAACCTTCAAAAATCTAAGTTTCGAGAGAATGAAACGAATGCACAGTTTCAAGAGTAAGATAATTGTAGGATTTATTTATTATAATATTATTACCATATATAATAAAAGTCACCTGGTGGAATAGCTGATAAAAAGGACACTTTTCCAAATCCAAGCATTAAAAATTGAATGATGAGTGTAATAACCATAGATAGAAACAAAAATGGTAGAATGTTTGTCGGTGGAAAGATATCCTATCTTTTAACCTAAGTAAATATAATATATTTTTTTTTTGAAACTCAGGTAGATAAATTTTTTTTCTTTTACACTTTTCACACTTTCTGTGAATGTGAGATATCTTTATCATGGGTTAGCATACACAAGTATTTCTTTTTGTGTTGCAACTAATAACTGTAGATGCTGTTAAAGAAGGGAACAATTGTGGTCGTATTTTTTTCGTTTCATCGGGTTTTTAATTACAACGATTTTAATATCTATTTATCATTTCCGTTGTTTTATTTTATAATAATTAAAATTTAAAAAAAAATTTATTTTCTATATTTGTTTTTCGATATTTGTAAAATAAGTTATATTATTGTATTTTTATGGGAAATATAAAGTAAATAAGGTTTTATTTGTTTTTGTCACGTGTCTAGTTTCTTCTATTTAAAAACTTTTCTATTTTATTAAAAAATTAGTATAAATTTCTTAAATACACAAACATTATAATTAAAAAACATGTCTTTGGATATTTATAAGAAAAATATTCTACAATGTTGTCTAATTCTTTTTCTCTGATGTATCTGATAATCATTTCATTTTTTTGTAAAATATTGCAGACAATACAATTATTATATTCTGTATATTTTATAATTATTAATTATAATATTTGCGATATAAAGAATTTAATAATAATTTTTTAATAAAATATAAACATTTTTAAATAGAAAAGAAATGACACATTTGGTAAAAAAAAACAGACCACGCACCTTCTTTCTTTATTTCGACCGTCGGTTCGTTTGGACCTTATACTTTTGTCGCATACCTACGTGCTTATCTCTGTTTTATCTTCTACCCTTTTATCGCTCCTATCTACAGACATTTCGAGTATCGAAATAATATGTGTCCACGCTTTGTAGTATGCAGTTGCACACAAACACACACATATACATCCAGAAGCGATAACTACGAAGCAGAGCATAAAGAGGAGACCGAGAATAGGAAAAACTATATAGCTTTATTCTCTCTCATTCTCTCGCAGGCTCAATCCTATATGTTTGACTCTTTTTCTCTCATTATTTAGTATAGCAGCCGTTTCATAGCTTCGTTTCCTGACCGACCGCGTTTATTTACTTTTCAGATCTCTTCCATTCTAAAGAAGCTTTCACTTGAAAAAAATATATTATATTTACTTGGATTAGGACGGCATATCTTTCTGTCGACAAATATTCTACAATTTTTGTTTCTATTTATGGCTATCGCATTCAGCATTTCATCTTGATGGATAAAATTTTGAAAACATTAGTTTTTGTCAGCTACCTACACCGTAAGGTCGGTTACTTTTCATGAGAACAGAATTATATAAAACAGGGAAGATCCGTTGAAATTCGATCTATATTTATAATCTTTATTATCGATGCGATAATATTCATGCCTATAGTTTTTTTTTTACAACGTGTCATATCTTTTCTATTTAAAAATGTTTTAATTTTATTGAAAAATTTATAATAAATTCTTTATTTCGCAAATATTATAATAAATAATTATGAAGTACATAGAATATATAATAATTGTATTGTCTGAAGTATTAAAAAAAAAAAAAAGGTTTACCAGATACATCAGAGGAAAAGATTTAGAGAATACTGTGGAATAAATGAGGAGCAGCTGACAAATTCCATTCAAAAGTAAGTAAATTATTGTCACATTTTTATTTTTCTTCTTCATATAATATATTTGATCCACAAAGACAAAATATGTCTTTTAAATTTGATTTTTATATGTTTTCATAAAAATTATCCAAAGAGACATGTACTGACCTAGGAATAAAAAAAAATTTTATTATTAATTATAGTTTTTACGTTATAATGAAATTTACGGTTATTTTTGATTCAAATAAAAACATTTTTAACTGGCTGAACGCCCAGCGTGAATTGGTGGAGTTTACTAAGGGTCCCAAATTCGAGACTCGTTGTTTACACATTTCGATAAGCTGAGTGAGCGATACGATTCAATTCGTTTTTTTAGATTTTTCGTTGTTTAGATCTTTCTTTAGACGAGAGTATTTAGAAAGATAAGTTTGTGTTCCAAAGAATAAAGACGAGATATGTTATAAATAATAAGTGTTTTGAAGTGTAGTAGGCTACGGAGTTGAAAAAACGTTTCGCGAGAATATCTCTATTAGATCTCTCATTGCATTTAACCAGAACCTTTGTTCAGTCCAGCAGTATTTTCCATATGTTTTTCGTAATGTCTTTATTTTGTCTATCCTAAAATGTTTGTTATACAGCGCAAGAATGTAGATGAAAACGGGAAATTGAAAACCATACTAACAAAAAAAAATTTTATACCTGAGTTACAAAAAAAGGATATTCCATATTTACTTATTTAAAGCGAATTATATTTGCCTCGATAAACATCCTACGATGTTGGTGTTTATATATGACTGTTGCACTCATCATTCAATTTTTAATGCTTGGATTTGCAAAAGTGTCCTTGTTATCAGGTATTCCACCCGGTGACTTTTATTATATATGGTAATAATATAATAATAAATAAATCCTACAATTATCTTACTCTTGATACTGTGCATTCGTCTCATTCTCTCGAAATTTTGTTTTTTGAAGGTTCTACTTCTTACACGTGTGATCTGCACGCATGATTTTTCTTTTTAAAGTTGCGCCATTTTTACAGAATTTGATTTAGGAAAGAATCTTTATGTACTTCTATAGCTAATAGTACATAGACTAAGAAATTCTTTCGTTTTCTTTTCTAAGTCTCATACTTATCCAGAAATCTGTCTGCCCGTTTTGGCCAAAAAAAGGATTTTGTTCAGCCACGAATACCGACGCCATTTTGTATCTAAAATCAATAAAAATATTTGTTTACATAGTTCAATATATGATCAACCAATCTTCAAAAAAGAAATTTTATTCCTTATTTAGTGTTCGCAAAAAAAATTCTCAAACAAAGTTTTTTTTTTAGGCTCTAGAGTGGTGTTTACCCCTTAAAGATCGTTGTGTGACTCATCATGTAATACACAACTTTAGCCAAGGCAATATCAATATATAATACAGCAAACATAAAAGAAAACAAGGCAAAAAATGGAAAAATATATACAACTTGCTGTGGAAATCAAAGACATTTCGCACCAAATAAAATCGAAATAATACTCTTTATATTATCGACTACACAAGTAATACTGCAAAACATACGTCAACACTTGCACAAACATTTCAACACATAAATATAGTTATAAAAATCAGTAATCATTAACACATGTTCAATTACATGAAAATTCTTTAACACGTCATAAAATTGCAGCTATAAAAGAAACGCTTGACCATAAGTCTAAGTGATTTCTTATCTTAAACCAGGCAACTCTTCGAAAGGAAAAAAATACTACAATAGTTTAACAATAATAATAAAATAATGATAGTAATAATATTATAATAACAATTTTAATATTAGATGCAATAATCATTATAACTACGATGGTAGTAGTAAAAGAGGGAGTTTGATGTGAGTTAAAATGTAACATCAGACTATCTTTTTTCCAATATTATAATCTATTATTATTATAAAAAAAGTGATATTATAATTTGAACTAATAGTAAGGTTAGTCATTCAGTGATAATCTTTACTCAGACCTCCCTACAGGATTTGACAATTTCCTAGTCCTTTCGCTGCGTACATTTATCCTACTACCTGTGAAATCCGCATAAGTCAAGACTTTGCATTGGAATTAAACAAATATTTCCAAGGTGTTTGGCTGGTGTGCGTGAGATAGTAATTGATAAAGTTTTAGCTGATTTTACCAAAAGGTATCTTAATAATACTACTTCCATTGTTAGGAAGATCAGTATGCAAGAACCTCTCTCTCCCTCTCTTGCTCTTATGATTATAAGAATAGGGTTATTGTTTTATCAACAAAGTAAAATTAAAAACCATATAGGATGAACTGTAATAGATAGACAAATAATTAAAAAAAAAACCGACTTCAAAAAACTCTACTGGCACTAAAAAGTTTAAAATAACCTATAACAAAATTTAACAGTTTCTGGAATCGGTGCCAAGCCCTACACGATAGATTACAATATTACTAATACAAACTACTAAACACAAATTAGTAATATTGTAATCTATCGTGTAGGGCTTGGCAACGATTCCAAAAACTGGTAAATTTTGTTATAGGTTATTTTAAACTTTTTAGTGCCAGTAGAGTTTTTTGAAGTCGGTTTTTTTTTGTTAAAAAAATTTTTTTAAAGCTTGTTTGACTAGTTTCCAGTCGCGAAAAAATATGCAACTACTACTTTGATAGAAAATCTGGGTGTATCCTGATATTCTGAATACATCTGCGTAACCCTTTCGAGTGTACAGGCGTTACGTAATGTTGTGTGATTGCGTAAACAATGCATATTAATAGCAGAAATCGCGGTTAATTTGCTGTCATTTTTTGAACAGTTCCGTTGTCTGTCTCCGATACTCATCATCAGATCTATATGAAATTTAAAAGGAACCATTTCACAATAAACCCCTTTCGAACAAGAAAAAAATTTTGCGAATCCGTCTATATATGACGGAGTTGTGCCCGAACATACGAAAAAAAAAATACAAACATCCGAATTGAGAACCTCCTCCTTTTTTTGAAGTCGGTTAAAAATAAATGATACATCTTACAAAATAATACATAAAGTGTATACGTGTGGATCTGTGACTAGACGAGGTAGGTAGATTTTTGGTATTATGAAAGTGTATTTTGCAAAGAAGTAAGATACGTATTCACATGACAGTAGGTAAATATGTCTCAATAAATCTCTATTCACATAATAATCCTATCTAACAACTAATAAAAAAATTATATTAAACAATACAAAAATAATTTTAGAATATTATTATAAGATAATCTGAGATCAACTTATTCTACACTTTTAATTTAGTTTTACTTTTTAAATAAATTATCTTTCTTGACAGTAAAATTATTTATTATGAGAATACATTCTGTTGTAGTTGCATCAAAATAGCACAGGAAGATTCTTTTGTAACGAGAGAATGTTTACGAAATGACACTTAGAAGAAAGGAACGCAGTCAAAGTTTTCAGTTATTTCTATTTCTTTTTTTGTGAGAAAAAAAGGAGAAAAATTACGGTAACAAGCGAAGATCATATAAGTACAAGTATTCTGGTGTGTATTTGGCTTCGTTTCCTTTTTTGTCATCATCGTCGTCGTCGAATAGTATCTCAAAGCGATAAATTTCAGGCCTTATATGGAAAAAGAAAATAGTGGAAAAATGATGAAAATAGAAATAGAATAAAGAAAAAGAGAGAAAATGAGAAAGAGAGAGAAAGAGAGAAACAGAGAAAGAGAGAAACAGAGAAAGAGAGAAGCTTATATGGTTCTTTCACTAGACCTTTTATCGTCACTCTTCATCTCACAAAATCAAGGGCTACTCTTGAGTTTATACTAAAGCTCGAATAGTGTAAGTCGTCAAAGAGTGAGAGAGATTTTATGCAAATTGTTTCTTTGTTAGACGAAGGTTAAAGGCAATAAAGTTGTAGATATATACGAGGAGTGGATCAAGGGAGAGAGAGGAAAAGGAAGGAGATTTGAAATATTATATTCTCCGATCACGAGTGAGCGAACAAGATGATATTGGAATCAGGTCTGGTTTATCGTATCTTTCAATTCTCAGCAAGAATTTCGAAAGGTCATCCTTTTTCCGCAATCTTTGATCATTTAACTGTATTGACATTCTTCAAAAGAAAGTGATATTCTTTTTAAACATTTGCTTCCAGTAAAAAGAAACAAAGAAAACTTTCTGTTTTTGTCGCGTCTCAATTTTATACATCGAATTTTTTTCATGGAATTACATAAAAAACAAAAAGGGAGGAATAAGAACCACAATTTTGCTTTGTTTGAACGAAAACATTTTTTTGTTCTTCTTTTTATTAATAAAAGAATATACAATCAATTCTTAGCGAGAATTATAAGTAATTTTTGCTGACGTGATACATTGATATGAGCTATAAGTTCAAAAGAATGTTACAATGATAAGTGTAAACGGGCATATATGTTACAGTATAACCATATTACTATTTAACAAAATCTTATTTTTAAATAACAGGGATAGAACGTTTTTAATTTATGTATTACATCAGAGTTTTCAAGCAAATTATCTGCTAGAGGGTTCGGATGCTACGCTAAACGAATGTTGTAGCGTCCACTGAAGTTTACAATGTCTTATTTTATTGTAGGAGGTCTTAAATCTTTATGAAATATTTCATTAGTTATATACCAGGGGTATTGCAAATGCTTCTTAGTGTTTTTGATTGGAATCTCTGTACAATTTCAATGTTTAAATAACTAGTGGTTCTGTATAATTGAATTCCATAAGTCCAAATAGGTTTAAAGAATATTTTAAAGATAGCAAGCTTGCTCTCCAGACTTAGCTTAGATGCTCTGCCAATGAACCAATATAGCTTTTTTACTCTTTCCTTTAGATAAGTTGTTTTGGATTGGATATGCTGTCTCCATGCCAGTCATTCAGTACCATATTCAAGTATTTGATCGAATCTTTGGTTGGTATAACTGCTTCATTTATGGTCACAGAAGAACATGTGCGCTTACGCAGCGTGAAAGTTAAATGCGCCAATTTAATTTTATTGATATTTATTTGCTATTTCTGGCACTAACTTTCTATTAATTGTATATGGCATTAGAGAATATTAGTCGCGTTTTTGGGATCGCAATCCTGCTACCAGGGCTGTGTCGTTCGCAAATTTAGCCGTAATTACATCCTCTTAGGTAGATAAGTCTACCGTGTAGATTGCATATAGTATAGGGCCAAGAACACAGCCTTGAGGAAAACCGGATAAGATTGAATAGGCTATGGTTAATTGATATTGGAATTTCAATATAAATTTTCTGTTGATGAGGTAAGGTTTAAGGGATACCACTAGTGTGACCGCTTGAAAAAAAGGTGATTTTTGAGAATTTTTTTTTAAAGAAAACTACTTCATACTCCAGGTTATAGCAACCTTCACAGTGCATGAAATCAAAAAAACCAAAAAGTTTATTAAACTAGAAGGAGTTTTCTTTGTGGTTGACGAATAGGCGGAATGTCTTGAATTAGACGAATGACGCCTTGTTGCCTTCCTCATTTTTAAAATCTTGTAGGATTTTTCTTAAAGTTCTGGTAGCTTTATTGAGTTCGCGTTTGTCTTCGGATAATCTGCTATTAAGCCAGGTCTTACACTGTTTTCGTTTTTTATAAAATAAAAACTTTATTTAAGGGAGGATATACATTTTGAAAAAAAAATCGATTTTTTTTTATTACATTTTCTAAAAGTATATCATTTCGAAAGTATTCTGTCAAAATTTCATAAAGATGTGACCTTTATTTATGGAGATATTGTAGACGAAAGAAATAATATGTAATTCTTTCTTTATTTTATCTCCTGTTTAAACGCGTTTTTCTCGAAACTACGTTTTTAAAGTCGGTGAGTAAGAAATCTCACGAACGGATTAACCAATTGCTTTCAAATTTTAATCAGTTATTAAAAGTATAATAAAGAACAGATTGAACGATCGATTTTTTATTTTTAATTAATATATTTTTTTTAAAGCCGATAAATAGGCGTTTTTTTGGTGAAAAAAACAAAACTTTTTTTTCAAAAGTGCGCCATTTTGTAAAAAATTAATATTTTGGAAAAGTTGATCGTTCAATCTGTTAAGACACATCTATACAAGGTATTTGCATTGATTTTGTTTATTTCAGATGGTCCAGTAAAGAGATTCTTTACTCACCGCAAACCACCTCTTTTTTTTGGACATCACGCAGATTGGTTATAACTCTGTTGTGTCTTAATATTTTTACATAAAAAAATTACTGTATTATCTTTAAACATGTATATTTTGAACTAAAGATCATTCGTCAAAAAATATAAAGCCAGTTTTCCAAAAAAAATTCGTAAAAACAGCGTTTTTTTCGGGCCTCTAAAGGTATATCCCCCCTTAAAATATAAGTAAGAAAAACATTTTATTGAAAGTATTGCCTATCACTAGAGACCACTTTCTCCCATCTTTCTGGCAGTTTGAGGCTATCCAAGAATCGACCCATTTTTTAGCTTCTTCGTAAGAATGAAAACGCTGGTCAGCTAAGCCATGTGCCATTGAACAGAATAGGTGAAAATCGGAAGGGGCTATGTCAGGTGAATACGGTGGGTGGGGTAGAACTTCCCATCGAAGCGATTCTAGGTAGGTTTTCACTGGTTTTGCAACATGAGGCCGGGCGTTGTTATGTAACAAAATCACTTTGTCGTGTCTCTTCTCATATAGTGGCCGTTTTTCTTTTAGGGCTCGACTCAAACGCATCAATTGAAGTCGATAGCGATCGCCCGTGATAGTCTCATTCGGTTTGAGCAGCTTATATTAAATTACACCCTGCTGATCCCACCAAATACAGAGAAGAAGCTTCGAACCAAGGATATTTGGTTTTGCGGACGATGTTGATGCATGGCCAGGCTTACCCCATGATTTTCTACGCTTTGGATTATCATAGTGTATCCATATTTCATCGCCAGTCTCGATACGGTGCAAAAAACCTTTTCTTTTCTGCCGTTGAAGCAGTAGTTCACACATGACAAAACGCCGTATGATGTCTCTTGGCTTCAATTCATATGGCACCCAATGTCCTTGCTTCTGGATCATTCCTAACATTTTTAAACGTTTTGAAACAGTTGACTCATTAACTTGTAATGTTTTTCCAAGTTCTGCTAGCGTCTGAGATCGGTCTTCATCGAGTAATTCCTCCAATTCTCTGTCTTGAAATTTTTTTGGTGTGCCAGAACGTTCTTTATCCTCAAGTTCAAAATCATTATTTTTGAAGCGTCGAAACCAGTCTCTGCATGTCGTATCTGACAGAGCATTGTCACCATAAGTCTCAACAAGAATTCTATGTGCTTCAGCTGCCGATTTCTTTTGAATAAAGTAGTGCAATAAAATTCTCGGCAAATACACTTTAGTTGGCACAAAAGTAGACATTTTCAAAACTAATAAAAAATTATTTTGTTTACACTAAAGTGAACTATTATACACTGAAATTTCAGGTTAGATACAGTATTTCCTTGCAAGTGCGTAACCATTCGAAATTTCAAGCACGGAATACTGCTATTGCTATCTTTCATGAAACAGAGAGAACTTATTCAAGGTCCTAATATTATTTTTCTTATAATATATACGAGATAGTTGTGGTTGAACCTAAGTTCCAAATTAAGTGTAGAGATTTGAACTGCACCTATTATATTGCGCCATACCTTAGATAGTTTACTGCGTAATCTACATTTTCAGTACTTGTAAATGGTAATGCAATGACAGTAGTGGAATTAAATATTTCTCGGAAATAATTTTAATTTGTATGTTTATTGTGTATAGAGATTGGAGGTTTCTTTTCAATGATTCTTGTATTTATTGTTGCTATAATTGAAGAATAATTAAAGGAAAGATTAAGTGAAGAGCAAGCCTGTATATATCAAAGAGATATACCTTTAGCGATAAGGAAATCTGGTAAGTCTGGGATTTCGTTAATATCAGTTGGCCAATATGTAATTCATTTGAACGAATATGAATTAGTATGTTGGCTTTTATGTTTCTTGAGATAACTTTTTCCCTTGCTGAACGATGCTACTGCTCCAAAGATTATGTTTAGCATTCTAGACTTCCAAAGGAGAGAAAAAAATTTTTCTTTTTGGATATATTGTGTCTAGAAAGGACATGTTTCTATAAGTATCAGGCTCTGAACCTGAAAATTATTGACTTTGAATGTGTATCTTTCTTTATTAACAATGTCGTTTAAACATTTTCTTAAGGATTAAATGTCAATTACATCATCTATGTCGATAGGTTGAGATAAAGGCACTTTTGGTGGCTGATTATTTATCAGTGTATTTACGTCTGCGCTTGAACTTAAAATTGAGTATCTGTTCGCGGTATGAAAAACTCCTTTCGATCGTAGAAGATGTTTTTCGACTTTGTTGTCGTCTTCTGTTGATCTTTTTTTGTTGATAGGAGTAGTTGCACGCCTGAAATATGTGGCTATTTGTCATGGTGGTAACACAATAGATGATGGCATATCCTGGTCAAGAATATATGAAGGGCTTAACTCCATTTACCTGGGTATAGTTGAGAGTTGTGAGACTAACTCGGATACGTAGAGAATTCTTCTTCCTCAATTACAATCTACAAGAAAATGGAGCCATCCGCGGCTTTTATTCTCTCACTAAAAAATTTTGCTTATGCTATGCATGAGACACGCACGAAATACACTCGATTGAGTTAGGAAGGTGTTACGAACGACTCACCAAGCTAATAGATAGCTACGAACAATTATATCGAAAATGTATCAATGCCGACGCCGAAGAAGGAGAAGTGGACGATTTAGAGCAGCTTGTAGAGAGATACCACGTGATCGGAAACAAAATTGATTCGGGCGATACGGCCGCGGTTAACATCACGAGCGGCTCTAACAGAACCAACGATACTACGAATACTCGCGATCAGCAACTTAAATTACGCCGTATCGAGGTCCCGAGATTCGACGGAGATATGGAAATATGGCTCCTATTCAAGGTTAGTTAGTTATTCTTGACGCTCGTGGATGCGCGCCGTGACGTGTCGGACTTAGAAAAGCACGTATACCTCCGCGATGCTCTTAGCGAGAAGGCCTTCCAAACGATCCAACACTATCAACCAACCGGTGAGTATTATAAGGCAGCGTAGGGAGCTTTACTGAAAGCGTTCGACATACCACGTATACTATTAGCCCGGGCATACGACGCGTTAGGTCGTATGTACTTGCGTTGTACTACTGTACTGCGCTGTACGCAGTTCAGCAGAAGACATAACGGCATTTTTAAACGAACTGCGTTCTCATACCTTCACTAACGGTACATTTAATAATCCAGTTACCTTGCAAGTACGCCTTGCTGAACGCGCCCTACCCCCTGCCATGCCACAAGAATAGGACAAACAGACCGGTTCCGACGAATATCCGACACTCGAACATTTTTTTGATTTTTTAACCAGATTTGCGCGTTCTAGTGCTCCGTCGCAGGCTCCGCCACGACCCGCGACCTTCGAGTCTCGCGCAAAACGTAGATATCCCGAGACGAGGACATTACAACCGCGAAAACGACAGAATACACATCCAACGCTTACGTTTCATACCCATACGTCAACTAACTGTATTCTTTGTAAACGAGCTGACCATTTTTTGTACCGCTGCCCCCGGTATAATAACATGACAAAACTAGACAGACTGGCGACGGTCGAACATCACGAATTATGTTATAATTGCTTGCGGAAGCCCTGGGAGCCATGCAAAGCCTCGCGTTCTCAGATCTGTCGCCGGCCCCATCATACGTCACTACACATAGACAATGACAAGCATGAGACATGAAACAAGAGAGTTAAGCCCCCACGAAGAAGAGGACCGCGTCGACATCCCAAACCGAACCCGTCCCCATGTGACTAGCACCGATTTTTCATTTCAACTCGCGTGGTGTACCGAATAAACTCCTTATGAATGCTATGTGTCGTGTTAGAAGGGGAGACGGGACCTGGGCGGGATGCTGAGCGTTATTAGATACGTGCGCCGCAGCACACTTCATTACAGAGAACATCGCGACAGAGTAACGCTTACCGATTAAGCTATATTCGATTGCCATTAACGCTATAAACGATACCAGAACTCGATTGACAGACATTATCGAGATAACTATTTAATCGCTAGATAATAAATATAGACGGAACCTCTCATTACTCATCGTCCCTAAGGTAGCCTACCAGATATCAAGTGAAGTCTTCCCGCAAGAACTCGTTAAAATTCCGATCGATCGAAAATTGGCAGACCCCCAGTTCCATTTTCCACGGCCAGTCGATATCTTGATAGGTTCTGGAGCAACGTTATCCCTCATGTCGGTAGGACAATTTTCTTTGTCACAAGGACGCGGTGATTTGATGCTCCAGAAGACGCATTTAGGTTGGGTGGTCGTCAGTGGAATTGAATCGGATGAACACAAAGGAAACCACACGTTTTTTGCGACGAACGAATTGAAGGAACAGTTAGAAAAGTTTTGGTTAATAGAGGCGCGAATATAACACGATCGAAGTCAGTAAATGAGATAGAATGCGAGAACCACGATTACAGTAATCTGCGCTCTATAGCCCTACGCTGCTTCTATAATCTCTGGGAGAACTTGCACGGGAATCCCGAACTCCGGAAGGAATACGAACGGATTATGCAGGAATATATCGATTTCGGATATATGTCGATCGTCGAAGACAAATCTACGGGAGATTGCTATCTTCCCCACCACGTTGTCATTAAATCTGCCAGCATGACAACAAATGTACGGGTCGTATTCGACGCCTCCGCGAAAAATGATAAGAGACTTTCCTTCAACAGCACCTTATTAGTCGAACCTACAATTCAAGACACTCTGGTAGAACATTTGTTACGATTCCGTACGTATCGGTATGTGCTGACCGCGGATATCGAGAAAATGTATCGACAAATATGGATTCATCCGGACGATCGCCAATATCAACGGATATTCTGGTTCTATAACGAATGGATTTGCGCGTTCGAACTTAACACTAACACGAAGACACTCCTTAGACATTTGGAATAGCCTCACCCCCTTTTCTCGCTATACGAACCATTTAACAACTCGCGAAAGATGAAGGCGCTAATTATTCGCTCGGAGTCGAAATACTAAACCGCGATCTATACATCGA
The DNA here is from genome assembly GCF_001465965.1 of Polistes dominula. The sequence continues at coordinate 7,096,871 of NW_015148970.1, forward strand.
TGATCTCATCACGGGGGCCGACAATGTCGAAACCCTCGGAAAAATACGCGATCAAACCATCGAAATATTGAAACATGGCGGGTTTAATATGCGACAGTGGGCGTCCAACTTCCGACCGGTGCTCAAAAACTTAGATACGAAGAACGTCGACGTCGAACTCTGCTCCGGGGAAAATCCTATTTTAAAGACACTCAGCATTTCATGGAATGCATATCATGATCATTTGATCTATTCAGTCGCGCATACAGGTATTTACGAAAGAACTACGAAACGACGAATTCTATACGAAGTAGATTTTCGATCCGCTCGGGCTGTTAGGCTCCGTTGTTTTAACAGCCAAAATCTTAATACAAGATTGCTAGAAAACCCACTTCGATTGGGACGAATCGGTACCCAGCGCATTACATTCCTCATGGATAACGTTCGCGGAACAGTTAACACTGATCGATAATTTAACGATCGAGAGACGCATCACACTCGATAACCCTATCGACGTACAAATACACGGTTTCTGTGACGCGAGTCGATTTGGTTACGGCTGCTGTTTATACATAAGATCGCGAGACGAATCCGATAACATATATGTACGGCTGCTGTGCGCTAAGAGCCGCGTAGCTCCGCTCAAGGACACCAGCATACCATGCTTAGAACTATGCGGAGCATTAACACTTACACGACTGTATCGAGAAGTCCGAACAGCTGGCGGATTGAGACCCGACAAAGTAACTTTCTGGTCCGATTCCATGATTGTACTGGGTTTGCTGAAAAAAGACCCTGGGACTTTGAAAATATACACTCCGAATCGCGTACGCGAAATACAAGAGATTTGTGAAGGGATCACATTGCGACACGTGCGATCCGAAAATAATCCAGCGGACGCGTTATCTCGGGGACAACTTCTTCGCGATTTCCTAAGGAACGATGCATGGTTCCATGGATCTTCCTGGCTCGAACTACCGGAGGCCGAGTGGCCCATTCCGACCGAAAAGGAAATCATCAAACTATCGGACGTAAGAGGACTGCCGGTAGTAACGACACGAATTGAACCGGAAAGCCTATTTCAGCGATTCTCCAATTACACGCGGTTATTAAAAATTGTAGCTCGATGTCGGAGATAGCTTAAGACCAACACGTATAGGGGAGAATTATCGACTGGATAATAAATAGCAGAAACGGAACGACGCAATCTAAGAATCGAAAATTGAACAATTTCACGCCGAAAGGGAAAGGTTAACAGAAGCGGGGGGAGTCAGGAGCACAAGGCTCGCCGCATTAAACCCGATTCTCGACGAAGAGGGCTTAATTCGGGTTAGAAGTCGACTTCGAAACACGAATTTAACCCTTTCGCTACGGGACGGATCTCCGCCGAGGTACTCCCGCAGTACGGCGCGCTACACCGAAACAGTGCATGGTGCACGCAACGTTCGAGCCGGTGTCGTAAGACTTATGATCGAGGCATTTGGTTTATTATTGAAGCCCGTAAAAAACAAATGATGCAAAACGAAAGACTCATGCGGCATGTTTAGAGTGAGATACTCTGTGCATAGCAACTGCAGGCGCTTATCATATATACAATTACGCGACATCTTTAGCGGGAGCGACTATAGTCGCTCGTAGTACCTGAGCGGCATCACATGGAAAGCGACTATAGTCGCCCGTAGTACCTGAGTGGCATCACATGGAGAGCGACTATAGTCGCTCGTAGTAGCGAAAGGGTTAAGTTTCCAGGAGAAATACCCGATACTATTACCATCGCTCTACCACTTGATCGACCTCCTTATCCGAAAATTCCACGAACGGAACTTTCACGCCGGCATACAGACTACCCTCTATGCTCTTCGACAGCGATTCTGGCTCTTCAACGGTAAGAATCAGGGGGGTACGTCATTGTGTACGTTGCATTAAATTCCGTGCGTCCAGCATCCAATATAAAATGGGTGATCTACCGAGCTCGCGAGTTCAAGAAACCATCGCATTCTCTCACGTCGGAGTGGATTTCTTCGGTCCAATCAACGCAAAAGAGAGAAATACTGTAATAAAGGTCGCGTTAAAATATACAGGTGTGACTACGGACTCATTCTTGGCCGCCTTTCGGCGGTTTGTAAGTCGAAGAGCAGTTCCGACCCACGTTTATTCCGATAACGGGACCAATTCGTCGGGGCAAATAATCAGTTAAGGGAGTTATATGCCTTAATCGAGCCAGACGAACACAAGGCGAAGGTCTATGATTTCACGGTAGATCAAAGAATCTCATGGCATTTCAATCCTTCCCTATCACCTCATTTCGGAGGTTTGTGGAAGGCTGCCGTTAAATCCTTCAAGTACCATTTTAGGCGAGTTGTGGGTGAACTTCTCTTCACGTACGGAGAGTTGACCACATTCGCGATTGAAATCGAAGCTATTTTGAATTCGCGTCCGCTATGTCCTATCTCGTCAAACCCGAATGGCGCAATAGCATTAACTCGATAATCTTCATGGAAGCACATCACGAAGGTACGACAAGATTTTTGGCGACAATGGCACATCGAGTACCTACGAGAATTGCAAAAATGCCAGAAGTGGATAAACCCCCAGCATAAAATTGAAAAGGACACCATCGTCATTCTCATTGACAAAAATCAACCTTGTATGAGATAGCCGCTGGGACGGATCGTGAATGTATATCCAGGAGAAGATGATGTAATACGAGTAGTAACCGTGAAAACCGCTCACGGAATTGTAAAGCGAAATGCGACCACTATTTGCCCGTTGTTAGATACTCATTAAATTTCTTGAATTGCATCAGTAAGAATCGAACCATTGATATTTGCGTCTAAACTTTGTAATCATTTTTTTTGTACGTACAAGACGGATAGATCGTCTAACCAGCGATGTATTGAATATGTTAAACGACCCACGACACAAGCATTGTAAACTTTACTCTAACGAATCATGCTACACCGACACTGGTGATGAAGGTAATTGATCGTTACACTCTCAACGGGGGGAGTATGTACGGTCGGAAACGACCTTAGACTGTCAAGCGCTATTCGAAATACTCGCCGTAGCATTAAGACGTCACGCCACTTCCCGAAAAGAACGAACGAACGATGGGTGCGGGGACG
>NW_015148971.1:2872-37863 GCF_001465965.1 Polistes dominula
TGTTAGACGGACCCAAGGATTCTTTTCCGTAAGTTCGCAATAGTATACGGTGTTGGACTGAACATTTAGTGTAGGTTTCTCCTAAATTTAGAGTCAGTGGACTAGTCCAATCGGGGGGAAACCACTTAAAAAAAAAAATCGTGAAAAGTTCCGCTTTAAAAGTTACACCCATCCCCCTTTTTTCCTATCCCTTTTCTTTTTTAACTCTTTTGTATCCCTTTGTTTTCTGTTGCAGATTGGACTACGGTAAGGAAACTACCACAGGTGGACCAAAGGAGGGCTATATAAGAACAAGAAGTGGACTTGGTAATATAATAGTATAAAATAATTATTTGTATAAATAAAATGAAAATTTGCATCTTCATATAATTCTCTTTGTAGCATCGAACGTGTTTGATAATTATTTATAATGTATATTCTTTATTTATAGGTTCCATGAAACAAATCATAATTGTATACTCTTTTTAATTATTATACTTTACTTTATGTAGATTGAAAATTATGTATATARATSTATATAGATTGTATTTCTATAAGTTGAAGTTATTCTAGGGTGTATTAGTTTTAAGTAACATCGATGATTCTATTGAATTTCTTTTCAGATTACACTTCTTGTTTATCTCATTTTGTATTTTTTAGTATTGAAATTTTTCTCTGGTATTTTCGATAATAATTTTAACGATTTTTCGGATGGTACTCTTATGGTGGGGCCTAAGAGTTAGGTTCATTCCTTTGAATTGTATTCGGATGTGAGCATCTTTAGGATGCACATCCCTCTTGGGTCTTCAGAAGCGGTTACCTCCTCGAGGTTAGACCCGGGCAATGGATATTACTTTCCGTGTAATGTTTATCATATTTTTATATGCTCTACATTCCATGGCAAGTGAAATCTAGCTAAAGACCGCTTATCATTAATATTATAATTGTAATTAGTTTCTTTCATTTTTTTCCTAATTAAATATTACATTTTAATTTATTTCATTATTTTTTAGGAACTTTAATCATAAACATTCTTTCAGCTTTTTTTGACGTGCAGTGCTGTGCAGTGCTAATATAATTTTATTCCTGTTACAAGTGATCATCGTTCGATGTAACAACAAACCTTTGAGATTTGTTTTATTTAAATGCTTTAAATGACTATTTTTGAATTGAAAACTTCTTTAGAATGGGTGTGTATTGAAAAAATGAAACATTCTCTGGAAACTTAGTTTTTTGGAAGGTTTCACTTCTAAACGTGTGATCTGCCCGACGAATGATATTTTTTAAATATATGTATAAATGTGCATTTCTGAAGGCACTCATATGTTTATACACTAATAATTAAATATAATATTCTTAAAAATTCTATTATACAATATAACTGTACGATATACTATCATATCCTATCAAAGAATATTGTATTCTTTGATAGGATTGTATCGTCATCGTGTTAAGTACCTACTATCGCCCACTGGTGATCGTGGTAGTAACTAAGATGAATCTTGTTAGAAAAAAAAATGGACTTGCAAGCTTCTATGTACTTCTGAATTTTTCGATCTGGTACCGCGTACTGTATTACCGATCCCGTAGAATAAAAACTAATCAAGGTACTAATTTCAATAGAAATTTTAATCACTGCATTTACGATTAAATTTTGAAAATACTTTATTTATAATAACACATACATATTATAGATAGTTTGGATATTTAATTAAGTATAAAACTAATTAAACAATTGAGAAATAATATAATCTACTGCGAGTACATATATGTGAATACGTGCAAACATAAATACTTACGTTATTCTTTATGATATTTATTTATATACTTAACGAGCATTTTTCTCACTTTTTATCAATGATTATTATCATTTTAGATGATTATTAATATATATTAATATATATATATGTATATATATCATAATTATGTACATCTGTATTTTATTTATAACAAAATATCTTTATATTTATCTTAAGAATAATTTTACATTTTGGAACATTTATATCAATTCTTTTACAACAATAAAAAATAAAACACTTTTTTTTAAAAGACAATGCACTATGTTCCAAGTTGCACAAATATAAAATGAACATATAGAAAATCAATGAACAAAGTGGGATTCTACATCCAACAATTGCATGTTTACTTTATTATATTTTTTAATTTGAAAAAAAAAAAAAAAAAAGAGGAAAGAGAACTGTCAGTAGCAAATATATATAATATAGATAAATAACATTAAACATTACGTATGCATGGTATATACTTATACACATATATATATATAATGACCCGATGTACTTTCAGGGCTACTAAATACATGGTTAAAGAAAAGCTATCAACTGCTCAGAGTGGAATGCTTTATAGATTTTTATACGACGAATTGTTTATTTATATACAAATTATTTACTATAAATGCATCAATGGAAGAGTGCACATTATGGAAACATTTTGAAAATATTTCTGAAATAAATTCATTACAAATGTCATAAATAGTATGAAAGTGCTTCTTACTTAATGAAAGGTCGAGTAAAATATACACCTTTTGGCGATTAAAATATAATTATATCGTGTAATAATTTATAAAATGTATAATCTTTGCTTCCATCAATGCATAATATGAGTTTAAGTTAAACGCTTGTAAATGCTAAGTTTATTTTTTTTTTTTTATAAATAATCTTTGAGCCATTAGCAAAGGGAAAATAGAATTCTCTAGATGATATTAAAAACTTGTACGTATGAAGACATTTTCACCTTCACTGTACCACTTAGACCCGTCTCAAAATTGTTAGTTTGTTGAAAAATGATGACAGCATTTGTAGATTGATATTTTTGTAAATAGTTCATTATATCAACAGTAACGATATCATTTATCCTTTTCTTTCACATTTATCATCCTTTTAAGCCATTCTGATACTTTGAATTATTTGAAAGATGGCTGAAACAAATGAAATTAAAAATATAAACAAATATCTATGTAAGTATATGGATTTATCTCTTTTAATAGGTTCACGTAAATACTTACCTGACCCGCAAACAACAAATATGAAAAGTGCTAATAACCATGGTCCAACTGGTGATCCTTCATCTTGTGGTTTCTAATACATAGGATAGATACATATATTTTATTTATTTATTAAAAAAAAAAAACCAAAAGTTAAGTACAAGAGGAATAATCTAAATATAATTTTAATAAGGTTACACATTTTAATTATTTTCATATAAAGAACAAATGATTATAATCTTTAAATGTTATTGTTAAATTTGAGTATTTAATGTGTCAAATGTTTCTAATGAAAGTTCTTTTAATATTGTTACATATGGCAGTGACTACCGTAGTATCATCAATATATTAACTTTTAAAACCGACATATACAAAACACGAGTCATCGAATAAGTTTAATTGTAATATTTCTATGCAATAGAATTTTACAGTTAACAGATAAAACCGATAAACATACATGCGATACGTCTATCACAGATGTTATCAATTATAACCTCAATATATTCGATAATTCGTTTGTTAAGGGATATGTCAAATTTTTAACTACCTTATGCTACTCATAATTATTTCATATAACAAATAATAAACTAAACAAAAGATATAAAAAACGATATTTAGACTTACCGATGATTTCGGTACATTTCCACGAAGATTGATATTCTTCGTGGCTTTTTCGTTGGCGATGCGCATTCTCTGTTTCGGTGCCATTTCGATTGTTTTTTCGTTTACCGAAAAGGTTAGTTTATTAAAAAAACGAATTAAAAATTTGTTTAAACAATTAAGTTAAATTAAATGTAACCGAATAAAACGTCTTTTGAATTCTGTAGACGTGTATGTTGTGTGTCGTAGTTTCACTTATATCTCATGCCAACCGCGTCGACGTGTGCGCCCCGACACGTGAATGGATCAAATTTTATGACAAATCAACGTATTCTGCCACACAGGCACTACTGAAGTCAAATCAGCGACGTGGCTACTTTTAAATATATAGGTCTTTTTAAAAATAAATAAATTATATTAATTTATTATATTTTTAAATATTAATCCGTGATAAATAGTAACAAAATAATATAAAAAGATGTATATTTAATAAAATTTACATGGAATTATTAAAATGACACTTTCTTTCCTATATTGATAAGATTAGAAACACTTTTCTTTTTCTTTATTTAATACATATCTTTTCTTATTATTTTATTTTATATAAAATAATTCGGATTACTTTATAGCACAATCGATATTGTGTGATATGATATTATTAAATTTTTTCACACACACACACATACACAATTCACATTTATAGCATATATTCTTATGATAGTATAATATGAAAGAATGAGATATACACGAAATAAAGTTTTACGTAGAAATTGTATATTTTGTCTATCTTTTGCGTATAATAACAAATTATCCCATCATTCAATTATTTTCATTGATATCCTTCACTCAATAATATTCGTTTCAAGAAAATACAATCAGTACAATTTCTTATTCCGATACCATTAAACAATACAAATGAATATGTTTCTATTTATCCTTATCTTTGTTTTATTAATCCTTGTTCAATGAAAAAAAATGTAAATATCGTCATTTTTCTTTTTTTCTAAGAACTTTCTATAGTACTGTATTAATTTCTGTTATTTAAGCAATAACGCAACAAACATAGCTGGATAAATAACATTATACAAGTATATTATAAAATTCTTAAAGAAGCAGCAATAATAATGTCATATATATATATAATTATATCTGTTGCTTAGTTTTGTCTACCTACTTAAATATAAATTAGTATAATTTTAGTGATTATTTATAATATATCATTGTATAATTAAGAAATTAGTATTTAATTTATACATTTTGTCAAAGCGCTTGTATCAAAGTACAATTGATTGTTATAATGTATAAGTATAATAACGAATAATAATAATAGTAATATATTAGCATTTTATTAATAATTATAAACAATATTTACTTTCAACAGTGGTACTGTACTTGTTAATATGTACTTGCATTGGAAACAATAACAAAAAAGAAAAGAAAAAAAAGAGGAAAAACAAATAAAATAATATCTAGGAAGCAGGTTCGTTTATTCTATGTAGAATATTTAATGTATTATTAGAACATTTATTAGGACATTATTACTTTTCTTTTCTCCCACACAGGATGTTTTTTTTTTTTTCTAAATTATATATTACCATAACAAGAAATAAAATAATCTTTGTAGAAAATATCTTTAATGCAGAACAAAATGATTGAATTATGTTGCGTAGAATGGAAGTATACGTACATAAAATTGTATTTTTAAAATAAATTTCAAATTTACAATATTTAGAATCTAATGAAATTTTGTCTATAAGAAGCAAATTGTAACGTTTGTATCTGCACAATTTAAAAAATCTACCATTCTTATGACATCAATTTAGTCTGATCATGATATTCTTTAGATTTTATAATCATATAATTATAGAATAATCATGATCATTGCCGTATCAATCATTCATCGCGAACTGTTCTCGATTAGAATGCGAACCCATTATGAATTAATAATCATATGAATATGATATATTTAATAATAAATTACACTTGTTTTATTATCAAACATTATTTCGTTGTAATTAATATTATTATCATTATTCTTATTATTATATATGTTGATACCTAAAAAAAAATTAATATATTCGTCAGAAAGAAACATATATATATATATATATATTTTTTTTTATATAACCAAACGGAAATACTGTCTTGTAAAAACACATCACACGTTCGCAAATGTTCATCACCGAGAGCAGTACGCCGTACGAATCAAGTTCCTACTTTTTTAAATCCCACAGTACATAAATTTCACTAAAACTGCATTAGTCTATCTTGACTATAGAATAAATTTTTCGTACAAACGCACTAGTACCAATGTAACCAACTGTACCACACATTATACCTAAGACCAGACTGAATAGTGCCATATATCCAAAGTAAAATGCTGTTTGGAAGAGACCATACATTCTGAAAAGAAATAAAATAAACATTTTAACTTAGAAAATATAAACAAACATCTTTTTTTTTTATATATACTTACTTAGTCTTAAAAAAGAAATAATAAAATGAATAAATGTACACATATCCTGCTGTTGAAGCTGCTGCAAGAAAACTTGTCCATTGCCTGTAATAAAATATATCTCATGAATAAATTCAAGTAAACATAATTCATATAACACATAACACAAAAGTATCATAAATACCATCGATAATCTTCAGCATTCAATAAGAAATATGTACATACAATAGTGACACAAACGGTCACTATCATTAAGATGATAAACACTAGCAACATGAAACCATAAACGTAATAAATTTTATATGCCCAGAAGGAGGTGAAAATAAAATACATTTCAATGAAAATAGATCCGAATGGTAAGATTCCACCAAGCATTATTATAACCAATGGTTCCATGAACCATTTTTTTTCTGGTATTGGTCTTGGAACTGCATTTACTCTACATGGTGCATCGGGTGTTCCAGCAAGATTACGTCCCAAAATAGTGCCCACTAACGTAAGTGGTAAAATGACAAATATACAAATACATGTCACTGCCACCTATGAAAATAATATAAAGTTTTATCAAAGGACTGATAATTATAATAGAATACCAGATCACATTATATTCATAAAAGATATTTACCATTGAACCGAAAGGAATAGCTCTGCTAGCATGATAGTACATGGCAATAAAATTAATGAAGAATGCAGTTCCACAAACCATAATTGGTAGCATAAACGCGCTAAGGATCATTTGTTTGATCCAAACACGTCCACCCATTCGTGCGTACAAACCACCACCTGCATAACCGTTTATGGGTGAGGTGGCTGCATAGACGAATATTGCAGTTGATAGCATAGAACCTCGTTCTGTATAAAGTTCACCGAGAATGGCAAAAATAATTACACTGAGGACAACAACAGTAACCTGTAATACAAATATATTAAATAATCTATTTATTCTCGTTTAGATTTATTCAGATATTATAAATTTAATTAAGTACTTGATATCCGGTTCCTATGAGAGCTGAAAATAGCATTGCGTGACTAGCTGGACGAAAAACATCTCCATGTACTTGCTTCCATCCATATTCATCTCCCAAATCTCTTTCCATATCATCCATTTCTTCATCTTTGCTGTATCTCGCATAATCCTTTCTTAAAGTTCTCATCAATATCATGGATACAAGTCCAACAAGGAAAATAACCATCATAAAACTATTAAAGATGCTGAACCAATGAATCTAGAGAAAAAGAAATATAATATTATAAAATTTAATGATGTAAACAATAATGAATATATAATGATGCAAGATCTTACTCTGTGCTGAAAGAAACTAGCATCCAGGTACTTATCAAATCTATCTGCAAATTTAATATTGCTCTTTTTCCAGTTAACTTCATAACTAAATGGTATTTGAGCACCTTGTACAAGTTTAACTTTGTTATCACTTGTTAAATTGACATCGACTATTTGTTTACCATTATATCCTATATCAAATTTTTTGTGCGTCCAAATATAATATGAAACTACCCCATTATTTTCCTCTGGTTCACCCACAACACCTATCAACAGAAAGTATAACCAATAGATAGTATACAAAACATAATTTAATAATAAATAATATTAAATACTGTGAGAATATTACCCCAAATAGGTAAGTCATCAATGTACATTTGATACCAATATTGATTTTTAACAGCATATACAAAAGCCTTCAAACTTTCCTCTGATAAATTTATTTGACAATATTCCATTTTAGAGATATCCGCTAAAGTCAAATGATTTATTTGATTAATTATAATGATTTAATTAAAAAATAATATGCAATGTTTAAATATAATCTGTTATTATAGGAGCTTATATGACATTTACTTACCTTTGTATTCGATATCTAAACCGCTAAACTTTAATTCGATACCCTGAAGTGCTTCTGACAATGTTTCATGATGATGATTGATAACATCTTTCATACCCACACAGAATGGTAAAGAATAATAAGAATATGTCTCTTGCCTGTTATGGTATGGTCCAACCGTACTCATCCATAGTACAACTTCATCATTGTCTTCGTACTAACATTGTAAATGATATGTTATAAATGATCATTGCGTATAGAATTTTATTAGTTAAAAAAGGATCTATTTTCAAAACACATTGTAAAAAATATAATGAATTAATACTAAGAGAAAGAAAAATCTATTTACTGACAGAATAAAATCTTAAAAGATAAGTACTTCTATATTGAGACGGTTGAAGGAATTTGACAATTATAAATGGTCAAGTTTTACTCACGATGTGATTGTGCTCATCCGTGTGAACGAAAGGTAAGAGACTAAGCAGCAAAATATGAAGAAGTAATTGTACCCGACACATCTTCATTTGTGACGGGAAGGCGCACTAGGCGCCTTATGCAAGCATGCAAAGAATATTAAAAATAATTCGACGACAAATGCACCCCATAGATTTGATAAATATGATCAATGCAGTAGAAACATCGGCCGAACGGACACGTATATATATACATATATATGTATGTATGTAACTAAAGATATAATATCACTACAAAATGATGCACGCACACCGCAGTCGGAACTATATGCTTAAAACGTATCATGCACTTCTTTAATCCGGTGCCACGTCAGATGGCTCTTGCATCAAATACAACGGCAACGACATGAAGCTTCGAGCTTTACTATGAAGCTAAATGATTGGTTTTATTAAACCTTTATCGCAATTCGATATAATTTTATGAATCATTTGAGTAGTTCATATCTTTACCGTCGCTATTTATTTCTATTTCCGCTATTTTTGTAAACTATCTTTCAAAATGATTTTTAGCCAATTGATGAAAATTTGATTGTAAAATACGTAGGAAAAATAATAAACCTTTAAATATAGCGCGGGTAATAATTTGTTAACAAAAATTATTTTATTCCTTATTATATAATTTACATTTAATTAAAATATAGTTACTTTTGAAAAAAGTAAGATTTTTGTAAAATACAATAAATAATATATATTTTATTGCAAAAATTGAGAAGATAAATGTATTTATATTCATGATTTGTTTTAGCAATAATAATAATAATAATAATAATAATAAAGAATATTTAATAAAGGTCATTTTCTTATTATTCTTCAGGCCATGGTTTTCCAATACCCTGAGATGCACCCATCCTAGATGGATCTTGACTGGGATAATGTATTGGCGTCGTACCCGGTGGAAAGATAGGAGTTGCAGCAGCTGCCATTTGAGGTGGAAACATAAATTGTGGTGCTACTGGTGGTGGTGGTATCATCATTGGTGGCATCATACCAGGAGTTGTCTGTAGATTAAAGAAATTATTTCCCATGCTTTCTGGAGGCGGTGGTAAAGCGCCAGGCAAACCAGGTACAGGTTCCAAAATTTCTCTAGTTGCTTCTGCAGCTGAAATAGTTTGTCTTCCTTGAGAACGACCCCATTTTATCGTTAATCTCCTTCCACCTAATATTAATTTATTGAATGTTCTTTCAGCTGCTGCTTCGGCTGCACTTCTTTGCGTGTACTGAATAAAGGCACACTGTTGTCGTGGAACCATTGTCACAGAACGTATTTCACCATATTGGTAGAAATGGTCACGTAATTGTTTCTCTGTTAAAACATCACCCAAGTTTCCAATGTACAAAGTAGTTATAGATTTATCCTCTGGTGGATCTAACTTAGGCATTGCTGCTGCTCTTCGCATTAATTTGTCTGCCACAGGATCATTAACACCATAGTAACGATCTTTAATATTTTGATCTGCTAATGGATCATCCGGATCTGTTGGTTTTTCATGTCGATAAGGACACTCTTCTCCTCTTTTACATTCACCTTTTACCCAGAATGAACAGATATGTGGTCTGTTTCTTTTATAGTAGGGACTTGTCCTAGCCAATTTCATTAACAAATCACTAGCAGCAGCTGATTTACCAACAGCTCCAGCTGGTGTTGTTGCATCTATTTTTCCTATTTCATTATCTATGTTTTGTACATAGTATTCCTTATTTACATCAGATCGAGGTAAGTCATCCTTTATTTTTAATGCAGCATCACGTACTTGAATAGGTAATCCATATTCTAAGTCAAGTAAACAAGTTTGACATACATTCTTAAGTCGACTGCAAGTTTGACAAACTTCAGTTTTTTTGAATCGCATTCTTGCCCCTGGACACCATCTAAATACTGTAAATGGACGCATACAGATTTTGCATTCTTTTCCATACCTTTCTTTAGTCTGCAATAAAGAAATACAATTACATATGACAATTATTTTATACATGAAATACAAACCATAAAGTAATAATATATGTATAATATTTATGACAAATTTTGAATATTGGTTGATTGAATCCCGGATTTTCTATTCTTTAGGCTTCTACTTAAACCATTGAACTATCCAGGATCCTAGAATTAACCTTTTCACAAATGCTTACTTGTTTAGAATAGAAGTGCACTTGTCTACATAAATAAGATTAAAAGGACAAGACATAACCTAACTGGTTATTTCTAAATATAAAAAATAACGAACAATTACTCACCATGCGAATATATGGATTATCTCCTAAACAGGTTTGACATAATATAGGAAATTCCTAAAAACAATAATTGAAATTATTAGCAAAACTGATTTTCATAAGACCATATCTTTTTTACTATTTAGTATCAATATATTTCATTCAACTTACCGCATCTTCCCAATTTTGTCGATTATATGTATTAGTAGTTTTTGATGTTGCCATATTATATTATCTTAATATATTTTTTTAAACAAACCGTAATAACTTTTGACTTATGTGCAACTGAACTAATTGCGAACTACTGAATGCAATGCATAAGTAACCTTAAGTGTAATTTTCATTAGAATATGTAATGTAGCAGTGATACCGTATGTTAGTCGATAGAGGGCACCCAGAGAAGCGACACTAGATGACGTAATGATAAACTACAGCTGATCACTAATATCTCATTGGTTAACATTTACACCAATAGGAAAGACGCGTTGCACGTTGCAGTAAGGGCACGAATAATACTGAAGGATTTTCGTCCACTTATTTTTAATCCGGACGCCAAACAAAAACAGACGTTTTATTAGTCTCATTTATACCGCATGTAGTATTAAGGGATAAATACTCTTTATTACCAAACCACGTCTCTCGGATTCATTAACAAAAACAATAACTAAAATCTTATGTGGTGGAAATTATAAGTTCTGATAAAATAGCAAGGCGCATCCTCCACGATAAAGTTACATTACCAGTATTGCTCAATCAGTGGTTTACATGCCGTTAGTGGTTCGTAGACAAATTTTAGTGGTCTGTTGCACTTAGGAGAAATACTGATATATACAATTAGTCGTGATAATCTTGTGAAAATAAACGTTTAATTTTGAAACTGACTACTGTGGCACTTCGATCGCCAACAAGATTTGTATGTTATACTATTTCATATTATATTACTTTATGGTATACTACTTCGTGTTAAAAAGCATTTGAAGAAGTTGCAACGCAGAAATCGGTCAAACGAGTTTTCCAAAATGGCTACGACAGACTCTAAAGCACCCTTAAGAACTGTTAAAAGAGTACAATTTGGTATTCTTTCTCCAGATGAAATCGTAAGTAGAATTTTATTGTGATGAAGAACATGTTAAAAATATTATTTTATTCATACAGATGATAATAATAATAATAATATGACATGTAACAACGTTGCTTGGGTCTATGTCCCTATATTGCATTATTTTTGTAATCATTTATGTTTGTTCAATTTATTGAGAACATTATTTGTCGGTCTTGATTTGCTTTAAATACAATAATATATTACTTCAATAACAAAGATTTATACAATTAATGATATATTTACAATGTTGATATTAATTAAACAGGATTCAAATATACGTATACATGTCCTTAAATAATTTATTAATGTGAAGTAATAGTTATTTATTTTGTTAGTTTTATTATTTTAATATATTTTGTTTCTTTTTACAGCGTCGAATGTCAGTTACAGATATGGGTATACGTTTCCCAGAAACTATGGAAGGTGGACGACCAAAACTTGGTGGTCTCATGGATCCAAGACAAGGGGTGATTGATAGAAATTCTCGGTGTCAAACGTGTGCTGGTAATATGACAGAGTGTCCAGGTCATTTTGGACATATAGATTTAGCCAAACCTGTTTTTCATGTTGGATTTATTACCAAAACAATAAAGATTCTTAGATGCGTATGTTTTTACTGTTCAAAGCTACTTGTTAGTCCAGTAAGTATACATTGCTATATTATTTGTTTTTAATGATTCAATATAATTATCAAATGATAATTAATATATAAATTATCATTTATTTAAACAGCATAATCCAAAGATTAAAGAAATAGTCATGAAGACAAAAGGTCAACCGCGCAAAAGACTCACATTTGTATATGATTTATGTAAAAGTAAAAATATATGCGAAGGTGGAGATGAGATGGACATTAATAAAGAAAGTACAGATCAACAAGCAGCAGATAGAAAACCAGGGCATGGAGGTTGCGGTAGATATCAGCCTAATTTGAGAAGATCTGGATTAGATGTCACTGCAGAATGGAAACATGTTAATGAAGATTCTCAAGAGAAGAAGATTGTTCTTACTGCTGAAAGAGCATGGGAAATTTTAAAGCACATCACTGACGAAGAATCATTTATTCTTGGTATGGATCCTAAATTTGCAAGACCAGATTGGATGGTCGTTACGGTGTTACCAGTTCCACCTTTATCAGTGAGACCGGCTGTCATCATGTATGGATCTGCTAAAAATCAAGATGACTTGACACATAAATTAGCAGATATAATCAAATCAAATAATGAATTATTAAGAAATGAACAAGCTGGTGCAGCAGCACATGTTATATCTGAGAATATTAAGATGTTACAATTTCATGTAGCAACATTAGTAGATAATGATATGCCTGGTATGCCAAGAGCAATGCAAAAATCTGGAAAGCCATTAAAGGCTATAAAAGCAAGATTAAAAGGGAAAGAAGGAAGAATAAGAGGAAATTTAATGGGAAAGCGTGTAGATTTTTCTGCACGTACTGTTATTACCCCAGATCCGAATTTAAGAATCGATCAAGTAGGCGTACCTCGTAGCATTGCTCAAAATTTAACATTTCCAGAAATTGTAACACCTTTCAATATTGACAAAATGCAAGAATTAGTAAGACGTGGTAATTCACAATATCCGGGTGCGAAATATATAGTTAGAGATAATGGAGAACGTATAGATTTAAGATTTCACCCAAAGCCTTCTGATCTTCATTTACAATGTGGATACAGAGTAGAGAGGCATATCAGAGATGGAGATTTAGTTATTTTTAATCGACAACCAACTCTCCATAAAATGAGTATGATGGGTCATAGAGTAAAAGTTCTCCCATGGAGTACTTTCCGTATGAATCTTAGTTGTACTTCACCATATAATGCTGATTTTGACGGAGATGAGATGAATCTTCATGTTCCACAATCAATGGAAACGCGTGCGGAAGTTGAAAATATACACGTAACTCCTCGTCAAATTATTACACCACAAGCAAACAAACCAGTTATGGGTATTGTGCAAGATACTTTAACTGCTGTGAGGAAAATGACTAAAAGGGACGTTTTTATAGAAAAAGAACAAATGATGAATATACTTATGTTTTTACCTAGTTGGGATGGAAAAATGCCACAACCATGTATATTGAAACCAAAACCTCTTTGGACCGGAAAACAAATATTCTCCTTGATCATTCCTGGAAATGTAAATATGATTAGAACACACAGTACACATCCAGACGAAGAAGATGATGGACCTTACAAATGGATTTCACCTGGTGATACAAAAGTTATGGTAGAACATGGAGAATTAGTTATGGGTATTCTGTGTAAGAAAACTTTAGGTACATCAGCAGGATCCTTACTTCATATTTGTATGTTGGAATTGGGTCACGAAGTATGTGGGCGTTTTTATGGAAATATTCAAACTGTTATCAATAATTGGTTATTGTTAGAAGGCCATTCAATCGGTATTGGCGATACTATTGCTGATCCTCAAACATATTTAGAAATTCAGAAAGCTATTAAAAAAGCCAAAGAAGATGTAATAGAAGTTATTCAAAAAGCTCATAATATGGAGTTAGAACCTACTCCTGGTAACACCTTGAGACAAACATTCGAAAATCAAGTAAACAGAATTTTAAACGACGCTCGTGATAAAACTGGTGGCTCTGCCAAAAAATCCTTAACTGAATATAACAATTTAAAAGCCATGGTCGTATCAGGTTCTAAAGGATCAAACATTAATATTTCTCAAGTTATTGCTTGTGTGGGGCAACAAAACGTCGAAGGTAAACGAATACCTTTCGGTTTTCGCAAAAGAACTTTACCACATTTTATCAAGGATGATTATGGTCCTGAATCCAGAGGATTTGTTGAGAATTCTTATCTAGCCGGTCTTACACCGTCCGAATTCTACTTCCATGCTATGGGTGGTCGTGAAGGTCTTATCGATACTGCCGTTAAAACTGCTGAAACAGGATACATTCAGCGTCGTTTAATAAAGGCTATGGAGTCTGTAATGGTTCATTACGATGGAACTGTAAGAAATTCTGTTGGACAACTTATCCAGTTGCGTTATGGAGAAGATGGTTTATGTGGTGAAACAGTCGAATTTCAAAACTTACCTACTATTAAACTTAGTAATAAAGCATTTGAAAAGAAGTTTAAATTTGACCCAACCAATGAACGGTATCTGAGACGCATTTTTAATGAAGATATCGTCCGTGAAATGATGGGATCGGGTGAAGTCATTTCCGAACTAGAAAGAGAGTGGGAACAACTGAATAAAGATAGAGCTACTCTTCGTGAAATTTTCCCTAGTGGAGAATCTAAGGTTGTATTGCCATGCAATTTACAAAGAATGATTTGGAATGTACAAAAAATCTTCCATATCAACAAAAGAGCTCCTACAGATCTTAGTCCTATGAGAGTTATACAAGGTTTTTATAATAATATTTATAATTATAATTCTTTGATATTGTGAATATAAAAAGAAAATATTTAATCTTTAATTCGTTTCCTTTTATTTTAGGTGTAAAAGATCTTTTAGAGAAATGTATAATTGTAGCTGGAGATGACAGATTAAGTAAACAAGCTAATGAAAATGCAACATTGTTATTTCAATGCTTAGTGAGATCAACTTTATGTACAAAATGTGTATCTGAGGAGTTCCGACTTTCCGGTGAAGCATTCGAATGGCTTATTGGAGAAATAGAAACTAGATTCCAACAAGCACAAGTATGATTAATATAAGTTATTCAATTCCATTGATAATTATGTTTAAATAAATAACAAATGTTAATTGATTTTTGTTAGGTATCACCAGGTGAGATGGTAGGTGCGTTAGCTGCACAATCTCTTGGTGAACCAGCTACTCAAATGACACTGAATACGTTTCACTTCGCTGGAGTTTCATCGAAGAACGTAACTCTTGGTGTACCCCGATTGAAAGAAATTATTAACATTAGTAAGAAACCAAAAGCACCTTCACTAACAGTATTTTTAACTGGTGCTGCTGCCAGAGATGCCGAAAAAGCGAAAAACGTTTTATGTCGTCTGGAACATACTACTTTGAGAAAAGTTACTGCCAATACTGCAATCTATTATGATCCTGATCCACAAAACACTGTCATTGCCGAAGATCAAGAGTTTGTCAATGTATACTACGAGATGCCAGATTTCGATCCAACTAAAATATCACCGTGGCTATTACGTATCGAATTGGACAGAAAAAGGATGACTGATAAAAAGTTAACCATGGAACAGATTGCAGAAAAAATAAATGCAGGTTTTGGTGATGATTTAAATTGTATATTTAATGATGATAATGCGGAAAAATTGGTATTACGAATTAGGATTATGAATAGCGAAGATAATAAGTTCCAAGATACAGAAGAAGAAACTGTAGATAAAATGGAAGATGATATGTTCCTTCGATGTATCGAAGCTAATATGCTTAGTGATATGACTTTGCAAGTATGTTAATTTTTAAATTCGATAATATATAAATGATTATATATAATATATTTAAAAAATAAAGACTTATTTCTTACTTTTTTCAGGGTATCGAAGCCATTGGTAAAGTGTATATGCATTTGCCACAAACTGATTCGAAAAAACGTATTGTTGTAACTGAGACAGGCGAATTTAAAGCAATAGCAGAATGGTTGCTTGAAACTGACGGAACAAGTTTGATGAAAGTTTTAAGTGAAAGGGACGTTGATCCAGTTCGAACATTTAGTAATGATATTTGCGAAATTTTCCAAGTATTGGGTATCGAAGCTGTACGAAAATCAGTCGAAAAAGAAATGAATGCCGTGTTACAATTTTATGGTCTTTACGTAAATTATCGACATCTTGCTTTACTTTGCGACGTTATGACCGCTAAAGGTCATTTAATGGCTATAACACGTCATGGAATTAACAGACAGGATACCGGAGCATTGATGAGGTTACTATATATGACACATTATTTTATGTTAACTAATCGGAACAAATAGTAAAATCCATTTCATTATTACAGATGTTCCTTTGAAGAAACGGTCGACGTTCTGTTGGACGCTGCTTCGCATGCTGAAGTCGATCCGATGAGAGGAGTTTCTGAAAATATTATTATGGGTCAACTCCCACGTATAGGAACTGGTAAGAAACAATTTAATAGAAACAAAATTGATGATAACTGATATTAAAATACTAATCAAATCACAAAATGTGTAATTTTAAAAATGATTATATCTTACATTTGTTCATATTCTATAGGATGCTTCGATTTACTACTCGATGCAGAGAAATGCAAAGCTGGAATTGAGATTCCAATGGCAGTAGGTGTTGGTGTAATGGGATCTGCTGGTATGTTCTTCGGTAGTGTTGCAACTCCGAGCATGAGTCCTCAAATGACACCATGGATGGGTGCTACTCCTGGTTACGGTGCATCGAGTATGTCGCCTGGTATGTTTTCATATATGTATTATATGAAAATATATGTACATAATATATGTTCATATTTGTTCAACGCGTTTGGCCACATTCTATTTTATATGAAATAATTTCTGTTTAGCTCTTGGCAGTGGAATGACACCAGGAGGTGCTTGTTTCTCACCATCAGGTGCATCCGATGCTTCAGGGTTATCTCCTGCATATTCTGCTTATTCTCCACAACCAGGAAGTCCTGGAAGTCCAGGGCCAAGTATGAGTCCTTATCCAATGTCACCAGCCGGTGGTGCTTCACCAAGTTACTCACCTACATCACCAGCTTATTTACCAACATCACCAAGTATGACACCATCAAGTCCAAATTATTCGCCAACCAGTCCAACATATTCGCCAACCAGTCCAAACTACTCACCTACGTCACCGAGTTATTCACCAACAAGTCCAAGCTACTCTCCAACTTCACCAAGTTATTCACCAACTAGTCCTAGTTATTCACCTAGTTCACCTAATTACACACCAGCCTCACCATCTTACTCGCCTACCAGTCCAAGTTATTCACCAAGTTCGCCTCAATATTCACCGGCTAGTCCAAGCTATTCACCTAGCAGTCCAAAATATTCACCAACGAGTCCAAGTTACTCGCCGACTTCGCCGAGCTATTCACCAACAAGTCCAAGTTATTCACCGACGAGTCCAAGTTATTCACCAACGAGTCCAAGTTATTCACCAACAAGTCCAAGCTACTCTCCAACTTCACCAAGTTATTCACCAACTAGTCCTAGTTATTCACCTAGTTCACCTAATTACACACCAGCCTCACCATCTTACTCGCCTACCAGTCCAAGTTATTCACCAAGTTCGCCTCAATATTCACCGGCTAGTCCAAGCTATTCACCTAGCAGTCCAAAATATTCACCAACGAGTCCAAGTTACTCGCCTACTTCACCTTCATTTGCTGGAACCTCGCCACAATATACTCCAGCGAGTCCAACATATTCTCCAACAAGTCCAACTTATTCTCCGACTAGTCCATCTTATTCTCCAAGTTCTCCACAGCACACAGCTACTGGTAGTACAAGATATTCTCCTAGCAGTCCAAATTACTCGCCGACGAGTCCTACGTATTCGCCAACGAGTCCACAGTACTCACCATCGAGTACGAAATATTCTCCTACAAGTCCTACTTACACTCCGACGAGTCCTAGTTATTCGCCGACGAGTCCAACTTACTCTCCTCCGGTACCTGGTTACTCGCCTACGAGTCCAACTTATTCACCGCAATCACCCGCTTATGAAACGGACGATTAAGGTGTATCCTATTTTTAAATTGTTATTCTTAAATATTCATTGTAAGACCTGTATTATTGACTGTAATTATAATAGTATGTTATTATAGTTGGTTTTTATATGTTTTTTTTTTCTTTTTTTTTTTTCTCAATTCTTACAATTTTATTTTGTATTTCATATTTGATATTGAAAATGTGTGGTCATAATTTAATTCATTCCAAATACGTTACGATTAAAGATGATTCTTCTTTGGTTTTAAATTTTACTTATTTTTAATATATTGTTAAATTAAATACAATATTAACACGTTTAAGTTATACATCTGCTTTGATCATTCGAAAGGCTTACATAGTATAGAAAACGTATACATATAACCGAGACTGGAGAAGTTGTAAGTCTTCTTACCACGCTCCCACAGTCTCTGAGTTGACCACGACTTGCGTTCGATAGGATATATCAAGTTACTTGCTGACTGTTAACGTACGCAAAGGAAGGAAACCGGTTCATTTTCTTTCACACATATTTTCAAGCCAGTGCTGATGGTGTCTCATCATGATTCGCGAGAGTGTACCTCTTCTATTTAAAAACGTTAATTCAGATCTTTCATTGTTTTTCGCTACCTTGTGTATCGTTGATATATTCGGTGTTTTTCCAATAATTGCTTTACCAAGTTCGATCGTTCAGTGTGGTGAGTTGTTGTTGTTGTTATTATTTAATTCTTTTTTCTATAATTTTTTTTATTTTGTTTTCGACAATACGAACTTCGTTTCCTTCCTGCACGATATTTCTTCTCGTTATTTGTACATAAGAGATTAAATTTTGTGATAGCGATTGAACGCTAAGCGATTTGAAAATTTGTTTAAGAAAAAAAAAAATAAATAAATAAGAAAGTTCTCTTACGAACATTTACGTAAAAGTCGCAAATTGGTATTTATTTAAGCGAGCAATTTTTATATATATATACACATATATATATATATATATATATATATATATATATANATATATATATATATATATATATATATATATATATATATATATATCAAAATAAGAATATACGTAAATGTATTATATACGCGGTGTGTAATGGAGAAAATTTAATATTTTAACAAAAAAGAAAGAGAGAGAGAGAGAAACAAAAAAAAATAACATTACTTATAACAATAATAATAATAATAATAATTGTTAAGATTACTTGGAAGCAGAATGATTTCGCTCAGAATTACAAAAGATACTTTGAATTTATTTGCATATAAATTATTGACAACGTGTTTAAAAAAAAATCATGACTAGATGAGTCAAAAGCAGTGTGTTAAATTGTAAAAGATAAAAATCACTATCAACTAGTCAACTATCTATCTTTAACAATAATAATAATAAGATATTAATAATCTTGTTAAACATTTGATAAAAATAACGTGTTTTGAGTTATAAACAAATAATTCTGTGCGTTTATAAATGCAACCTGACGAAATAAACCGATTATTTTGCGAATATATTCGGTTATATTTAAAATACAAGTATTATATATACACACATATATTAGGGTAATCTGAAAAATTGGCGATTCTTTATGTTTCTCTTTTTAAAAAAAATATATACATATGTATTATATCATACATTTAAGGAAAGAAACATTTGAAATTTTTCACATTATCCTCGTATATAATAAATACATGTATTACATATAAGACAAATAGATGATACTTTTGGAATGTGTGATTTGAACTCGATCGTGAATCTTGATGATCTCTCGACGAGTCCAATATTAATACGTACAACAAAAAAGCGACAGATGTCAAATGTTGTTTTAGGATTATTTGGCATACCTTTGGTTTTCGTTGTTTTTGGATTACAAATATACACAGCTGCACTACTTGGAAAATCATGGATTGTAGCTACCACCTTGGATCCTATGATCTTACGAAAAAATCGGTAGGATTATAATTGGAAAACAACAAAATCACAAGATAAAAAATAAAAGAATTGGTTTACCGATTTAATTATCATAACGTTTTTTTTTTTTATTTTTATTTTCGGATAATAATAAATCTAATCAATTGTTAGAAAATTGTTCTCCAATTGAACATTTCATTTACTCTTAGGTATCCTTTAGCAGCGGTAACCGAATTAACGTTGGGTCCACGAGCACGAACTATTGTAACTTTTCTTTTGGATCTTACAATTTTTGGTTGTGGAATACCTAATTTATTAGTCGGTAGGTCAATTATAATTATATAATAATAATAAAGGATATAAATAATAATGATATAAATAGATAAACACAAAAAAAAGCGAAGAAAAACATCAAAAGAGTATAAAAAGTGAAAAATAAATAAATTAACAGAAAAAAAAATATATTACATTTATATATTATACTTTTTTTTACGTTTAAGTAATTTAAGAGATACATTGTATAAAATTACAGTAATGATTTATTACGCACGTTAATAAAATAAAATAAAACAATTGAATATAATATATATAAGGTAAAAAAAAAAAACAAAGTTTCAATGTCTTATTTCAATTAGAGGTAAGAATGTAAAAAATATAATGCACATGGATCATTTCACCAAATAAAATCATTTTTACGGGGCGACCACTACTGATTCTTTCAAACCTCAGCTTTCAGAAAAAAAAAATATCAAATTTGAAGTAACATGCGTCGCACAATGAGAAAAATTGATTTTTCCCACTTAAATTAGTTTTTAAAGGGTATTCTGTTGCATTTGATAAAAAATTAATATCCCTATTGAAACACTGAAAATTTTTCCTACAAAAAATTATCATTGTCAAATTTTAATAAAAAAAAGTTTAATTCGTTAAAATAATTAATGAATAAGTTTAAAAAAAAAATTTATTTTTTTTTAAATTCCAAAAATCATAACTTAAAAATGGCTGCATATTAAGAGCTCAAACTCTGAGGAAGTTTTTTTTTACAATGTAGAGAACATATTTACGAGGTTTGAAAAAAATCAGCGAGGTTCGCCCCGTAAAAATGATTTTATTTGGTGAAATGACCCCCATATATATATATATATTTATTAAATTATTTTATTCCGTTTTAGCATCACAAAATTTACAAATGTTCGGAGTTAGGATATCCGATCAAAGATTTGACGTTTCTTTTTGTTACTGGTTACTTGTCGTTGGTATGCTACTCTGTCCTTTCATGTGGTTAGGAAGTCCACGAGATATGAAGTAAGAAGATATTCATGATAATTAATCTTCTCAATTTCTTCTCCATAATAATAAGTAGATAGTACAATTACTTAGAACGATATTATATATTTTCTTCGAGATTAATTTCATTCTTGCATTATTCCACTTATGATTTTTGATCTTATAATGTTTTTTTTTTTTTATTAATTTTTTTTTTTTTTAATTGTTTTAGATGTTTTAGATATAAAACATATTTTTATAAATATTATAGATGGTTAGCAATGTTTTCTTGTGTTACCGTAATTTTTACCGCAATACTGATTTGGTGGTGCATCATTAACGATGATCGAATTATCGATCATATACCGATTCCAACTTCACCAACTTGGGATAAATTTATATCTGGGTATATATATAAATATAATAATATTATATATTTAGTTATATTGTTTATATAAATTAAAATATCAATTCTTATAGAGATTTAATTGTAAGAGGCTCTATTGATAAACAATTATAATTTTTCTCATATACTTTAATTGCTTTTTACTTTTAATTTAAATTAAATATTGTAGTATCGTTTAATTACGACAATTATTATAATATAATAATCTATTATAATTTATTAACTTTAGTTACGGCATGTTGGCATTTTTATTCGACATACATCCAACGTTGATGACCGTTCAAGTTGATATGCACAATCCTCGTGATATCAATAAAGCTGTTATTTTATCGTTTTTTGGTAAGAAAAAAATGATCTAATTGTATATTTAAAAAAAAATTTATTTAATTAT
Organism: Polistes dominula; assembly: GCF_001465965.1. The sequence goes on from NW_015148971.1 coordinate 25,168, forward strand.
GAACATTTATTATAATTACTGTTTATGATTTTTAAACGTTAATGTGTTAAAAATGAATAAATTGATGATTATAGTAAGCGTATTACTATTTGGAATAACAGCGGGATTGGCAATGTGGAAATACGGAGGAAGCATAACAGCTAATATTCTTCAGATAGTGCCAACAGGATTTGCAATAAATGGTGCTATATTATTAGCTGCTCTTCAATTATGCTTATCCAGTGCATTAGGTCATTCGGCACTTTTTCAACATTTCGAAGATAAACTTCGAATAGATAGGTGTAAGTATAAAAATATTATTATGTGCTGATTCACATGTTTTTTTTTTTTATTGTTTACTTAACAATTAAATATATTGCTTTGAGGTAACAACAGATAAAATTTTTAAACACACAGATTAATTTTATACCTTGGATAATTGACTTAACTTAACTAACGATAAGATTAGAAAGATGAAATTTGTAATATAATAATCATTGTGCTTATTCTTCTTCTTCTTCTTCAAAAAAAAAAACATATTTACGATTAAAAATACACGTTATACCTGTTCTTTTTTATTAACTTATTTATTTTGTTAATTATAATTACAGCATGTGGATGGAAACGTTGTGCAATAAGATCAATAATTGTTTTTTGTGGAGTTGCTGTAGGAGAAATGGTACCACGTTTCGACATAGTAATGGCTCTGATTGGTGGATCGTTAATGGGCCCATTGATTTTCATACTTCCTCCATTGATGTACGCCAGAGCGATAGCTTTGAAAAATAGCGCGAATCGCATCTTGTCGCCTGAAATTTATTCTGCTACTGTAAGACAATTAAATTCAATCGATACTAATTCGGATCCAAGAATTCATTCAAGATCAGTTTACGATGGTTTTTTGGGTGTTACTACTATACCGCATCGACATTCGTACGTTTATTATTACGAGATGGAAAATGAAATTTATGACGATGAACGTACAGAAGGTGAGGAGATTAATCGTGAAGATAATTATTCTAACGTTATAAATCTTAATGAAAGTTCATTAATGAGGAAAGATCATCAAGAGGAAGCTATCTTTATCGACGCTAGTCAACCATCTTTAAAAAATTATCGAAGACAAGAACTCCTGATGCAACAACCATTATCTAAATCTCACATACTTAGTGATCTTAAACAAACGATGAATTGGTTCGGTTATTTGATAGTTATTATTGGAATAGGAATAACTATATCGTCTACTTACATTAATATTAAAAATACTATTCGTTATGTACGTTTTACACCTCCGTGTATTGTTAATGCTACCATTGTATAAAATCCCATGTAATTTTATTTTTTCGTATTTTATATTTTATTTTTTTTTTTATTTTTTATTTTTATTTTTTATTTTTTAAAGATAAAACTTTGTGTACGCAGCATTTAAGTTTTCGTTTATTATGTATTTTATTTGTTGTATAGTGTATTTTTATATATCAAATAATATCATATTAATGATTAAAATGATTTTTAAGAAGAAACGTGATATTTGGGAGAATTCATGAAAATTGTATAATCTCGTAAGAAAATATAATATATTTGTACATAAATATTCATATATATAAGGATGGGTTGAAAAGTTTTGAGCTTTAACAAAAAAAAGAAACTAATTTTTTTATTTAATCAAAATGAGTTTCACCAATAAAACGATTGCTTCTATGTTGAGCTTAAATTTTGTCAATCCATCAAGGTACAGCAAACAAATATTAATTTCTTATCAAAGATTTCCGACGATGCAAATATCAACTAATGTTATCTGACATTTATGATTAAAAGTAAGGTATTTTCTTAAAAAAAAAAAATAATTTTAAACTGTCTAACTCTCTTCTATATAAATATAAAATTCCTTATAGTTGTAAGATCGGCTTAAGAAAATCAAAATGTGAAGGTTTTCTAGCGGGAAATTCAAAATATTGAAATTATATTATAATAAATAAATATATTTCTTTTTATAATAAAATTTATATATTTTCATATTAATATATGTTAAAATATTGAATAGAAAAATAAGATATTTTGATATTCGGATAATGCGTTTGAATAATTTCAAGAGGAAGTTTAAATTTATAAATGACACATTAATAAACATTTTTTCTGCTTTAATTAAAAAAATAAATTTACTTATATAATTAGTAAATAATGTAAGAAATTACGAAAACTTGCAATAATTATTATCTTATATAATAATTAAGTATTATTTTTGTACAGATTTTTATTTTATCAATCATAAAGATGTCATTGTCACGTGGTTCTCACGTAATGACCGCCATAAGTTAAAATCGCGTAGTGGGGGTCACATAGTCCAACCTGTCCTTTATACAACCTACATTTCGACATTACTAGGAATTATTCAGTGTGCCAAGTGTTGCTCCTCATCTTTTGACGTCATTTTATATATTATATCTACGAGAAAAACTATTCACCTTTTTTTATTTTAATTTTTTTTTATTCGCACTTGGTTTAAATTATTTAATCAAAATGATACCAAATTGTTTTAGAACTGCTGGTGCGCAAATATCTCGAAGAAATGTGAGTATATTAATATAAATGATAAACTTTTATGTTCCTCTCTTTTTTTCATTATTTCCAATAAGCTTAATATCATAAAGTCCTTCATTATAAAATGGATGCATATATTAATTTATTTTGCAATTTTTACAATAAAAATATATTTTCATATTTCTTTTAAACCTCGGACACTATGTCAGTTTGGAAATTGGAATAAGGTATGTGTTAAGTACTGTGTTCTTTTTGTTCAGTTGTTTTTACAATTGCACACTGAATATTGTTAACAATTAATTTAGTATTGTTATATTCATTTATGAGTTTTTTTAAAATGTAAACATAGAATTATAATCTCTTCATTGCTTTACTATCATAGTGTTCACAATGGTATATTTGATTTATTTTTGTTTAAACAATAAGATCTAAAAATATTCTAACTTTTCTATACGTCACATTTTTTAAAGTAAACAATATGAGGTATACTTGTAATTCTTCTTTTTAATATATTTATAGGTAATCTCATTCTTTAACAAAAAAAATAATTATGCAACTGAAGCGAGTTTTGAGACGAAACCTTTTCGCTTACATAAATTGGATAGTGGTCCATCTAATCATGTAACAGTAACCAAAAATGATGCTTTAGAAATATATAAACATTTACATACAATAAGACGTTTGGAAACATCAGCTGGTAATTTATACAAAGAAAAAATAGTCCGAGGCTTTTGTCATTTATATTCTGGTCAAGTAAGTAAAATCATATGTATTTTAATTTTTTATTATTACACTGATTCAACATTTAATTTTCTATGTACATGTTTTAGGAAGCATGTGCTGTTGGTATGAAAGCTGCCATGCGGCCACAAGATGCTGTAATCACTGCTTATCGTGCACATGGTTGGACATACTTAATGGGTATTGAACCTGTAGGTGTCCTTGCGGAACTTACTGGAAGACAATTAGGTAACGCTAGAGGCAAGGGTGGTTCTATGCATATGTATGCTAAAAATTTCTATGGAGGAAATGGTATTGTTGGTGCTCAGGTTTGTTTAACGATAGTTGTTTTTCATTGTCACAAAATAAGAAATCATATGCATAATCATTTAAAAAAAGATTTGATTTTTAGGTACCATTAGGTGTTGGTATCGCGTTTGCTCAAAAATATTTGAATACTGGAGGAGTGTGTTTATCTCTTTACGGAGATGGTGCTGCGAATCAAGGACAAGTATTCGAGGTATACAATATGGCTAAATTATGGGACATTCCTTGTATTTTTGTTTGCGAAAATAATGGATATGGAATGGGTACTAGCGTCGAACGTGCTTCCGCGAGTACAGAATATTATACTAGAGGGGATTACGTCCCTGGTATTTGGGTAAGTTTCTTTTTGTAAAAATTATGATTCTACATTTTATTCATTCTAATATCTCCTATTAATAATCAATAATTTAATTTATTATTATTATTATTAATATATAGTATTAATTATTTATTTATTAATAGGTGGACGGTATGGATGTTTTGGCTGTAAGAGAAGCAACAAAGTTCGCCATAGAACATTGTACATCTGGAAAGGGACCCATTATCTTGGAAACTGCCACATATAGGTACAGTGGACATAGTATGTCCGATCCAGGAACAAGTTATCGTACTAGAGATGAGATACAAGAAGTACGACAAACAAGAGATCCTCTTACAAGTTTTAAAGAGAGATTATTAAGTACTAATCTTGCTACTGCAGATGAACTTAAGGTTACACATATTATATTATATTTTGTTGTTTCTTATTTAATTCTAAAGAAAATTAATTACATATATATATATATATTAATTTTTTTTTGTATAGACAATGGAAAGCGAGATTAGGAAGAAGATAGATGATGCTGTAAAAGTTGCTAAAGCGGATAAAGAAATTCCATTAAGTGAATTAAGTGCAGATATTTATGCCAATTGTTTAGAGAAAGAAATTCGAAGTGTCACACCATTTAAATCATTGTCGCACGTTAGATTGAGCACTCCTGTTAATCTGTGAACAAAATTAGAATCATTGCTTCACTTTACGTGTCGAATATATGTATTAAAATAATTATTTTAATGCTTATTATATCTCTTTTCATATACACAGTTCATCAAAATGTTCGCGCCCTTTTCTCCACATTCAAAATTAGGAAAAATCTGTGTCTCTCTAAGTTTATTAAGTTAATTTAATAAATTCTATAATAATAGGATTTATTAAATTTATACTTTGTATATTTCTTGTATAGTTGAATATTTATAAAAAACAATATTAGAAAGATACATAGAATACTTGAAAATAGTCTATGCTAATAACAACTTTATAAATAAAATAATGAATAAGGGGGAACACTTATAAACATTATTAACTTAATTATCCTGAAGGAAAGACCTAATTATGTTAACAATCAAGCAAAAAGGTTTAATTAAAATTATATTACAAAGATCGAACTTTCAGGTTATATCGTTTTATACATGCTGATATACATACAAAAAAATATAGGTTACGAATAAATAATTTAATATCAAGGCACTGAATTAACTTCTGCACATAATATTTTCAAAAATAAATAAATTCTCTAACTGGTTTGTATAAAAAAAAAAATTAGGCGGGAAAATGCCTAAATCATTTTTTTCTTTAACGCGTCCCTACGAACACAGCGCCATTTTCCTAAACTACGCTCGATGCTGATTGGTTTTTGATATGTTCATTAGCCATCACTTATTGGCTAGAGTTATTTTTCTCTCTGAGTTGTCAACTTAAGTATAATGTTTACCATGAAATATTGTTTTCAGTTTGTTTGAACGAAGGCAAAGTATTAAAGACGATAAATTTTGATATTTATTAATAACATTCTATTAACATGGCTTCTGTTTTCAATGTATTTGAAAACCATATGAGTGAGTATATTTAAATAGGTTTTTATATTATTTTTAACACTACGAAATTAATTACAATTACTGTCATTGTAACTATAAATTAATCCTACTTGTTATATGATTTATAGTGTCAACAACAGAACACTTCAAAGACAAAAAATTAATAAATCATACAAGTGCTATTATGGCTAAATCTTTTGATCAATGCAAACCAAAAGGTTTATCAATAAGATCTAAATCTGATCTGAATATTGCAGCAAGTAGTTCTCCAAAAACTTTTAAGAAAGACGAAAGTAATAATTCATTTCTCCCGAAAAATGAATTGACTAACGTAAGCATATTTATTAATTTACAATTATTTAAATAATATTATTTATTGAATACTCTTATGTAGATAGTTTTAATATTGTTTTATTGTAGAAGCAGTTACTTTCTGTACCCACTGAAATTGCTAAAACAGAATCATTTGAATTTAATAAAGATAAGAATTTTGAACAAAACATCTTAAAATTCAAAGAACCATATGCAGTAGAAAAAGATATAGAAAATAGTATATTTTCAGAACCAGAAGATTTAGCACCATATTATGATCCAGAACTGGAATTGAGTATGTACATATACATTTGATTCAATTATTTTTCTTTTTTTAATATAATTTATAAAAAAGATTTAAGATACGTTAATATTTATAATAACATTTCTTTTGTTTTTTTGTTTGTTACAGATGATTACAATATTAATTTAGAAAATGAATTTAGCAAATGTATGTTGCATGCACAAGATGACACAGATGAAGGATTTGGATCAGGTAAAAAAGATAATAAATTATTTTAACGTTTGATTATATATTACATGTTAATGCAGATAATAATACCTTCTTTTGAAATAGACATGGAGGAACTTTCCTATCCTGAAATGACGATACATGAACAATCAATGCAATTTTCTGATTATGATTGTGGATCTCCTAATTTATCAGAAATATCCGACAATGAAACTTTCTAATTACACTGACTGAAACGTTTAATTTTACAAAGTCTTGATAACATAACATTTCTATTGGTGATTTATTTATAATACGTATTACAAATAAATTGAATTTTGTGTTTAGAATATTAAACTAATATAAATTATTTAATATAATATAATTTTGTGATTCTTTTTTACTTTTGATTATATAGATATATTTGGTGTTTTTTTTTTTTTATTATAGTATTACATTGCTGTATATTGTCGCTATTTTTATTTAAATAAATATTATTTTAACAATAATCTTGGATTTAACTAACTTGAAGTTAATTTAATAAAATTTTGTTGACTAATGCAGTTAATGTGTGAAAAATAATTGAAGATAATATATTTACAATATATAACATATTTAAAATATTTTGGAATATTTAATCTGAGTAAAAAAAGAAAAAAAGAATATGTCAGCCGATAAATGTATTATAATAATAGCAGGAATACCAGAAGATGTATATTTTTGTCATTTATGTTACATAATAGAAAATTTGAAGATGATGTTAAAATATTTTAAGTATAAAAAGATTTTTAAAAGTGCAGCTGAATGGAAGGTTAATGTTTAGTTTAACGTTTACGTACTTATATATATATATTATTTTAATAATATAAGTTATTCTATTTTAAGCCATGGCTACAAAAAATTTGTTACCGTTGGAATTGGTCACATAAAAAGTCACCATTGATTTGGAGAAAAGTTGGTTTATCTAAAAATAATGTTACTTACATCGGAAGTATTACTCAATTTTGGGAATTTTTACAAACGCATTATAATATTAGTACTTGTATTATGCAAGATGATCTTAAACGATTACAATTGGATTATTTACTTGTAAGAAAAATATTAAATTATAATAATAAAGCTGTTATAATTATCGGCATTATTACAGATGTATGAAGCAACATTAAAATTACCACCTGTGAAAACGTCACTTATACAACATCGTTGCATTACAGTAATAGGTGCTGGAAAAGCATTATGTTTAGACTTAATCCCACAATTAATAACAACTAAAGAGTTATGGTTAACGAATGGTATTATTGTTAATTTATATGATGAACCTGGTTGTTATTTTAAAATCAAACATATTGTTAAGGATATGGAGGCCATAGGAGGTGGTTTGTATGCAACAAGAATCATAGAAAATATTTCAGATGGATTATGTGATTGTGATATATTAATTAACTTAGACGTTATATCGAAGTATGTCTTTGAATTTTTGAGTTTTTTTTTTTTTAGCAAAATCTAAGATACATGCTGAGACAATTTTAGGGAAGAAAATGAAAGTACTAATTCTTGGTTACGAAGTAATTATGATAGTATGGCTAAATTAGCAAGGCAGATAAACCGATATGCACCTTCTGAAATGAAAGTTCTTTTTTGTTCAACAAGTGCAAGTTGTTTTTGTGTAAATGTGCTTCATGCTTTAGTAACTAAATTGCCAAAGACTAGTATGGTAGCTGTTAGTACTCATTATGGGCTAGAAATAATGTATAATTTCATAACAAAATTTAATTTGCCTGTATACAATTTTGGGTGTCCTCCTGTATGGGGATTTTTGGGTTGGTTAACATATTTCAAGATAATATACATACCAATGTAATTTTGGTATTAATTTATTGAATGTATAGGAATTAATCGTTTTGTGGATGTATGTCATATGATCCAGAAATATGAAGTATACAAACCGAATAATAGAGCCATGTTTGCAGAAGAAGGTACTACATTACCATTGGGATTTAAATATCCAGAATTGCGATATTTTTTTTATTCAGCACACGATAACAACCCTTATAATGGTTATTTCGAACGTAAGGTATGAATCTTGAATATAAGATATAAATACAATCTATATTTTTCTTTGTAATGTATTATAAAGAAAAACATAAAAACATTAAATATATACTCCTTATATATTATAATATTATTTAGGCGATAACACAATATCAAGTTGGACGTAATGAGAATTTTCAAGTATGCAAAGCTATTTGCGATCTCTTAAAATTATGGTATAGCAGCGAAGAAAATATTGGAGATGAAATTATTTCTTTAGGAATATCTTCTGATGGTATTTAAATACAGTAACACATATAACGTATATATACAGGATGTCCTGTTTACACTCATTCAATTTGAATATAAATTTTAGGAACATTTGGAATTCCCGAAGGATTAGTATTTTCACAGCCTGTATATTTAACAAATTTAAAAGATGGATCACGCGTATGGATGCCATTTAATAATTTTCCATTACCTTGTATACCATTACACATATTTAACAATTTGATTTTAACTGCAGTCATTTTGAAAGAACAATTTATAAAAGAATATATAATTATTGCAAATGATTCAAAAAATTATAACATAAAAAAAATGTAAGAAGAAAATAAAAAATAAAAAATTTGAATTATTTCTTATTTTATCTTAATTTGATATTGATAAATAGAAGAGAAAGAGGATAAGGTGAAAATAAACAAGAAAAATGACGCAATGGAGAATTCAAATTAACGCGCCAATTTTAATCCGTAGACGCATGTGGTATAATTTCAGAAGAAAATAAAATAGTTGAACATTTTAGCTATAATTAAACATTAATTCTAATTTTTTATTTCTTTTCGATCGTTTATAAAATTCTATAAATTAAAAAATTGTATAAAAAAGTTTGTTATTGCAATAGGACGGCTTGATGTTCGTGGAGCGATTGAAATTTAGAGGTTAAAATAATTTTTATGATTTGTGTGGTTTGTATAATTGAAATATAGTAATAATTAAATAATAAGGTTTATTATTATAATTAATTGTTTTTCATTGTTTATTTACAATCTGTTTCATATAAGAATATATAATAAATAAACTTCTTATCAGAATATAAACATATAATATATTAATATAAATTGTAAAGGATTATTGTAGGATATATATTCAAACAAAACATCTAGTTGAGAAACTTTTCAACATAAGGAAGCATTATGGACTCAGACGATCATCCAGGAGAAGATCACATATTAATAAAAAATGCTACACTTGTTGTAGTTGATGCGCCAAATAATATGGAGTTTGGAATAGATTTAAATTCTTGGGATATTAAAACTAATAAAAAGTATATGGGTATAAAATTCATACCTCCAGGATTCCGTTTTGTACATTATAGGTAATTTCAATAACTTTTGATTATATCTATCTGTGTATGTAAAGTATTTGTATTAATCAATATGGTGAATGTAGAGTAATAAGCTTCTTATTAATTATATACAAAAACAATATTTTCATAGAATAGAAGATTGTCATGGCGGACCATCATTTAGAATTGGTTTTATTCATTATTTTGAGAATGGTGAATTAATGGTCAAATGTTGGGATAAATCAACAAATGAAATGAGTGCTGATCGTAAGATATATTATTATTAACTAAATTTATTCGTTATTATTACATATATACATATATATATATATATATATATGTATTGTTTTTATATATATTATTATTATTATTTTAATATTATTTGATATATAGCTGTAGATGAAGATTTGCTTGTATATCTTCGAAACAGTCTCTTAGATTTAGATAAAGTTCTTGTTCCTTATTGCTTTGATTATATTGATAGATGGGAACGATTGACTGATAAAATTGATTTTGATGTAGTAAAACGTTGTAAACCTCTTTGTGGGTAAGTAATATATTTTTTTGGTGTCTATATTTTTTTTCTTTCTGTTGTACTTTTGTTTTACTTTTTAATTATTTTTATTTTTTAGTTTTATATATTCGGCTATGGAATTAGTGCCTTGTAGTAGTGATGCGGAACTCTCTACTAGTGTCTTAGAAACAGAAGAGAAAAGTGGAATACCACAAACTAGACCTATGCAGAATCGAATACCGAAATTATTGCCTAACTTAAAACCAAAACCTGGTTCAGAACTGAGATTAACACCAATACCTGACAAATATTATCCTGATAATGCAACTCCTGAACAAATTACAAGATATAATCTTGATTACAGTTATACTTGGGAGATTGTGCTTGCAAAAATAAAATGGTATGTTCATCAATTCTATTATTTTTTGTTTTTTTCTATAAACAGAGTATCGTGTAAATGGTGGTACAAGCGAGCAGTGGATGGTTCTATATGAAAAATTCAATTGAACAAGTAGAATAAAATTTGTTTCTATAAGACTTTGTTTTCGAGAAAAATGAATTTCATACCCTATATATTTACATTTTAATATTATTCATATGAAACTATAAACACATGCGTATATTTATAAAAATATTTTTTCAGTCAACCGGAAATACTTGGAGAATTGCAACTTACTTTCGTCTGTGTCTTAATAGGCCAAAATTGGGAAGCCTTTGAACAATGGAAAAAGATTCTCTCATTGATATGTGGTGTAGATGCACTTATACCAAGTTATAGATCTCTTTATTTAGAATTTTGTTGGACTATAGAAGCTCAGTTAGATTATATTCCGGAAGACATGTTAGTGGATGTTATTTATACTGAAAATTTTATTTATCACCACTTGCGTAAGTTATTTAGGAACATTGAACTTCATTCGGGCATAGATGCGCCTTTCAAGTTTATTGCAACACGATGCCGTGAACGAATATGTAATATGCTTAAGTGGAACTTTGGTGATTTACATGAAGAAGACGGAGAAGAAGCACCTATAATTGTAGATTAAATATTAATCATATTATCAATAAAAATGAATTTATGAAAGAACAATAATTTTTTTATTTAGCTTCAATTTTTATGGGTAAATTGCGTATAAATAAATATATAGCCAGTTAGGTAGTATATATGCATATTGTAAATAAATTATTGATCATCTTTTGTATATTTCATTTATCATCAAATATAAATAAATTTATACTATCACTTTTTGAATACAAAATTTGCAATAATAACATGGAGAAATTGATTAACCCTTTTCCGCGAGGATACTTTTATTGAATGGGTTACTGCAACTTGAAGCAACAAAACTGCACGAGAGACCGATTATCAACAGTCGAAACTCATTTTTGAAGAATTTTGTTGTTGATATTGACAGTTTTGTGTTCAAAAAAAAAAAAACTATAAAACTACATGTTCCGATATTTGATGTGCTATAACTGCATACGCACGTATGTAAAATATGCACTCGTAAAAACTAAAAACGTAGATTGTAAAAAAAAATGTTTCCGCCCGGGATCGAACCGGGGACCTTCCGCGTGTTAGGCGGATGTGATAACCACTACACCACGGAAACTTAGATGTTTACTGAGGGTTTTTAATAGTAAATTAATTGTATCAAGTTAAACTTTATTCATAATTTATAAAGAAACAAAATTTTTTTTATATTAATTGCGATTGTTAAATTAAATTGAATAAAATATGTTTTAATTTGCGGAGATTATTTTCTGAGTAATAGTACATATATATATATTTGGAAAGTTGTAATTAGTTATTTACACATAAATGTAATATATACATTAAATACAATTAAATATTTTATTTTAATTAAAAAGATTACATAAAATCATTACATAAATTTAGATATTATATCAGATAAGGAATATTACATAAAATTATTAGTCGACTATATTTATATATGGCATCATTAATTTAATTTAATCTTCTTATCAGGTAGATATCCGATGTCATCAAGAAACAAAATTTCCATTTTTGAATTGTGTTGTCTTATTGTAACTTGCGACTTGAATTATGATATATGCTATGGAATAAAAAGTTAAAATATTATTATTTATATATTAAGAACGTGTAAAAAATTATAACCAATGATATATGAAAATATTTTAGATTTCTTATATTCTTACCCAATATAAAAGATATAGAAACTAATATCGAAATGTTAGTTTTGTCAATAAGCTTCTCAACGAAGTCTCTATAATAAGAAAAAAAAAATTATTACCATTTTTCATAAATAAATATTTGTATAGCAACAAAAATATTGTGAAATAATCTTTCCAATATTTGTAATTGTTTGTTATGCTGTTCTTACAGGATGCGGTGGACGTGGAGGAACCTGTTGTGGTCTTGGTCTGGAAGGTTCAGGATCAGCTTCACGACGAAGTCTCTGAAATATGGAAATAAAATATAATTGATTGTTTTCTTCTAATACAGAAAACTTATATTCGAATACATTTCTTATTATATATAATTAGTTATATTTTTACCGGGTGAGGAGGACGTGGAGGAACCTGTTGTGGTCTTGGTCTGGAAGGTTCAGGATCAGCTTCACGACGAAGTCTCTG
>NW_015148971.1:38123-97882 GCF_001465965.1 Polistes dominula
CTGTTGTGGTCTTGGTCTGGAAGGTTCAGGATCAGCTTCACGACGAAGTCTCTGTAATACGAAAATAAAATATTATTGGATGTTTTCTTCTAATATAGAAAACTTATATTCGAATACATTTCTTATTATATATAATTAGTTATATTTTTACCGGGTGAGGAGGACGTGGAGGAACTGGTTGTGGTTTTGGTCTGGAAGGTTCAGGATCAGCTTCACGACGAAGTCGCTAAAAAAATATGAATATTAAAATAATATTTATGTTACTGAATAACTTTGTATGAATTTATATGTAACTGTTTTTTATTTTTATCACCTCAGATTTATTTTCTTGATAGCCGAGGAATTCTGGATTTTGAAGATTTAGAAGATGACCATCAGTTTCTTTTGCGATTGCATACTATAACATATAAAGAAGTAGATAGCTAGATAAGAAGCAATCAGATATTTCAATTATCTCTTATCCATATATATAATTTTTTGAATCTATCAAATATTTAATGTAAATGATAATTTTTTATATACTTACCGGGTTTACGTGCGATTCAAACGGTTCTCCAGTTACTACGATAACAAGCATAGCAGCGAGAGCTGCTCTTATCGCTAAACTTCTCATATTTCTCGTTTCTAGAAGAATAACGTCAATATTGATTATTATATATTTATTTCGATGACTTAGTGATTTACTTATCTTTTAATGAAATGCAGATCGGAAAATGTTAAAAATATTGATAATTAATTTGCAACTGTAGTTATGTATCATTTAAGAATTTTTATTAAAGATTATTTTACATATATTAAAATAACAACTTATTGAATATTTTTATTATGTATTATGCCATTGGAAAGGCAAAATTTTTACTTACTTATTGTTGCAGTCTAGATGAGAGCTAGCGTTGAATTGATTTCTATGAAACTTATGGCGTTGTTTTTATACTTATTGCTACCTTCGATACTTTCACATAACAGACACGCATTAACATGTATCACGAGTACCGGGGAACTACCGATAGTTAGTTATCATATACATTTTTCTCTCTTTGGAATAATAAATTACTATGACATAAAATCGTAATTCCAAGAAAGCAAAGATCAACAAGCTATCTTTTCCCTGTAAACATAAAAATCTCTATATTTATTTCACGTAAGGAATCCCAGACCTACAAATATTTTTATTGCTATTAAAGTTTCTTAAGATATCCTCATTATTTTTATTATACATGATATGTCAATACTGCGTCTTTGATTTAAAATCGTTTTTCAAATATCATTAATTGAGAAAAATTACATTTGTTATTTTACATGTTCTCTAGGTGTGATATCACTGTTACGACGTTGGTGTGTTCACTGGGTTAATGTTTACAAATAGAACAGATAGATTCGAGTGGATAGATTAAATTTTGTAAACAGAGATATTAATCAATTTCACACATAGAATAGATATCCAAAATTAAATTTCTATTTACGAAAAATTTTAATCCATGTTTTGATTTGCTTCTTTTTATTTTGTTTTAGAACTATTATCTAGAATAATTATCTTCAAGATTGTGATCACAAATTATCTATAATGTTATACATTTAAATGAAATTGTTGGAATTAGAAAAGATATTATCAGAAGTAATAGAAGAATATTTGTTGAAAAATATTGATTACTAATTAATTATAATAAAGCTATTACATGGAATAATTATAAATGTGTGTGAATGAAAGAAGAATGTTGAAAACTTATTGAATGTATTACGCAATACATATTACATATTCTTTTTATATACTTTTTCGATTATATTTCAGTTATGATTAACATACATGAAAGAAACAATGATCAAGCATCAAGTAGTGCAGAAAATAAATCGATCGAGTTTTAGGGGAATTCCCTATTTAATCAGGGATCATGGGTGATAGAATTCCCAGATATGATTAGACAGTAATATTATCTTAATGATATTGTTTGTTAAATAAGACTACGCATTTCGGTTATTGGTTATGAAAGAAAAACAACAATTATAGCAAGTTCAAATTGATATATATTTTTTTATATAGCTGTTATGCTATTAAGTATTCAAATATTTATAAATATTCATTTGAATTGCTCACTGTGAGCTTGATTAAGATTCACTTGTTGAAGGTGCTGGTGGAGCTTCGGAAGACGAAGGGGGTAGTGGAGCTTCGGAAGACGAAGGTGGTGGTGGAGCTTCGGAAGAAGAAGGTGGTGGTGGAGGAGGAGGTGGTGGTGGACGACAACCTGGAGGTGGACGACAGCCTGGAGGTGGACGACAGCCTGGAGGTGGACGATGTGGACGACCTCCTGGAGGTGGACGAGGTGGACGACAGCCTGGTGGTGGACGACAGCCTGGTGGTGGACGACAGCCTGGTGGTGGACGAGGTGGACGACCGCCTGGACGTCGGTGTGGAGGTCTTCTTCGGTTATAGTCATCAGATTCTTCTACGTCAAATTCATTTGACTCAAATTGTTCCGATTCGAATTGTTCTGATTCCAATTCATTATATACGTTTTCGAGTTCAACAGGTTCCTAAAAAATGAATTAATATGATTATTACTAATCTACAGAGGAAAAAATATAACACATAATTTAAAAAAAACTATTAGTTCGTTAAAATCAATTAGAAAATGAAGACAATTTTTACTTGTATCTTGGCATTAGCGGTAAGAACAAATTTGTTTATAGAATAACGAAAAATGATTTAGATGATTGGTAAAATAAATAATTTTATTTTTTATTTTAATTTTAAATATATATCCATAAATATTTTCCTTACCTCTTCTGGACGACCGCCATTTGGTGGACGCTTACCAGATGGAGGTGGACGAGGTGGACGACCGCCTGGGGGTGGGCGNGTGGACGTTTACCTGGAGGTGGTGGTGGTGGACGTCTACCTGGAGGTGGTGGTGGACGTCTACCTGGACGTCGGTGTGGAGGTCTTCGGTTATAGTCATCAGATTCTTCTACGTCAAATTCATTTAACTCAAATTGTTCCGATTCGAATTGTTCTGATTCCAATTCATTATATACGTTTTCGAGATCAACAGGTTCCTAAAAAATGAATTAATGTGATTATCACTAATCTACAGAGGAAAAAATATAACACATAATTTAAAAAAAACTATTAGTTCGTTAAAATCAATTAGAAAATGAAAACAATTTTTACTTGTATCTTGGCATAAGTGGTAAGAAAAAATTTGTTTACAGAATGACGAAAAATGATTTAGATGATTGGTAAAATAAATGATTTTATTTTTTATTTTAATTTTAAATATATATTCATAAATATTTTCCTTACCTCTTCTGGACGACCGCCATTTGGTGGACGCTTGTCAGATGGAGGTGGACGAGGTGGACGTTCGCCGGGAGGTGGTCGTGGTGGACGTTTATCTGGTGGTGGAGGTCTTGGGCGTTCACCAGGGGGTGGTCGTGGGCGCTCGCCAGGAGGTGGTCGTGGGCGCTCGCCAGGAGGTGGTCGTGGTGGTCGACGTCCATCAGAAGGTGGTCGTCGATAATCTTCAAGTTCCTCTACGTTGGATTGTTCTAATTCGAAGACGGGCACATCTTTAAGACCGAGAAGATGCTGGAAAGGATTTGTTTTTAGAATATCAATAAAAGATTTTGTATTTTTTTTTTGTTTAGTTAAATTTGTAGTTTATGTTTATTAAAATATAATAAAATTTTTTTTCTTTACCTTTTCGTAGTCTCCTAGATCTTCAACATCTACTTCTAATACTGCCGATTGTACCGCAATACATAGTATTGCTAATAGTAAGGAAATAATAAACTTCTTCATTGTTAATCAATCTTGAGAAGTCAGTAAAACTGAAAAATATTGTAAAATGGACATGTTAATTTAAAAGCATATGTAAACAATTTATATAATATATGATGATAAACAATTAACAAGCTTAGTAGAAAAATATAATTTATTAATACACAGATAAATTTTTTTCGATGTTTTCAAACATTTTTTTTTTTTTGTATACAAATATTATTAATTATATAGATTTTTAAAGCGTTATATACAAATTAATTTACAATATATAAATATAATTTGATTAATAGTAAAAAGGCCAGAGAAAGATTATGGCTATATTGCAGGTATGTATAACTTATTCTTACCTGAACTTCTCTTCGATGATTCTGATGTAAAATCTCTAATTTCTTCTCTATATATACCAGTACCACATTTTAATTCAAGCATTTATCTTTATTTTATCGTTCTATTTTTATATTTTGATATTATCTATGCTTCGATATAATAACTTGTTTTATATTAATCTATCAATGCGATTAAATAAGCCTTAGGTGGTCCGTAATTAAATAATTAATTGTAATTTATAGAATATATAAATTAAGTATAAAGATATTCGAGTTTTTTTTAAACAAACTATTTCTCTTTTTTAGTATTATTTTTTAATATAATTGAGTCGTTTATTTTAATAGTAATCCAAATTTATTTTTTATTTTTTCTACGAAATATTTTTTATGACAGTTAACTTCCAATTATTACAATCAACAACAACAAAATATTAAAATAAACTTAGACCACTTTCAAAATAAACGGCTAAATTATACCAACTGTATTTTTATAACAGGAGAATAAATCTTATTAAATCAAGCCATTTAACAATTTTTTATATGTTCAAATTGTTGTCAATTGATACAATATTTAAAATAAATATATTACGTCTAATAAATAATTTAAATAATTTTTTTAAAAATCTATCAATAATAATTAAGTGAAGAAATTAGTAATTTTTATCGTTATACTATCTGTATAAATTATCAATTATCTGTGATTAAGATCTGTGAATTATTAATTAAAATATAGATTAGTTATAAAATCATGATCTGTTCATGTAGTATTTTGTGAATACCAAATCTTATCTATTGTTAAGAGAAAAGTATAATTTGCAATATACGTCAATGTTATATCATTTCTTACTTAACAAATATTTAGTTTTATAATAATACAAATAATGTTTTTCACTAATGTGCCTAAACCAATACCATGAATTTTTGATTTTTATTCATAATTTTGTATCTATAACTGTACACGTGCTAGATTTAGAAATCAAATAATATACATAAATGACAATTTATTAAATAGTTTATTAGAAATTTTTTGGTATTAACTTAAATTTCTTCCTTTTTTTCTTCTTCGGTTTTAATTCTTCCTATTTAATTAGCTGCAGGTTGATTTGATAATTCGAGGGCTCGTTTTTCTTCCGAAAGTAAAGTTATTTTTTCGTCATATTTAATACGTAAATCTTTAAAAAGATTTAATTGTGTCTCATATTCTTTCTTTAAATCAGAATTTAATCGTACTGCATCATCCATTCTGGACATCATTGAATTATGCTTTTCACGTTCTTCTGCAATTCGTGCTTCCATATTGTCAACCTCTGCCTATAAAATACAATTAATTAAAATCAGACTTAGTTCTTATTTTAATTCATATAACAATTGAATATAAAACATACCTGTAAATGTTTAACTTCCTTATTACGAATTTGTAAAAGATCTCTTGTAATAGCTACTACTTCCTTCAACGTTGATACTTGTATGTTAAGAGCATTGATTTGTTTTTCTTGATTAGCCATAATAACTCCACGATCTTCTAATTGCATTATTGTCTCTGTTAATTTATTTTTTAATTCAGTCAGTGTTACATGTGATACATTTTCTTCATTGTTATCAACATTTTTAATAGTGTTAGCAACGGATGTTTCAAGATCAGTCAATTTTTGTTCAACTTCTATTAATTTTTTTTGATACATATCTCGTTCTTTGATTCTTTCCTAAAAATAATATGGTATATTTATTATTAAATTAACTTTATAAATTTATCATATTTCTGATAGATATACATTAATACTGTTTTTGAAAAATAGTGGCAAATTACCTTTACTTCTTCTTCTAATTTGCTTATCAACGCATTCCCATTTTCGCTTACCTGTGTATATAATAATTATAAAATAATAATTATATAATAACAACTAGTCAATAGTATTAGTGTAATTTTTTTACCTTGTAGGATTCATCCTTAACAGTAACCGTATCTGACATTGATTTTAATAAGAGATCATTTTTAGAAATGTTTGAAGCATCAGATATTGTATTTTCATTTTCTATTTTTAACTCTTCATTCTAATAAATAATGAATATGTAAAATTAAATATTTTTTTATAATCAAGATAGTTTCACAATGTTTTTCTATTATTATACTGCATTTACCAATTTTGGTATATCCTCTTGTATTTTGACAGCATCCTTGTCAATAATATGTAAAATTTCATTTTCTACTTCTTCTAAAGGAGAAATTATCTTTGATTGATCCTTTTCATTATTGTTTATTGTATTATCTACAGATACACTTTCAACTGAAGAATATTCTTGAATTTCAGACATTTTCTGTAAAACAATTATTTCTATTATCTTTATTGGAAACTACAAACATTAGTGTAACCCGAGAGTTTTAGAATCACTATGGAAACAATTAAAAAGAAGAATATTTTGTTTGGTATAAAATTATTGCAAATCATATATATATATTTTATAACATTTCATTAAAGTATAGTATTTATTATTAATTTCGATGCAGAGATAAAAATAAGATTATTATAATATTTTTAATAAGTATATGAATATATATATATATATATAACTTGATATCATATTATATAAAAAAACGTATAGATATAATAAAAAGATCTATTGGTATAAATATTGTATAAATAATATATAAGAAAATAATATTAACATTTTAAAATGAAGTTTTACTACAATACATACTCAATTATCATTCCAAAGTACTGGATATCAAGGACTAGCTAGAAATACGATGTATTTTTGGATATTACCCGCTATTTCTATTTTAAACTTAAAAGAGTGATTGACCATGCGTATTTCACATTTTGGTTCGATAAAATAAGAATGAGAGAAAGAGAGAGAGAGAGAGAGAGAGAAAAATGTTTAAAATAAATTTTAATTAATTTATATTTCTTCTTTTAAAATTAAATATTAAATTTCGAAATTAAAAATTGTATTTTTGATTTATCCACTAAAGCTAAGATAATTTTAAATAAATCTTTATATAATAGTTTGAAATTATAATTATAAAAAAGATTCCAAAAAATTTGTTATTTGTTCGTAAATAATTATAAAGAATGGTTTTTTGTTTAAGTGTAACAATTTTTTAAATTAAATTTCGCTTACTTTCATTCTCTCTCTCTCTCTATTGGATAAAATTATTTTTTGTCGTGTGCAAAATTTGTGTTTAATTTGCAGTTCATGATTTTAGATTATCCATGACGACACCGTGTACGTGAATTTCATAATAGTGTCTATATTTTTTGGTGATTAATACAGATTAGTGCGTATAAAGAAGGAATTACACTGAGAAAAATATTCAGTAAGCATTACAAAAAATTATTATATATTTTTTTAGAAAAGATATTGCACGTATCATTGATTTTAAACATTATTAAACGTAAAATGATGCTAAGTGTCGCGTACATAACCTAACTTTTAATTCACGCTTCCTCTCGTAACTTGATGCACGTTGTTTTATGTGTTTATATTTATAATTTTGGTCTATATAATAAATTATATGTAACGCTATACTAAATATAGAACAAAATGTTCTCGAATATTCACTTCTAAAATTTTTATTTTGTTTTGTCTAGTATTGGAAGGATATAAATTTAATAATATAAAATTCAATTTTTCAGAGGTTAGTACAGTTTAATTTAAGTTGATTTATATACATTATTTTCATGTTAAATAATTGTTATCAATATAATTAATTATAAATTATTTTAATAAAATTTATGTATAAAGTGTTTGTTCTATAACACAGATCGATGATAGTTTGGTAGTATTTTATAATAAAATTATGAATCAAAATTCTATAAATATAAAGTATAATACACAATTTTATAATTACGTGCATTAAATTTATATACGTATATATATATATACGTATACATAAAGTTGCAAATTATGGTATTAACATTATTTTTATTTTGTAGATAATTAAATAATGGAAGAATATGCGAGAGAGCCGTGTCCTTGGAGAATAATAGATGATTGTGGTGGTGCATTTACTATGGGTGCAATTGGAGGAGTTGTTTTTCAAAGTGTAAAGGGTTTTCGTAATGCACCCAGTGGTTTTAACAGACGTTTAACAGGCAGTTTTATGGCTGTAAAACAACGTGCTCCAATATTAGCAGGAAGTTTTGCTGTATGGGGCGGAGTATTTTCTATGGTTGATTGCACATTAGTTCATTATAGAAAAAAGGAAGATCCATGGAATTCTATAGCTAGTGGTGCGGTAACGGGTGGAATTTTAGCCGCTAGAAATGGACTGCCTACTATGGCTGGCAGTGCTATAATCGGAGGATTGTTACTTGCTTTGATTGAAGGTTTGGGAATATGTTTCACACGGATGCAAGCAGAGCAATTTAAACCACAATCGTTGGTAGATGATTCTTCGCATGTTGGTCCAATACCGCAAGGATATCCTTCATAATAGAAAGGAATATGCTAAATTTATAAAAACTTAGCACGACATTATAATACCAATGTTTAGTTATTATCGAAATAGAAAAGTATTGATTTGTTCTTTATCTTTTGTCAGTTTGAATTTGTATAAAATATACATCGAAGGTTTAAGAATTATTTCAATTAATCTTTCAATTATACTTTTTATGCAATCAAAAAGACTATTGCAATGTGTACATGGAAGTATGAAATGTAAATTTTTTTTCTGTTATTAGTGATTAGCTAATGATCCAAAATATATTGAAGTAGTAATTTCTATAGGTTTTATTCTTATGCTTTCTAATTGTTAATATACATATTAAGACAACTTGTGTTGCTTAAGAATAATTAAAGCATAAATTATAAAACAATTCAGGGGTTTTTTATCCATGTATGTACAAATAACTATGTACAAATTTAATTGTTGTATGTTAATTTTATTTAATCTAAGTACGTACAAAAATATTTTACAGTTTGCTTATTACATTCATTAGTTATTTATTTCCTTTTTAAACATATGATTAAACTCATAAAATGCATTCCTGCTATTATCGTCTTCACTTTCTTCTTCATTTAAATCTATCAACATTGGTACTGATAAATCTAACATTTTTTCATTTGAAACTTGGTTGTTACTTGTTTGCAAAGATGATTCTTCCTTTGTATCTTTAAGAACTTTTTTAGGATTATTTTTTGCATTTATAAG
Organism: Polistes dominula; assembly: GCF_001465965.1. Next base: position 47,380 of record NW_015148971.1, read on the forward strand.
ACCAATTATGTTTAATTGTTCAACCTGCAACATTGAAAAATTCAAATTATTGAGTTGGCAATTAAGTGATTGCTAATTTTAAAATGCTATCTATCGACAAAATCAATAAAATCCGCAATCACTTAGTTGTCAACCAAATAAAAATAATTAATTCATGGAATAGTTTATTTTAAGTTGACATTGTTATAAATGAATTTTATTATTCTTCGTTATTGCGGTATAATTTTTACCTGAAGTGCATCTATTTGTTGGTCAAGTTTAGATAATATATTTTTGAGAATACTCCTTTCTTTATCAACTTGTGCTCTAAATTTTTTATACTCTCTTAATTTACTCATTTTTTGTTTCAAATTGCACGTTAGTATTCACAATAATAACTTTTTAATGAACTAAATTAATCATAATAATATAATCATATAAGAGATATAAATACCAACGTTCCTGTAAGAGGTTAGAATATTATATTTATTTTTCACAGCTGATTAGATGGCGTTAGTATTGTTGTATCGTATCACGTGGACCAATAGTAGATAACTGTGAAGAAGTAACGGCAGTGATAGGTTAGAACTCAGTAACCAATCAACTTTGACTTATTCTATGAGAACGAGTTGCTATATGTTGTTTAAATAATCAGTGATCCCATTCGTACGATAATTATCGTACGCGTCACATAATTTGAAGCCTTGTACGATCCAAAAATTAGCCTGTACGATAATTTTCGATTTTTCGATAATTTTTACGGCCCTGTGTCGATCAGACGAACTAAAGTCACTGGGATCACTGTGTTTAATTGTCTTCATATTGTATACCGTTTTAACATTCTGAAACTGATTAAGATAAGAAATTATATATATTTTAAATGTATTACACTTTTATATATGGGGTCATGAATAATTTGCTGAAAAGAAGATAAGTATAAATATTTGATTAAAATATCAACATAGATATTTAAGTAAGAAAAGTTTCCTTTTTTTTTTTTTTTCAAGAATAAATGCAAAACAAAAAGAAATATACACATATATATATATATTATATGTATTTAATAAATACGATTTGCGTGAGCTTGCGTTACGATTTAATACAATAATACTTTATTTCTTTCTACATAGCTCTAAGAGACATTACAGATTACTCACAATTTTATTATTATTAACAGTAGGAATCTTTTAGGTACCAGAGCTCTATCGTCTTAATCACAATAATTTATTTTTTTTTTTTAAATATAGCGACGCAATAAGATATTAATACAAGAAGGAGTGAATGAGAATTTGTGGTTTTTTTTTCTTCAGTTTGTTATAATTTAAATGTTATTTTATTTTTGTCATTTACGATGATACGGTAACAAGTTGCTATAAATACAATAAAGGGAAAATTTATTTCCATACGATGCATATATCTATCCATAATTGTTGTTTTTTTTGCTTTTTTAAAATTAATCCTTTGTTTTCATAAATATTTAATGACTATATAACGCAGAACATTGGAATAATAAAAGAAAAAAAAAAAAAAAATCAAGTCACCGGTTTTTACAAATACAATATGTGCGTATTTGAAAATTTTTAATGCAGATTTATATATCACAAAGCTTCTTAACATGTTGACTGCTACGTACTTTTCACATTAATTTTTTATTATTAGATGCATATTTTGCTGAAATTTTTTTTACAGCTGATAAAAGGAGTTATATAATTGTGTTTAATGCATTTATAATGCATTATTTATGGTGTGGTCACCGGTAACCTCCAAGGCCGCTGTAGATCATTGTCGTGATTATCAGTTGTTTCAAATTGTTTAAAAATGGTAACAGGTTATAATTTATAGAAATTCATAGTTGACTTGTCTGTTTAGTTATAGTTGATCAAATGACTGTTTATAGTTCACTAGTGTAAAAAAAAAACTAAAATATTACAGGAAATTGGCATAGAGCTTTTACTGATTACGTGTGTTGTAAATTAAATGGTCTTATACAAATAAAAGTAACTAGAAAATATTTTAATTCCCGATTTTAGGATGAAGTTAATGATGTATTTAATGAAATGTTCTGATGATGAAGATTGCATTTTATCAAGCAATTATCTACAGAAATAACGTCGTTACATGTCATGTGTATATTTTTCTTATAATTATAAAATTATTTGTGCATGTTCAATATGTCATTATTTTCTTTAAACCCTTATAAAAACAATGGTATTATCTATACATTTATCAGTATTTATATTTACTCTAATTATGTATTTTTACTATTGGTCGTGTCGAGGTTACCGGTGACCCACACGGCAGTCAACCTGTTAAACTTTTCCATTTGGCGACTCTTCTTCATCCAAGTAAATATTTTTGCCAGTTACGCGATCCACACTTTGAGAAGCCCTGGTATAACACATTCGTTTTTTTTTTTTTAATTTTACAATTAGAATGATGATAAATAAGTACATTATTTTTTATAACACAAAAGTGAAGCTGGATAAGTTTGTTGATATTTGAAAAGTTTCGAAAATAAAAGTGATTTTAATTGAAAATACAAATTATTCTTATCCGAGATTTCAAAACTTTTCAATCTCATTCTCGTATATATCGTATCGTTGATTTTCGTTTATTATTTTTTTGTTCTTTTATTCGTCGGCGAATGTTTCTAATTTTCTTCAAGTGATATAGATTAATATTTTCTTCGTCATTTCCTTTTTCGATACATCAAGCTTGCGCGCGCTCGCGTACGCAAAATTCTATTTACATATAAATACACAAATAATATTTTTAATTTCTAGACTAAATTAATCGCGTTATCGTGGTATCACAATAACATATATAGATATAGTTTATTTTTATAATAATAATAATAATAATAATAATAATAATAATAATAATTATAATTATAATTTTACGTGTAAGGACATAATACTTCGGGAAATATGGCACTTCATTATGAAGAAACCTTTTTCATTAAGGGTTTATAATTAACGAGTCATCCTATACATTTTGATGTTACACGTTACATGTATATATATATATGCTTATCATATATTTATATTTATGTATTTTGTTAATTGTTTCGCGATATTTCATTTAATTATTTTGTATATCGTGTATATTCTTCTGTGTGCAAATTATTTTTTTGTTATATACGTTAAGCTAACGTATTGTGTATATGTTTGTCTGTTGTGTATCTATGTATATATATATTTTTTTATATAGTATTAGTTATTTTGGTATAATCGTATTTATTTTAAATCATTTACAAATGTACATATATCGGTTTTAAGTCAGAGAATTAGAAAAAGTAAATTTTTGTTTAGTCTAAATCAAGACATGAATTATTTAAATTAATATCATTACAGGAATTAATCGATTTGTTTTTCGTTAATTGTATTTTTGCATTTTTTCTTAGATTTGTGATTTTACATTGGTAGTAGAATTATTTAATTTAAAGGTAATGCGTTACTTTAAAACGTATTATTTTCTTTCGTTTTAATCTCACGAAATTTCAATTAAAAATATCCTTACTAAAGATCATTGAATAAGATAATTTACAATGGTAACGCTGTAGCACGAAGCAATAAGAGCTCGCTCGTATATCCTGTGTAATAATTTACATAACAATTAATCATAAATATTCCCTGGGATTAAGACGAATGTTCACACTTGTGCTATCTAACTAACAAACTCTGAGAACTCTTGTATCTCGAGTTTAATATCAATTATAGAAAAAAAAAAAATAAAAAATAAAAAAACCAGTGTATAACATGTGTTATATTTGACAAATGTCATAGTTTAAATAATATCATTATGAATGAAGTTGGTGAACGAAATAATATTTGACTTAAGAGAAAGTATTAGTTTGTTTGTCTCATTGGCTAGATATATCAATTATTTGGTGTTCTCCATTTAAAGAGGGTTCATTTAAACAATCATCGTCTCTTTGTAAAACGAAAGGTCATAAATGATCGAGTTAATCTTTGATCGATATAGGTGGTGATTCTTGACTATTGTCGCTGGTGAAACTTGATAAGCTAAGTCCAGCAATATTGTCCTGATTGGTTGTTGCTTGGTGATTGCTAGTCGGTGAATTGCTGCTACTCCTCGTACCAGTTAGTTGACTGACGTTTCCACCATCAGCTGGTATAAGACCCTCCTTCATTCTCTTCTTCTGCTTCATTCGTCTATTCTGAAACCAGATTTTCACTTGCGTCTCGTTTAGTTGAAGGGCCGAGGCTATTTCGATGCGTCTCGCGCGTGTCAAGTACTTGTTAAAATGGAATTCCTTTTCCAATTCGGTTAGTTGTTTGTTAGTGAAATTCGTACGACCGGTATTGTTGAAGCCACCTGTTATACCAGCTAATGGGCCTCCGGTAAGACAGTTCACGGTACCACTCGTTGAATTTCCATAAACCGACGAATTCGAACCGCCGACCGTGTTACCAATAAAATCACCAGCATTGTGAGTCGTCTTGGTGGCTGTAAACAGAACGTTTATTGTTAATTAAGTTTCAAATTTGTGATTGTTAAAACATTGGATGAACATTTTATAAATATTATCAAATATATTTTTAATCGATGTATATTAGAATTTAATTATTGGTTATGCGGATGATTACAAATTTCAAGACGTTTCATGAAATAAATTGAACTATTTTTTAATTTTATATTCTCGCGTTCTTATTACACCATTGGAAAAAAAATTAATCAATTATAATATTAAAACTAATGAGTTCTTTCCAATTGTGTAGGGGTCATTTGTTTGGATGACTTTGTATTAGCTACCGTTGAATACAAAGCGGCTTATCCTCTTACGATTAGAAAAGAGAGTAAAATATTATTGGAAAGCAATATGTGTAGTCTGAGATTAAGTTAAATCCTTTAAGTGACAGCCCTCTCATGTCCAACACAGCTGGTCAGTTCTCGGAAAGTAGTTTTTGGGGAAGATGACCTGTACAAGAAGGTGAACGGACGATAGGGTTAAGCCCTATGATTGGATCAAATTGCATCAGCTGTTATTAACAGATTACGTGAGGTTGAATGTATCGTCGTTAGATTATGTGTAGTTATTTTTTTTATACAAATAATAAATTAAATAAATATAGGATTTTTTTCAAATTTTATACTCATTTAATGATGTTTATGAATAGCTTTTCTTAATAATTAAAGACAAAATTCAAAGAAATATATTTATAAGACTATATATATATACATATTTAATTAAAGATATGATTGAATAGAATAGTAAGTGTCTATAATTTATTGGATCAATAATTAATAATCGTTAGGCTTCTTAACTATTAATTTACTAATTGTCTCTATTATTTCTTAAGTATTTCTATCCGTCTTGCTTCTTTACTACTAAATTATCGTCGTACTTCTTTCCAGGATTATTCTTTTCGCAAAAGCACTTTTTACAATTTCTCACACTTTTAGCTTCAAATTATATTCTATTGTCCTTTCGTTATGCACATTAGAAATATCTATTTAAATTTATTCTCGAAAAATTAACATACATATTCAGTAACGATTGTTTTCGAATATCCATCTCTTAACCGTTCCTTATTTTTATATTTATTTACACTTTCATTTTCAAATATTTCCTAATCCCACAAAAATAAATGAATGAACAAGAATTCGAATTATTACATAAATAAAGATATTTATTTTTTGCAATAGGTGAAAATATTATTACAGCGACAATATCGCCAGATGAAATAATCTAATTTAGTTGTCTATAGGGGAAAAAATTAAAAAAAAAAAAAAAATAAAGAAATGAAACACCTCGAGGAAAGAAGAATAAAAAAGGGGGCAGAGGGAGACTCTCGTTTGCGCATTATGAAAATTAGGTTGTTATTTAGACTGCTGGTATGTGGAGATCAATTTACTTAATGGCTGAGGGTGGACGAAACTGTCAAGCCAACGCCTTAAAGTTACATCTTTTATATCAGAGGCTAGGTACGTATTATGTGTATATTTACCATAAACTTCTCTTTTGTTTTGTTTCTTTTTTTTTTTTTTTTTACTCCTTTATACTTTTTCCAGTCTTCGAAAATTATTTATCCATTTAATAATGCGCGTTCGGTTAGGAATAATTTATGAGTTTGATTTCAAAAGTTCGACATTTTTTTTTATTTATCTGCGAACATTTAACTAGCTAATCATTTTTTGTTTTTTTTTAGTTCAAGTGTGAGAAAGAAAAGAATTATTTAAACGAATTTGTTGAAAAAAAAAAAATAATGTGAGAACGTATAGTGAAACGTGAGTTTGGTTGGACGAAAACCATACATAAAGTCAGTAACGTTCTGTCCGGTAGTCTTGCTAAGGTACTAAATTGATGAATGAGTCGCGAAAACGGGAAACATTTCATTCAATCTCTCCGTCGTGTCTGATAGAACTTGTCCAAGTTTATCATTCGGTTTGGAGAAGCGTAAGCTTAATGGCCATGAGAACTAACTTCGAGAACGATGGTCATTTATAAATAATTCATACTTTTAGACGATACAAATTGTTTATACAATATTTATATATATATATATATATATATTTAGATTGTTTCCACGTTTTCTATATGTAAATTGGAATTTTTATACATTTTTATATATAGGAAGAGATGCAGAGATAAAATTATACTAGTATAAAATACTTTTTATTATCAACCACCAGATGAAAAAACAACTTAANTTGATTGAATTTATTTTTTTGAAAGTTGCATAATGCATAAAATTTTTTTCTATTTGTAAATTATGCATCTTACAAATTTTTGTAAATATTTGAATTTTTATTTCTATTGCATAGAAAAACAATAATCATTGATTGAATTTATTTTTTTGAAAGTTGCATAATGCATAAAATTTTTTTCTATTTGTAAATTATGCATCTTACAAATTTTTGTAAATATTTGAATATTTATTTTTATTGCGTAGAAAAAACAATAGAGTTAGTGTGATTGAAGTTTGCATTATTTTATTTTATTTTATCTTTTTAAAGTTGCTTAATTAAAATATACAATGTTTTAAGTTTGTAAATTATTTGTCTTGTAAATTTGTGTAAATATTTAGGTAATTATTATTATTTTTTTTTTTTTTTATGTAAAGAGATAATTGAGTTTGTTGGAATCATTGATTAAAATGTCTACTGTTTGTTTTTGAAGTTGCGTGATGCATAATACGAGTGCATCTTGACGATAGTTATAATCACAGTGAAAAGAGAAGATGATTGAAGGGCTGTTTCAGTAGATTATGAAAAGATAATTAACAGTGTCAACGCCTTCTTTGACTCAGCAATGTTAAAGTCCTTTCTGTATAACATCTATCGGTTCTTCCTTTACTCTTTAATTCCACCCTTAAGGTACCCTTCTCCGTTCTACCAATTTCTCATTTATCCTCGAGACAAATGATTTCCGACTTAGGGTCGTTTTGCATAGCAATGGATTCGTATCGATGATCAAAGAATATTCCTGTCTTATTTGCTTTAATTTTTTTTTTTTTTTTTTTTTTTTTTTTTATACTTTCTGTGAAAGAATAAAAAAAAAAACTGTAGATTATCGTAAATAAATTAATGATTATTAATTTGTCTATAGTCGGAAAAATGTACCAATTACTTTATACAGAATTTGAAATATATTGAAATAGGTTTCGATAGAGTAAAATAAAAAAGATAAGTAAATAATTACTACAATAATTTTATCTATATTAATAGATTTAGATTATTAATATAGATTATTTACTAATTATTAGATTATTTAGAATTTTATATATTAATCTTGATATATATATATATAAATATAATGCTCCAGTGAATATAAATTAATATTTTTAGATTATAAGCTTGTGTCTCGAAGATTACGATAATCCATTTAGTTACGCTTGTTAGATAACGTCTTATAATTTTCATGATTTTTATCTTTCTATTAATTAATTTATTACGCGTTATTTAATATAATTATGTTAACGTAATTATCTTATGTTAAATCAAAAAGTTATCGCAACATTACGATAATATATATTTTTGTTTAATGCGTTTCCTAAATAGAATACACAAAAATAGATTATATATATTAAAAAAAAAAAAAAAAAAAAAAAAGACAGGATAAATGTTTCGATCAAATATCAAGATACCTTATTTTTTTGCCTACTTCGGAAAATATATCAGAGTTCGGATGTTATTCTAATATTTATTTAGGAACTTTTGCTCGGCGTTAGATCGTGAAATGAAGACACCGATATCGATTAAATACAGCTGTTTCGCAATAAGATTTTTTATTTTGATGTTATATGTGACGTTATTAAAGAAAAATTGAATTTTTTATCTTCGTGTCGATAAAAATAAAATCGAATGTAATTGCGGTAATCGTTATTTAATTTAAGAATAATTTGAAAAGATGTGAAGAGCACGGGTAGAGTGTATCGAAATCTGTATTTTTTCCTGTAACGTAATACCATAATATATTTCACCTATTTCCCCTTCTCGGTTTTACTTTCTAACCCCACACTTCCTTACTTCATCTGTCCCTCATGGCTTTTAGCCTTTGAATAATATTTGAATTGCATAATGTACTTTAGATCCTACGCGAGGGTGTTATTACCGCATAAGAGCAGATGATCTTGTGTGATGAAGGGATTGTTTACTGTCGGTTACCTCTAAGAGGAAAATCTACTTGATATACGTATACAATGCATTCGATGATCTTTTCAATTTTTAAAGATGAAATACATATATGTATATGCCGGCAATTATGATAATAGCATAAGTCAAAAAATTGCAAAAATTCATTTTATGATTTATTGCGTATCACAATTATTTATATTAACAGTTTATTTGCGATTGAAATAAAAGTTACATTATAATGTATTTATCAATTGGAATGATTTTAATTATAATACAAATTATGAAAAAATAAATGTTTTCAATTTTTTATTTTTTTTTTTTTTATTTAAACCGTTACCATAATTACTGGGACATCAATTTAATAATTATAGTAAGCAAATATCTTGCATAGTATTTATTTATTTATTTATTCATTTTTTGTTTTGTTTTTTTTTTTTTTTTTAATTTTATTCCTTCTTTCATTTGAATTCTTTTTCNTTTATTTTTTTTTTTTTTATTTAAACCGTTACCATAATTACTGGGACATCAATTTAATAATTATAGTAAGCAAATATCTTGCATAGTATTTATTTTTAATTTTATTCCTTCTTTCATTTGAATTCTTTTTCTTCTAATCGAATGTAGTTAGATGTTGAGATAATTGGATCAAAAGCAAAAGTAGTCGAACTACTAGATAAAGATAGATGAGGCTTAGCAGATTTTTCTATACTCCTTTTCCGATTCACGTATCTCTCTTTCTTTCTTTCTTTCTTTTTCTCTTTCTATCCTACCTGTCTTTCTTATGTTCTTGCATGCAGTAAGTAAAATAATAATATTAAGCCGCGGGTAAGATTTAATCGGCAAGCCTTTGAACGAACGTGGACTGGCTAGCTTGCTGGCGTGTACGGGTTGAAACCTTGCTCAGCAGTTGGATAATCGTCGTCTACTTTTTCGTTTATGTGTGATGGTGAGATCTTACAATTAGAGTTTATGTGTATTTACATATATTTATATGTATTAATATACATAACACCATATACGCGAATATTACATAATATTTCTTATATAATATTTGAAATTTTTTTATGTGATACCACCATTTTTAATAATATTATTTTTGGTTTCTTTTCTTTTTTTTTTTCAAACGAGCTACGCCATATTTACATATTTAAATATTTTTATTTATTATTAAAATTTATATTCTTAGATAAAAATAACTGAAAAATCTTGAACTAAGAATTTTTAACTTGATTTTTCGATTTTAAAACGATTAATTTATATCATTTAATTTAATCTATGTCAGTATAGCATTTTGTTTGATTAAAGTTGTTAATTGTTAATTTTATTAGCGTGTTTATTAACGTTCAGTCGTTTGTAATTAATAAACGATAGATTCGTAGATTTGGTAAAAATGAGAACTTTTAATTTCTTACTTTTTTTTTGTTGAATATCAAAAATGTTTTGAAGAGACGTAGAAAGGGCGTTAAAAGTCGTCGACATTTATCGCAAGTAGTATCGTGGTAAGCCTAATTTTAGCGGGGAATGTCCAAGCGCATTTACGAACGTACACGAAGCGCGGATCTTGTCGAACGTGCTGCACGCACCCCCTTTTATATTACGTTACACACAGAAAATACGTGTATATATATATCTATATTTATTCATATAGGTATTATATACCATTTTTATATACGACTGTGACTCAGAATATTAACTATCATAATAATAAAATCAACGTGCTCGACAAGATACGACGACCGATGCGTGGAAGCTGAACAGACGGAATTACCTTGGTTATATTTTGTTTCATTTCCTTTGTTCGCGAATGAAAGAATAACATATGCATCCACAGTACTATTAAAACTAGTATGTGTAGGTATTTAAATATTAGTATAAGCATATATGTATAGATGTAATTTAATATTTTTCTTCGATATGTTTATTAGGTGTAACCGTACTATTGTTAGATATGATAATTATCAAAGGAATATTCATTCAATGTGTTGGTATATGAAAAAATGAAGTTAACAATTTTCTGATCTTAAACAATGATAGAAAATTCTAATCAAAATTATGAACTAATTAATTAATCATATCTTAGAATTTGACGTGAACAAATTATATTTAATTTATTACTTTGTAAATAATTTGTTAGATAATAATAATCGACAGGTAAAATTAGGTACTTAGATAGTCTAAGGTTGGTCGAAGTCGATGGTAATTCGTCGGAGGCACGGATGCGGTCAATACGAGTTAAGAGAGACCGACGTAGAAAGAAAGAGTGAGAGTGAAAAAGAGAAAGAGAAAGAGAGTCAGACCAGTTGACTGAAGTACCGCGGAAATGAAAATCAGCGTGAGCGAGACACGTGGACAGGAGGGTGGCGAACGAACGAACGAACGAACTAACGAACGAACGAACGAACGAACAAACCAACCAACGAACGAACCTAACGAACGTCCAGCTGGTATTAGTGACGTTAGTGATGGTGTTGGTGTTGATGTTAGTGTTGGTATTGTAGTGGTGGCTCGGTGTGGGATATGGGGTTGCCAGGTTCGGCGGGTGGCAGCCCTGTTGGAAACACGCGAACGATCCTCTGATCCCCTCTTGAGATATCGGCCACTCACTCACGCGTCCGGCGCGTTTGCCGCGAACGGAACGGAATGGAACGGACCGGAGCGGAGCGGCCGCGAACGCTCGCCTTTGCCTCGACCCAACTTTTCTCTTCTTTACTCTCTTTCTTATTCCTGGACACACGTCTCTCTTCGATACACGTATATTCCTTATTTTTCTCTTTTATTTATACTCACTTTCTTTTCTCTCGAGACATTCTCAGGGCCGCTCATATATTAGCCTCTTCTATGATTAGTTCCTTCTTTTCTTTTTTCTTTTCTTTTGTTGGACTTAATTAATACACATTTTTTTTTTTTTAAAACAATATTTTCTACTTTGTTTGTTTTTTTTCGGGGGGTTTTTGTTTTTGTTTAAGAAAAATTAATTCTTAATTCATCTTAATTATTTGTTGTTTCAGTTTTTTATTTCAATTTTTTGGAATATAAGTATTATAATATTTTGAAGAATAAGTAGATTAGTAGATTTTTAAGGAATCTATAAGGGTGTAATATTAAGGCAGACTTTTTCGAGAGAGAGAGAGAGAGAGAGATTCGATTTTAGTTAACTCATGGGCGGCGCGGCGTCCCTGAATACGTTCGGATCGAGAGTCGATAACGAAATGCATATTTTAAGGTGGCCTAAAAGGTGATAGTCTTCGAGGAAATGGGACGATCTCTCGGAAATGGGATGAGAAATCTCTGGGAAATAAATTCTATAGAACAATGACGATAAGGATTATCAAGATTTTGAAGATTCTCAAGAGTTTGACATTTTTCGTCGTATTATTATTTAATATATATCGACGTTTATCGATGTACTTTTTTTTTTTTTTTATTAATATATACGCATGAATCTTTTTATATTCTTCGAAAAACAGTTATGCTTGTTATTTTTTTGTATCACGATAATTGAGGAACAAGCAATGAAGTTTCTTGTTCATTCTAATTAGATGAAATGTAAAGTATATATGTCAGATATTATTTTACAAGCAACCTATATAGTATGTTTATGTTAGTCGAACAGTAAAACTTGTTCAACTTGCTTCCTCATATAGTTATATCGTAAAAAACACTATAATAATAATAATGATATCAGCAATATTATATATGTGACGATGCAGATGAAGATCGCTAAAAATAATACTTGTTTACCAAGTTTTCTTTTCGATTATTTGCTGTGGGAAGATAATCCAGTACTCGATAGATTACTTTTATTGTATCGAGGTTTAAAAATAGTGGTAGTACTATTTTAGAATTTGTAATAGTCTTGATAGATCAATTTGATATTTGTACGATAGTTCATCTTAAAAAAAAAAAAAAGAATTTTTTATTATTAAATTTTAACATTAGTCCTATGATACATGAGGATAGATTACAAAATTTTTCAGTCTCAATAAAAACTGTTATTTTATTATTTTGTTTTTTTTTTTCAATAAAAAGAAGTAATCGTAAAAAATTGTTTGTATTAGGTTGTAAAAAAGTGTCGAATAAAATGGAAGAATCTCGTTCTTGGATAGAAAAAGAAAATTAGGCATCCCAGTAGATTTTTTTACACACGACTACTCATTTGTCTCCGCATTTTCTCTTTCTCTCGATATTAGCAATCCTGCTATTGAGCGCATCGTCTGAGAAAAGAAATCGAGTTTAGTATGATAGATCGGTTGGCAAAGGCTGACAGCGTTGCGACGCTCTTTCCATTTTTTTTTTTTTCGGGGAACCCTGCGCAAGTGTCCCCAAGGCAGCAACAGCAGCAGCAGCAGCGGCAACAGCCCCTTTTCGTAGCAGCCCTTAAAGCATCATGGAGTTAGGCATCCCTCCAGAAGTCTTCTGTCTTTTGGACCCCCTGGTACGTGTATACGAGTACGACAAGGTCTAGACTGACGAAGGGGAAAACGAGAGGTATTGTGAGATCTCCGCCAACCAAAAAACTTAACCAACCAAAATCCACCAGAGTCTTCCCACCAGATCTTCCTTCTGACCACGCCCATCCTCTTATTTTCTTTTTTATCGAATCTAACACTTTTTCATTAAAATTATCAATAATCTTCTTTTTTTTTTTTTATACTCTTTCGTGTGTTATGTTTTAATTTAATTTGCTAATTTGTTTCATTCGAGATATAATGCAGTTTTAAATGATATTTTTGAATTAGCAGCATCTTTGTTTTGTAGAATGTTAGGATTTAGAAGAATTGAATGTTATGTTAAGATTCTATTTAGGAAGGTCCGTTTAAAGGGTAACAAAAAACAAATCTTAATTTTTTTTTTTATAAAATAAAATAAAATGGTTTATATGTTAGGCTTAAAACTTGTACATTCAATCACGTATATCTACATAAATTATATTTCAATTTTATCGTGTAATTATTTGTATTACACAGTACCAATCGTATAATTTGAGTTATCGAGTAACCAAATTTTCAATGATTTACCCTGCATACATTTGATAATGCTATATACAACTTAATTATTAAGATGAAGTAAATAAAAATAAAAGTAAAATTAGTTCGAAGAAATAAATATTTTGGAAGGGTAGAAAAATTCAAGTGATCATAGGAAAAGTAATTTCGTAAAGATTTGAAATGAAGTGGGTAATAGCGTGAAAGAGTAAAAGATAGAGCGATGAAGTTAGGGGTTTCATAAGAGAGGGTTGGGAAAATCACAGTACGATTTGCATGTTCCGCGGCAATTGGTGCTTCTCACCCTTCTCGATTCTCAGGCTGCTGTTATTAATTCGATTATAATGAGCTATTAAGCGTAGTGCCGGTACCTAACTCCGACAAGCTCCATTTAACAAGCTTTGAACGAGAACGTTCTCTCTCACTGTTAGGAGAAAAGCATGCTAGACGGTTATACATGTATTTACATTGCTGTCCCGTATCTTTCGAGCAAGTTAATGTGAAGTTAGGGGAACCGGTCTAGTGTTTTAAGATGTCTCATTTCTCGCTTAACATCGATTCTGACGTTTTCACAGCTGCTTTCCGATACCCGGCTTAATCCGTTGTAAAAAATATTAATAATCATTTCAAAGAATTCCACGCTCGATACTTCACTTATATTTTATCATCTAAATAAAGATTTCTCAAGATCTTTTACTGTTATGTTATCATATTTGAATAATATTATCTAACAGGATATCTTTTATTACATATTTTTGCGCTTTTTTTCTTTTTCTTTTTTCCTTTAAGTACTTACTTCACGTTTCCATTATTTTATCATATAAATTTAAGATTTGTAATATGTATATTTCTTTTTGTTTTATATGTTTTGCGTTTTAATGAAACGTCGAGTTATACTATTCAAAACTGCTCTCTCATCGAACAGTTAATTGATCCCGTTAAGAAATTTATTTTTAATAAGAAAAAGTTGTGTGTTTTCATTTATTTCTCAAATTTTTCTATTACATTGCTACATTTGAAAAAGAAAATATTCGCAGGACAACTTCATACTCATATATTTTTATTTATTTATTGTACGTTTGTGTGTGTTTGTGTGTGTGTGTAAGTTAGCAATTAGAAATTTAATTCTAATCTATGTATACGTAATCGATAAATATGTGTGAGAGAGTACTTTTGAGATTTGACGTATATAAATCTAAACCGGTTCTATCCCATTCAATATTTAATTCCGATATCTTAATATTAGTCTATGTTAGTTCTTTCTCATCGATGATTAGTAAAAATCATTTGATTACTAGTTATTATTTAGTGTGATTGGTGTTAATGATTACGTATTTCCTTTTGATACTTCAATTACTTATCTATTTAAAGATCGACAGATAAAAAAGTTTATTTCATTTTGTTTGAGATGTTTTTAATGGAGATATTTGTTTATTATCTTTTATGTTATAAATGTGAATATTTCGAAGTAATATGAAATTCAAAATAATTATTTGTCTTTTTGAAGAACTATTGTATATTTAAACAAAACAAAAACAAAAAATGTATTTTAAACAGCATACATTTTATTATCAAAAATTTTAGTTATTTTATTTATTGTTAAAACGGTATTCGTTAATCAAATAATATAATACGTGTATATAATATTTTGTGTCCTAAAAACATCACAGAGAGGGTATAGTAAGTAACCTTATCGTTATCAACTTGAAGTTTTCTTTTTTGAACGGTCATGATTTCGTCAGACAAATTTAGTTTCATGAATTCCCTTTGCAATGGCAAATCTTATCGTATTATTTATCGTCTTATGTTAGTTATCGACACATAGAATTTGACTACCACGTTTTTGTTATATTTTTATGTTAATAAATTTGTCGTTGTGATTAAAAATCTTTGGTATTTACAAACAAGGTGATTAACGTTAAAAATCTTACTTACGTCAATTTGTTAATATAAAAATATAAGATTCTTCAAAAATATTTAAATAAATTAGATCTATGTAAAAATGATAAATAAGAATTATTTAAATTATAGGGATACATGTCTTTAGATTTTTTATATACAAAAAAAAAAAAAAAGAAGAATAATTTTGTTATTGTACTTGTATATGAATACCATTAAAAAACAGCGTTTAAAATAAATTTTTATGTTGTATATATGTCTCTTTGAATTTTTTGAAAAGTATCGAGATCTATCATATCGTAAGCAAACGTTTGTATATGAGAGATAGGAATTCAACGAGTGGCGCTTCCACGCTTGATTTATGATCATACTGGGTAGGACATTCTCGTAAACCTCGAGTATCTTCTGTTCCTCGTTTCGTGTGCATAATCTTATCTATTACGTTTACGAGTGTCGCATAGGCGTAAACGGTAGTCAAACTGTTTAGCGTGATAATATTAATCTATGATTGTAGGTCATTAATAATAATATTTTTTACATGTTATTTCATTATTTTTCTTATTATTATATTAGGTATATTATTTTTATTTTTTATTTTTAATTATCGAAATTATGAAAATATTATAAGAAATATTTTATTATTATTTTTCACGTTTTAATCACACGGCCTTAAAGAATAGTTCTTTGTTAATCATAGAAATTAAAAAGATATTAAAAGAAAAATATTATATTATTATATATACAAATTTTTTATCATAGTTTAAATATATTTTATTTTTTTTATTTTTTCTTATTGTAGAAATAAAGAAAATATTAGAAGAGATGTTATTTTTGATTGTTTTAAAAATTCTAATCCTTGCTTAAATATTGTTTTTCTTTTTTTTTTATTATTATTATTATTATTACAGAAATTAAGAAAATATTAGAAGAAGTATTTTATTGTTGTTTAAAAAATGTTTGCCTATTGTATTTTTATTTTGACTTTTAGAAGTAATATGATGTCAAGAATGCAATGATAGAATGTTTAGAAGTTCAAGAACGTGGTGCTTTACGTTCTTAGAAGCATGATTTCGACTCGTGTTCTCGATTTAAGTAACGACATGACCTAATCGCGTCTCGTTGAGAATACTTTACATGAATTCATGTACAAACACGATATACGAAGATGTAGATACGAAGCCTAATCGACCGATTCTGAAGAGAACTTTTCACTTGGGTGGCGAGTTCAATTAAGATTGACGCACAAGTGAAATGTGACGTACATACGTTTCGTCGACTTTTTTTTTTTTTTCTATTTCTTTTTGGTAGTAGTAAATATATGTAAATTACGTCTCCTGCGTGATTTATAAATAATTCTAAGAAAAAAAGTATGACGAGTCATTCCTTTTTAGTAGTAAGGAACGTTAAATCTTCAAAGTTTATGCTAATTTATGAAAGTCATCTACGTTATATTTCTTTTTTTTTTTTTTTTTTTTTTTTTTTTNTTTTTTTAATTCCAATAAAAGAAACAAATATAATTTAAAGTTTTCAGTATTAATTCAATTTTAGTATTAATTGCAAATAAAATTCAATTTTAATCGGATTTAAAATATTATTTCTTATCACTCTTATTGAGTGAACTTCGAATAATCTGCAAATTATATGCTTTCACTATTGTCAATTTGAAATAACATGTCTTTCGTAACTATCAATTCATTATGCACAATTTGCAATGCTTGTGCATCGTTTTTTATATGTTTTTTTGTCTTCTTTTTTTTTCATCTCTTTGATGCAAGTATGCGTGTTTGTATACACGTCCACCTACATTTGTCGTTATATAAAACCAAGCAGAAATTATGTTACATGTATCATATTGCTGTACGTATGTAAGTTAACTATACAATTGTAAATCTTGTGGCGTTTGTTATCCGGTTTCTGTTAAAGTAAATAATATTTTATAATTATCAGTGAATTATTAAAACTTATTAGAGAAAGATATGCAATTAAGTTGTAAAATAACAAAATTTTATAACTATTCATTTGATTTGATTTTTGCTTATCGAACATTGGCTTATAATAATTGAACAAAATTGTTATTTATTAAGCTTTTCGTATGTTCTATATTGAGAATGATTACTATTATCTTTATTGGGTTGATATTTTAATCAATCAAGATGTATTATTATTATTATTATCATTTGACTAATTTCGAATGAATGTTAATTATCTACTTGAAAATGGAAAGAAAAACTTACCAACAGGCTTAGGAACGTTTCTTTTAACCTGCATCCATTTATAAGTAGGTACTTGAGCCTGCTGCTGTTGTTGTTGTTGCTGTTGGTGCTGATGAGAGTGTTGCTGATGATGAGGATGCTGAGGATGAGGGTGTTGTTGCTGTTGTTGCGAATGTCCTGGTTGTGGAAGAGCGTGATAAGATGTTGGATCACGATTCTCTTCCTTGTAATGTCCTGTAGGATGTCCCGGAAATTCGTTCTGTCTGATTGGTGCGTGATAGTGAAGAGAATCTTCATATTGGTGGACGTAATTAGGAGTAGCACCGATTGGTATCTGGTATTCAGGCTCGTGTCGATGATGAGAAGGATGATGATGATGATGATGATGATGACTAGAGGTTGGTTGATGCAAATCAAGTTCCGTTCTTTGATGGGTTTGTAGGGTAGCAGTTTGATGAAGACTCGGAGGATGATGGTGGTGGTGGTGATGATGGTGATGATCCTCTCTATAGGTGTTTTGCTGTACATGGTAACTTTGATGGGGTTCGTTCGAGCCATGAGATCCTGTATGTGGTTGTGGGTGTTGCTGTTGCTGCTGCTGCTGTTGTTGTTGTTGTTGCGGTTGTTGCGGTTGTTGACCAGAGTATGTCGAGGAGGAAGCATAATCAAGATTGGTATAACTTAGGCCGTTCTCCGATGAAATGATTGCCGTTGTGGTACCATCTTCGTGCAGTACAGCTCCCGTCGGCGAGTAGAAACTCTGAGGTGGTGTACTCGAAGAAGCACCAGATTCCGCAGTCAAGAAACTCTCGGATGATGAAGATGAATAAGGAGCCACTGCAGTCTGAGGATAGTAATGACTCGGTGCAAGATCCGGTGATGGTGGTACGGAGACATGACCACCGACGGTAGAAGTCTGATGATGGTGATTTCCTTGGCCGGCGAACACGTAGTTGGGATATGAATCTGGCTTACCGTAGGTCCCGTACATGCCCATGTCCATCATCATCATCCTTCTGGCGATGAAATGAATACATCAACGACTCACAGTCCACCACCACGTTATTCTTCACTGTTCACATCGACTGAAAAGAAAAGTCTTAGAAGTTCTTCAATATAGAGAACTAAAATGTTCTCTACATCGTTACAGCTCAACCACACTCAGACAACACTTTCAGAGAGTCTAATTAATTTAATTTAACCTTAATTTCTCACGATCAAAAGATTAATTGTAAATTTAAAGTTCTTTAAAAGTTCATCCGAAATCAGTCATGGACTACTACATCGTAATATTTTTTGACAAGTTGTTTTTCATGATAAAATATAAAAACAATAGCTTCGCGATGTTTTTTTTTGTCAGTACGTTGTCAACATAATAAAATTATGAGATCAGGCTCGATAAGTACGCTATCGTACGAGTCACGTTAGTCAAATACGTTTTAGTAATCGATTCGAGATAGAAAAACTTATCCAATTAGATAAAACACTTAGGACAGTCGATTTTTTATCTATATCACAATGTCTTCGATTAGTTGTAGTTACACTATAATTCAATAAGATATCTTTTAGTTTGATAAATTTATTAAAATATATGTTTTTCTTATGAATGATCACATTGAACACTTTGGATGTTTATTGGTTGCATCGAAATAGCTAAGAATAAAATGTGGGAAGCGTCGATTAGTGATTATGTGGAGAAAGTATGCACGAGTCGACGTGAACGACGAGGCCCGCTCAACTGGACTGGCTAGGTTGTAGCTTGCACGCAGGTGAGACTGACCCGCCGAGTTTAGCTGTGTCGAAGTTCTCTTTCTCTCTCTCTCTCTCTCTCTCTCTCTCTCTCTTTTTCTCTCCTTATTTTACTCGCTCAGGCTCCCCAGACTTTCCCCCTGTTCAGGGCAGATACGTTCGGAGCAGAGAACGTGGCTAGCTTCAGGCGGCTACCTAGTACCATGGGCGGAGCTTACATTAGGGTCACGTGGTACTACATGGGCGGTACCAACCAATCAAGTACGAGTCTGCGCGTCCCAAGTTCGCGTCCGCATGATGGATCACCCGCGGTGGATTTTATTTTCCGTTCATTCTTTTTATCTGCCGCGCTGCAGTTGACACTTATCGCACAGCCGAGCTAGGTAGTCGGATATTATATATCGGTACCCACCTTCTATAGAGTAAGAGAGAGAGAGAGAGAGAGAGAGGGAGAGAGAGAGAAAAGAGAAAGAGTCTGTCCAAAGGCAAGTCTACCTCCCTGTCACACTTTATACTGGTCTACCTATGTAGTCTCCTTCTTTTAGGGTAACACGCTCATCCCTTTTCCTTATTTTCCAAGGATTTATCTCCTAGCGTACGTGGATCACCTGTCTTTTTTCTTCTAATAATTTCCTATGTCCTTTCATGTAAACTATTTAATTACTAATTCTTTCTAAATACAATGAGCCTAGATGATACCTGGAAGTTTGGTCAGTAAATTACAATTAATCTTTTATTTCGTTTCTTATTACGTTTAACGTGAATGGGGGTTCTTGTTTTTATTATAAGATTATAATTAAGGTTATATTTAATGTTATTAGAATTAGAATATTTAATCTAGAAATATTGTAGAGAGGTAGATTTGCAACTCGAAGCCTCGTCTTAACTTGTTAGTGTTGGAAAAGGATTTAGTGTTCTTTACTTTTTAAAAATTTATTTTATAATAAATTAATGTAGTTAATTTTTGTTTATGATCAAATAGATGTGATTTGACTACAATTGCCTAGTTCAATCCTGCCTCACAGATCCAGAAAATCTTTTAATAGATCAGATCAGTATAATTTTTATTTGGTTAATAAGAATTAAAATCAACCTTAGAAGAATATTAAATGTCTTATTATTTTTTAGCTAATGTAGAATAATAAAGAAGTTAGAAATATAAATATAACTTTGTGATCATTATATAAGTTATTAATGTTACATTCGAATTCGTAATACGTCCAATTGACATTCCTGGTTCCCTTTGGTAAGCGGGCAAAAGTTCGACCGATCGAGCACCTTTTGACGGGCCTACGAGACGTTTTCTACCCCATGTGGGTTCAGTGACAGGATGACACATTCCACCATGAGAGTTTAAGAAGCGCGGTTTCTCGTATCAGCGGTTCAGTCAGACAAGCTTATATCGAGGGCGCCACTTACGGCCACCCGCGACATCCGCCTTGTTTCGAATATCAGCTCGAAGAATCTTCATCTTGATCGACTCTACGTCAAGTTACGATACCTCTAATTCAACGCGTTCACGCGTATTTTAGAATCCCACGGTATCTTTTTAAGGGTCATCACAAATTTCACTATCTCACGTTACGAGCAACTTGAGTTTTTCGAGATAGATAATTTTTTGCTTTATTCATTACAATTTGTTTGATTCATGAAATTGCTTTAACACTTGTGGTCTATACCAATTAATTGTAAAACGTTATTTATTTATTTATTTATTTATTTATTTTTACAAAAACAATTTCAGTCAAATATTGATCGTGATTGTTTAAATATTGATAAGAAACAACTAGCATTCTTTGTTTGTACGCATGATGTCAAATTTAGCGAGTTAAATTCGATGCGAAAGTATCTTTGATGGTTGATCTCGTCTTGTAGGAAAGGATTTTGACTTGGACTTAAGAGGTGGTCGCTCAAGTGGTGGGAGGAGATGAGGTGTATGATTTGCCGGTTGAACACTTCTAAAAAGAATTTTCAGGGATAAGAAGTAGTAAATTCGAGTTTAGTCGAATCTAATACCGGGATAAATATCAGCATCTTTTTCTTCTTGGAGCATGGATAAACGTTTTGGGCTAATCCTCTTAAACAATTAGAGAGCAGTCGAAGGAGTTCGGCCTGGTACCTATCTCGTGTTGGCGCCACGCTGGGATTTGACATGGGATGGGGCACCTGCATTGTCATTCTGAACTGCAGTTGTCCTCGTAGCTGCCGTTGTCGATGTTGCTCCTGCTGTTGTTGTTGTTGCTGTTGTAATTCATTTTTTTTTTTTCGATTTTGTTCCTTTCGTTCTTTCTTCTCTTTTCTATTCTTTATTCTTCAACTTATTTTTCTACCTATTTGAGTTCTCACGCTAATTTGTATCGGAATCGATATATCTTTATTATACAAACAAAAAATGATATTTCTTTTAAAATTTGTTCATATATCGGACCTATTCATTTGAAATAACGTGTTATATAGTAAACATTAACACCGGTTAAACAAGTTAAGTAGACCAGTTTCCAAGTCAATGGGTTAGCAAATTTATAATGGCAGAAAACCTTTTAACAAAAATCAATGATATTTAATTTGTCGATTTTACGTAACAAGACATTAGTGATATAAATTCTTCATATCAATAAAGATTTATATCTGCTTGTTGGTAAACTCAATACGAAAAGAGAGAAGTAATGTCCATAATTGTATCAACTTCTCTAAAGTCATTTTTCTTAAGTCCCATTCATTGCCATTTGATTTCTTTATATTCAAACATCAAATCACAACAATTCAGCGGGTGGTAGTTATTCCCGATGGACAGCTGTCTGTCAAGTATTGACCACAAGGTTCTTTCACGAAGAAATCATAAAGGCTCGCATTTATAAAATCTAGTTGGTAGTCCATTGTCATTTTGTAGGTTTTCTTTTTTTTGCGAGAATAACGTCGATGCTACTACCATCTCGATGAATTAAAAAAGAAGAGCTTCCTCTTTTTCTCCTTCCTCTTCATTTCTAGCTGGAATGTCAAGAAAGCAAGCAACTCCCTCGAGAATAAAATAAACGTGGTTTTATTTTCTTCTCTCATAGAAAGAGGCGCGCATAACTTTCGAAGGGACCACGAATTTTATTGTTTAATTTCGAACAATTCATTGACAATATTTGTAAACGTTTCTAGTCAAACGTCATTGTTGCTAAAATGCGTGTTCATAACTTCTGGATATTATCTTCGTGTGAATTTGAGAAATAAAATGAAATTTTTCAGGCGTTGCAACACAAGAATACTTTTATCTAATATAAAAAAATAAGGAAAAACTGTGTAACCCCAATGATAGTAAATGTTTTCTATACAATAGTATTCTATTATTCGACAATAACAAAATCATAGAAAGCCAATGAATTGAAGTTCCGTTGAAAATTTCTTATTCCCATTGATTTGAGTCTTTTAACGAAAGGTCTGAATTTCAGAATCGGGTAGAGATATCGGTACACGATGAAATCTCATCGCGAGTGGTACCGCCCGATCGATCTTCCGTCCTGAATTTTCCATAATTCCGCCCATTTTCGAAATGGCGCTGAGCTCTTTTTGTGTGCTGCGCGTACGAAATCATAGCAGGGACATGGGAAAGCCCGCACAATGAAGTCATCAATCATTCTGTATGAGAGTCGCTCGATTGCTGTTCTAACTGCAGGACGGGCTTCTCTTCAACCCCGTCTGAGCATGAATGTGAACGTAATCGAATACATTTACAAATACATATCCTGGATATCATTGGGGTCGCACGCATTTCCTATTTTTTCCCCAAAATTTTACCAAATAAAAGCGAACAGATAGACGCCTTTAACTTTTAATCTCGAATATCCGATTCACGACATATTTTGTTATTAAATTTTGATATTTCATATCGACTTTGCGATTATTTATTTGAGATTTTAATTATTATACTTTTCGTTTTTATTCATGTTACCTTTCCATCATATATTATTACCATGACGGCAGTTGGTAGCTAGTGTCATAAACATAAAAATTTATTACCGAAAGATTTGTAAAATATGATATTACTTGGTAGTATTGTGTTATATAACACATTATTAATCAAATCTTCACTTTAATTTAGATAAAAAGAGAGATAGAATTCTTAGATGTAAACCATTTAGATCTAAATATAACTTTTTAGTATTAGGTGGACCGGAAAATAATGTCGTTTCTACATATGTCAAATTTTGTATATTTTTATCAAAAACCGATTGATTTTTATCAATTTGATATTAAAAATTTGCATACTAGATGAAGAAAGGTTGTTCATAACAAAGTTGATTATATTATTGATTAAAAATATAAATTTGTTAGAAATTTATTCGTGTGAATGTAAGGTTAGAAAGCGACGTTACTTTCCGGTCCACCTAATATAAACATCTGTCACAGAAAAAGGAGTTATTAAGTTTTTGCTTTCATCGTTTTCGAATGTCTTCTTTTTTCAAGAATACTTTCCTATATAAAAAAAATAGGATTACAATAATTCTATATTCAATATCAGTAGCAAGGATATTTTTATATTTTATAATTTATTTGAAATGTAAAATATTTTTCATAACGAGAAATTTTTTAACCCCAATAGAAAGACAATAAAAATAAAACGATGGAAAGACGCGTAAAAGGATTTGGTTGTCAAGGTAAAACCGTAGTTTGGTACGCAATGACTTAGCAGTCTTTGATATGCCATATCATTCAACCTGACTCACGAACAATCCATACTTAGCTGTTGATCGTATCGTTGTAAATATTGAATAAGTATTATTAGCATTGGTGTTCACAGAGAAAGAATGGAAAAAAAAGAAAGAAAGAAATATAGAGTGAGAAAGAAAGTATGCGTGTATACACCTACATACTCGATAGTTTAACGATTAAAAGATAAAATTTGTAAAAACTGGTTATATACTTATCTAATCCAGCAAAGTTATTTTAATTCAACCTTTGACTCTGTTGGAAGATATAATTTATGTATAAGGAGTGGTTAAGCTTAAAAAAAAAGGAAAATAAGTCAAGTGAAATGTAAATCATTTTTGTAATTTTTAATTTGATTTTCATTCGTTCATTGATTTTTATTTTTCTTTTCATTTTTAACATCATTTAAAATTTTTTTTATATTATTTTACTTCAATATGTTCATTTTTATCTTAACTTGTACAATTTTGTAATAGAGAAATGTAAGATAAATTTTAAAAATTGTTGTTAAACTAATTTAAATTTAATACAATTACAGAAATATAACTATATTATATATAAGATAGTTCAAAATACGTAGAAATAACTTCAGGGGTGGTTTCATTACTCTAATATAAGATAAAAAATTCATATAACCGATGCACCCCATATGATATTTTATAAGAAATGTTAATAATTCGTTTAGATTGAAAAATTGTTTGTATATTATTCTAAAATAATATTTAATCATACGTACTTTTGTACTTTGTATTTAATTATTAATTAACAGATATTCTCAGGATTATATTTTCATATTTTTACTCGTAAGACAACTCAGATCTATTTAATTGATTTTTGAAATTAGTGATATAAATTTCATAATTATTTAGATAAATAATAATAGAAATAAGATATTAATTATATTAATAATACTTAACAACAAATATTATCTTATTACGTATATGAATATTTTTCATACGATTTGGTGATTGTGCAAAAGTAGAGAAAGCAATATTTACTAAAAAGAAAAAAAGTACAGAAGAAGTATGTATAATAAATTGAATTATTATGGAATCAAGTTTTTATTGGTTTTTAGCTCGGCACAGGTCACAAAGGTGCGAACGTGAATTTAACCTATGACGCATGGATATCATACTAACGGGAAGGAGAGCGTACCTATATCCGTAGTAATAAAGTTAGCACCGTAATTATGACAGGCTCGTTACCAGCACGTCGCTACGGGATATGAAGTGTTAATGAATGGACGCGCGTCGAGCCAAGGGGTGGCTGGTACCGTCGTGTAATTTTGTTTCAACCGTAAACAGGCTTTCGCATCTATGTATATTCTCCCTTCGTTCCTTCCATCCTTCCTTATCCTTCGTTCTCCTTCATTCGTTCATTCGTTTATTCGTTCATTCGATTTGTTAATTTCAAATCTCCTATTAATTTCCAACTTGTTAATAACCTTTTTTATTGCAAACATTAGCTATATAAGTGTTATTGGTATATTTATTCTTGTGTTTTTTGTGTGTGTGTGTTTTAAATTAAAAATAATCGAAACAATTTATTAGTACAAGTCATTGATAAAAATGATGCCGAAAGGTCCTTGGAATTTAATCAATTATTGATAAATAATTATACTACATAATTATATATATATATATATTAATAAATAAATATAAATATAATAAAATATAATAAAAATAATAATATATATAATATATCCCCTTATTCTTATATTAATATATTAATTATATATTATTTATTATTATTATTATTTTATTATTATTAGATTATTATTATTAATTATTTTTATCAATAATTAATTTTATTATTATTAGTTTCGTTAATTGAAAACAATTGAGAAAATTTCTTATTAAAAGATATATTGATAAAAATAACGTGAAAAGATCGTCGGGAAAATAAAACTCGGGGCTCGATTTTGTTAAGATTTAGTTGTTCATGACAAGCCTTATCGTCGCATTTTTTTTTTTTTCTGATAACACTTAAATGCGTATAATGTTCTGGTAAAAACCAAATTGAATTTAATCTAGGCGACCGAATTAATCCTCCTTAAGAATACTTGACGATAGCGAAGACTGAAATGTTTGAAGATTAACAATAAGATAAAAGTGCGTTTCATTGATAGATAATTTTTTCGTTGGTCAGTGATAGATATTTCGTGATTACATATATATTTATTTTTTATACAATTTATTAGTTTTTATTATTTTTCTATCTTTCTTTTTTTTTTTTTTATATCACTTTTGTATTATCGCAATGATCGATGATTTTACGTTGATTTTATTTTATATATGTCACAATATTATTTTCTAATTGTTCAAACAATGTGTTATTTATTTAACAATCAAGAAAAAAATTATATTAAATATAATAGCACACATATATATTTATAAATAAAATAAACGTGATCACATTTCAAAGTAATAGCGGTACATTCCTGCACCGTCGGATGGCGAAAGGACATTTTCAGATTCTACGCCGATATAATATAATGATCTATAAATAATAATTAAAAAAGAAACAACACGATCAGTCTGGAATATTGCTGATGTATCGTTTAGATATACAGCAATGTAAATCAAGAGGTTGATAAACTTGAGTAAATGTGATTAATATTTTTCATGGTTTTCTTTGAGTACATATTTTGAAATAATACAAAACGATATATTAGAGAACCAGCTTATGGGATTATCTTTCATACAATCTATGTGTAAAAAAAAAAACAAACAAAAAGCTAAGAAACATATAATATGAATTAATTATATATAAATAAATACAAGAAAGTAATAAATGTGAAAAAATAATTTTGTAAGATGTTGTTGAACAATTATCATCGAACAAATAAAAAAATTATTATTCATGATGAAAATAATTAAACGAGGAATGAATAAATGATTACGTATAAATATAATTTCGTGTGATATGTCGTCAAACAATTATCACCGATCAAATAATATTATTCTTCATGGTAAAAATAATTGATACGATTAATGAATGCACTAATGTACACAGGAATTAATTTCGTGAAAGAAAGAAAGAAAGAAAGAACAATTTCGTATTAAAAATTAATTTATATATTTTTATTACGATCGAATTCTAAAATAAGAATAAGAAGAAGTAAAAATCGTTCTCGCGTTGTTTATCGACGCGTAAGAAACATTTTTATCGCTGACAGAAGAATCCAGTTTAGGAGGAGTGCGAGATATCGTGAGTTAGTTGCGTTTTTCTGCGTGACTCGAGTTCAGGTAGGCCCGTTCACCCAACGTTATCTTTGAAAAAAAGAAGGCAAGGAGAAAAAGAGATAGAAAAAAAAGAAAAGAGAAACAGAGAAAGAAAGAAAGAAAGAAAGAAAGACTGGACTAATGTAAGTTAGAGTATAACCGTGCGTTTCGGTGTCAGCAACGTGACTGTGTAAAGAAGTAAGAAAGGAAGAAGGAAAGGGCCTGAATGACACGGTCACTAAAAATGACAGGTACACGGGCTCGTGAAGTCGTGGACGTTGGGACGATATCGCGAGCGCATCTGACACAAACCAAGTTCTCGGTCAGAACCAAGTATCTTCTCTGACTCTTCTTTCTTTTTCTTTTTTTATTTCTCTGTTTCTATCTCACTCATTCTCTCTTCCCACATCCACAAGCTTTCCTGTCCGTCTGCCTGTTCGCTTGCTTGCTTGCTTGCTTGCTTGCCTGCTTGCTTGCCTGCCTGTCTGCCTGCCTGCCAATATGCCTACCTGTCAACACACGCTGCATTCAATTAACTCGGGGACCAGCGCCACGGTGGTGTAATGACGCGGAAATCGAGTCTAGCCCACCCCTTCTTCTATCATCTTCTCTCTTTCTATCTCTATCCTTATACATAGATATCTTTGCATATTTGTGTATAATTATATTGGCTCGTCCCCGATATTTATTCTTTCATTTTGTCTTTAACTGGTGAAGTTGTATTACAGATACTCGAGTCGAAAATATTTAATCAGCCCTATTTTTAAATGATTTACAGTAATAAATATTTTGTCTTTTCTTTAAATATACACAAATTATGTGTATTAATATTCTTAAATCTTTAAAATTATATAAGTTGTTCTTTTTACATAAGACGTGATCTTTGACATGGTTTATTTTTTTTTTTGAATGGTTTATTTTATCATTTTTATATGTACAATATTTTTTTTCAAAACATTCTGATCTATGTTAGTATATATGATGTATCCACATATGTGTGTGTATGTATGTTTGTGCTAAGGTATTTCTTTTCCTTTTTTTTTTTTTTTCATTTTTTTTTCTCCCATTTATATGTTACTTTTAATTTTTTTTCTTTAAGCCTATTGATATTATTTGTTCGATTGCAATAATTACTTTAGCGAGGCAATTATTATATTTATTTCTAGATAATGATTGATTTTGTATTTTCCGATACGGTTAGATCGATATGTAAACGTAATCCAACAAATTGTACTATTATTTGTTATGCAAATATCTAATCAGGATTTTTTTTAGATCTTTGATGTATTTCTAAGATGACGTTATTACAGTTGAACATTAGAATGAATAATAGGTATATTATATGAGTAAAGGTATCATTCTTTCGGATTAAGATTAATGATTCTAAGAAGAGAATATATAATATTTGATGATAATAAAAATAATAATGACGGGAACGTGTTATCTTTTTCTTTTTCTCATTTTTTTTTCTCTCTCTTTTCGTTAGTCGTCTCAACTGGTTTCTATAGGCCTAAGTATATTAACATATATACATATATATTTATATAAATAAGTATCTCTTTCTTTCTCTTTATATATCATACTTGCGGTACCAACGACGGTGATGTCATGCAAGGTGAGAACTGATTTGCTCGTCATTGTCAAAAACATGATCATTACGTATCGTTTGTCACTGTTTGGTCAAATGCATTGTCCGATAAAGTCTAGATATCTGAAGGATTATAAATTGTGATAAAATGCGTTATTATTGCTTTTGTAATATCGATTTTGATTATACCTGTGAAAAAGTTGAATTTACAAAAAAAAAAAAAAAAACAAACAAACAGATGCGGATGGATTATTAGTTATGAGATATATTTTTATTGGAATACTAACTCCATAAAAAAATATATAGGTACATATATGTGTGTCAAGTTAATATATTATATCATTGAGAATGTAAAATTTGTGATAAAGCAAACCAGTATAATATTATTAGCAATAAAGTATATGTTCATTGAGATACTATCTCTATAAAAATATATATATATATATATATATATATATATATGTTCATTACAAAATATCAATAGAAATAAATATAAAATGAAGACACAAACATGGAGAAAATATTATACTGATGACCTTTGCTTATTAATTAATATAAAAAATAATGACATATTAAATTACATACATTTTAGACATCTATCCTATCAACCTTTTACGAATGTTTAATAATCGGAATGTCTTATTTCGAAAGAACGATTAATTATTATACTTGGTGTACATCGAACATTATTCTAGAATGTATGAAAGTTATTGGTAAAGTGATATCGATATAAGTAAATAGCAGGAGCAGTAAAAGGAAATTGATGAAACGGTACTTGTAAAAGGGAATCAGTAAGAACGATTTTGTTCGTGCGTCGAGATGTTTATCTGCAATGTTAATTAATCCTCGGCGAAGACGCATGAGAAAGTGCGCATGCCACCGAAAAGATAATGATCCGGTTTTGAAGCTGTCTGTCGGTTCGCAGTTTTCGACAGTCATCGCCGCAATCGCAACATCGTTTCTTGTGGTGTGTCAGGAACGAGTCCGTGACTCTCTTTCCGTCTTCGTACCGATCGCCCAACTCGAATATATTTCTTTGATGGTCCCTGTATGCTCCCTGTATCATGCGTGTACTTAAAGAATTCTTTTTACTTTCTATTATTATGTATATATATATATATAAATATAATTAGAGATATATTTGTTTACGAGATTTATTATTTTCATAATTTTCTTTTGAACTTTCGCTATATATATATTTTTTTTATCAAAAATAAATGTGTTCATCTTTATTCTTACTATTTAACGCGTAATGCATATTTTTGTAATTTAGATGTATCATAATCCTCTTGTTATGTACCTATATAATTTTAAATTTCGTTACTGTCTGTATTTTCTTTTCAAATATAGAATAATATCTAATTTAAAAGTATTTAATAAAAAATAATTGTACAGATATTCTCATAATAAAAATAATGCACATATACTTCTATATGTGTTGATATGTGTGGATTTAATACACAAGAAATTAATAAATTTAATTTTGTTCTATTTTGGAATTAAACTATTTTTATATAATAGAGTACACTTATATTATAGAATATATGAGAGATGTACACAAACATAAATAGAAATAATTTTGTTTCATTTAAACTCGCTTTTATTTAAAAAATAATATTCTTAGTTGAGATTCAAAATGTTTCCATTTATCCTTGTATAATTAATTATGTTAGATTATTCTTTTTTATTCTTATAAATTGTTTTTTCGTTTCTTTAATAAGCTTTAACCGAAGAAAGGAATGGTAGCAACTGTTTATGGTGTAGGTATCTTGTTCAAAATTTTTCAGCTCGTGAATACGTTAAACCAAGTAGGCTCGGATGTCCTCAGGGGAGTTTCAGACGAAGGTACCTACATGATCCTACACTTTGTCGACCTCTCGTCAAGTCCCCAGGGATTCGTATTCCTAGTCACGCGTTTAAACCCTCCAAACATGTAACCGACTCGTAGTTTCCCTCAAACTTTAGAGAAACTTCAAAATCAACGATCTGACTTGGTTTTTTCAACGTGTTCGGTTGCAATACAACATCCCAAAAAAAAAATATGGTCCCATCTATTCCCCACTCTCTCCCAAAATAATATTATCAAACTTGTGTTTGTCGTTTGGAAAAAGATAAACACTTTTCGCATGATGAAATAATATTTTATTTTATTAGATATTTTTAGTATATTATAGAAATTATAAAAAAGAAATTATTATAACACTGATATCATTTAGACGCGATAAATATCGTTTAAGTATTTAGAAATTTCATAGATACATTTAAATTTTCTTTTTTTTCTATACACATGGATGAGTTGACAAGTTTTCACCCTAGCATAGAAACAATTTTGATCAAAATTAACTGTAATTTAAAAAGAGAAGTATAAATTTTGTCACATTGTGATTCAAAACTTTTCAATCCACTCACTTACATATCACAAACTATAAATATTATTAATTAAAGTCTCAAGATAAAAAAAAAAGAAACAAATATTAATATTTATTATATTCCAAATTAGTTGTTTGTAAAATAAAAATAAATATATATATATATATAAAATTAAATATTATACTTTCATTGACAGATGTATTACGGAAATGTAAATCATCTTGATCGTGATTTTAGAAGAGGAGTCGGTAATAAAAAAAAAAAAAAAATAACAAATAAGAAACTAGTTCGAAATCAGGATTTGGAACTGTTTAGAAAGAATACGAAGAAAACGAAGAAGGAAGAGAAGAAGGTATCGAATTGGGTGGGTGGAGGTGAAACAGGTTGTCAATGGAAATTTCGAGTCTCCGGACTACGGAGATATGCTTGGTTCTTTAGTTATCGAGATCGGGATCATATCCTTAGGGACAGATACGTCAACGTGAATCCTGGTGTGTCGTTGTAACGTCTGTCAATGTTTCTGCAACATCTTCCAATCGTTCTACGTTTTTATACTGTGTGTATACTTCTCGAACTATTTCTTTACTAATTTTTTTTTTTTAAGTGAAAACTTCTTTAGAATGGGAATTATTTGAAAAAAAAAAAAAAAATGAAACACGACGCGGCGTAACAATTGTGGCGAGCGGTGGCAAAATGGAAGTAAGAAGAGAAAAAGAGACAAACATATAGGATTGAGACTGCGAGAGAATAAGACAGACAAAAATGTAGCGCGGCGATGTTATTCGGCGATGAAAAGTGGCGATGTAGCTCGCCGACTGAACAGCTACGATATTTAGTAAAAAGAGAAAAAGAGACAAACATATAGGATTGAGACTGCGAGAGAATGAGACACAATATAGCTATACAGTTTTACAATGGAACGGATTCGCTAACAGGCAACAGTCATTTTCGTAGAACTGGAATATAATAATGGGAAAACTGGTATTGACAGAAGTGATCAAATGGTTTCATATACTACAACAATACGGAAAATTATCAAGTGGTATCGAAAATTAGCACTACATTTGCTTTTAGGAACAAGTATAGTAAATTCTCACATCGTGTACCACACAGTTAAACATCCTACGATTTTTGTGTCTATCTATGACTATCGCATTCATCCATTTTTATTGTTTGCATTTGGAAAAGTGTAGTTTTTATCAGCTATTTCACTCAGAGATCATACCGGTGCCCTTTGTTATTTATAGTAATAATATTATAATAAATATAACCCTACAATTATTTTACTCTAGAAACTTTTTTTTCCTTTTTCTTGTCTTCATTTATTTATCGCCATTTTGGCATGAAATTATTATCATCGTTCGTCGAGATTTTTTATGACACTGAAACGTAACAACGTTTTGTAGAAATGTTGCAATTATTTATTAATATATTTGTCCGATTTTATGATTTTAAATTTTATTTTCGAAAGTTGATACTCTCTCTCTCTCTCTCTTTTTCTTTCTCTCTTTCTCTCGAATATAACGGAAATTAATATTTAAAATCAACAAACCTGCCCCTTCGATCTTAATTAACGTTTTTTCATATATCAACTATCAACGCGTCTATCTTTTGAAATTAATTAATTACGTAATTGTTAAATATTCATTAAAAAAATCCTCGATCGTGGTGTCGTTTAAATAAACAAAAATGAAAAAAAAAAAAAAAAAATAAGAAAAGAAATCATGATTTTTCCTAGGTCACATTTTAGTAATGTTCAAATAAATGAAATAACTAATGCGCGATAGGAAAAGCTAGGCTAACGCGAGAAAATATATTCTGGAAATATTTCAATTCATTTGTCGGTGTAGAAAATATAAAGAGATCCTTCTTCGTTTCATAATTTTCTTCTTTCTTTAGTCGAATAATATTTTGAGCTTTATTTTTGGATTTGAGTATAAAGAATCTTCCATTTGTGTGCACGATAGTTCGTTCATTTGCTCGTTGTTCCATTCTTTCCCTTTCGTTCCGTTCTGTCCTGTTCTGTTCCTTCCTTTTACCGATCTTTATTTTCCATCTCTTTTTCTCTCATTTTCTTTTTCCCTTTTACGTTTCGTACTATCCGTACGTAGGTAGGTACTACTATCGCGAGAGAACCGCATATTTCGCCGTTACGGAGTGGGAAAGGAGGAAGAGTGCTGGCCGATCCATCAAAACTGCATGTCAGTAGCCATTAGCACGCTCCCATCGGCGTAGCGCAGGATCCTGTTGATGTGAGTACACACTCTCTAACTCTCTACCGACGACGACGTACCTACCGTCTTTCGATCTACCCACCCAATTTGCACGTACACCACACCCCTTAGCCCAACGAATTTTCCAAAATTTCATTTTTCTCCCATCTTTTCTTTTTTTCTCCATTCTTCCTTTTCTATCCTAAAACTTTAATATCACGTTCAACGAGAAAAATGTCTGTCGGATTTTTGAAGCACATTTCAATTTTTTCATTTTTCAAGAGTTCATTTTTTTCCGGACATTTTGTAATATTTTCTTTTCCTTTCAAGCTTCGTATTATACTTAACAAAGACCTATTAATTGAATCTTCGAAGAAATTTGTCAATTTTGTCTCATTCTAAAGTTTGATTTTCATGCAACGTAATGTCGGAGTTTGTTGAATCTTAGAAACTTTTACATTCATCGTATTGATTCTTCTATTCACTTTGAAAATATTATATTTCTTCATAAAAATAGATAATTAATGATAATAACTATATTTTCCTATCGATTAAAAAAAAAATAACTAGTTTATTTTATTATTGTCACCTTAGATATAAATCTGTTCCTTCTTGATCTCAGATTTTACGACTATTTAACGAGTTTTGTTATAAAATTATCTAATAAAATATAACAAGAACGAGGACAAATTAGAACACACACTATAACTTTTTATTATATAAAAGAAAATAATAAAACATCATAAAATGTAATATAATCATTCACGATACGTGTATACTCTTTGAATATTTATTTCCCTTAAGTAGAATAATGAACAATTTTTCGTGTTCATCGTTGAACTATCGGAACGATGTCAATATCTATGTGTACTGAATTTATTAACGATTGCTAATATATTAAATGACATTTGATCTCTAATTACATAAATGTCAATCGATAAAAACGCATAAATAACAAGACGTATATCCTACTACAATTTAACGATATCTACTTTTTAGAACAAACTGATCGTAAAAGTTAAAGAAAATAATTTATAGTGTCATTAAGAAGAAGAAGAAGATGATGATGATGATGAAGAAGAAGCTGTATAATATATTTTCGGGATTGGTACCGGAAGTTTGGTGTTGTTTGGTTGATATTAATCAGTATACGATCGCTTATCGGAAGAAAGTGAATATGGTTAAAAAAGAAAATAGATGAAAGGAAGGATAAAAAGAAAGAAAATAAAAATGAATGAGAGGGAGGAGAGAGAAGGGGGATGACAGGGGAGTTAGAAGAGTGAACGGGAGTAGAGAAGAGAGAGAGAGAGAGAGAGAAAAGAAATACGTAGACCAAGTAACGAAAGGTCGAATAGAGAAATACGTGCCTAGTGGAAAAGGCAAGAGGAAGCAGTGGCAGCGAGAAGAATGTCATAGTTAGTTGTTTCTAGCGAGGAGGGAGGCTGTCACGTTCGTGATGGATCGTTCTCGCTCGCTAAAGCTGCCGTTCTCGTTCCTCCTGCTAGCGTCAGTGTTGCTGTTACTGTTGCTGCCACCGACAACGACAACGACGACGACGTTGCTGCTGCTGCTGCTGCTGCTGCTAACGCCACCATTCTGCCATTGCTTCTTTTGCCAGCAATGTGAAAGCCTCGAGCATAGATCCATTGGGGATTATCGTTCTATTTTCTATCCTTCCTGCCAATCTCATGGACACATGCCTCAGAGAATGCTTCATCGATGATACTCCATGCATCCAACATACGATCCAGTGAGATCTTTCTTTTTTTTTTCTTTTCATTAATGTTCGTTCGTTCATTTTTAAATCTATTTGGGAGATCAATTTAATGATCTATGAGATATGTCAAATGTATGGTTTAATCTCATTTTACAATTGGATGCTTGATTATTCTATAATTTGAAGATATTTGTTGGAATCCATCGACAAATTAACAAATAATGTTACCTCGGTGTTTTTATACGAAGGGTGCTTTTAGATTAATCACTTTCTTAAATTAAATGATATCGTTGGTAGAATGTAAACGATCGATGTAAATTAGTTATTGCGAGTAAGGAAACGCGCGAGGTGTCCTCTAATTCTAAGCAGCGATTAACGAACACGCGGAACGTCAGCCGGTCCTGACACGTTAGCCGAGTTCCGGTTTGCCGGTAAGGACTGTAACGTTTTAATTAAGAGAGACGCCTTGTTGGTAAATATAGTAGCGTCGGCCAGCCGACAATGAGGATCAATCATGCCGCTTATGCGTGTCAGCTGATCATGCCGCGATAAAACTTGCGTCTTGCATTCATCGTACAAGAAACCATGCTTGATTCGTGTTTGATAGTTACCAGTTCAAATTTCTTTCTGTTTTATTTTTTTTTTTATTTTTTCGTTTTTAGCGTTAAATAAACTTTTGTAATTGTTTTTTTCTTTTTTGGTCAATTAAGTTTTATTATCAAATTCATGAAATTGTTCTTATTGTTTAGGTAGATTTTCAATTTGAAATGAAATAATATTATATTTTTGCCTCACGAAAACATTTATATTTTATTAAAATAACATAGTTAATCTGTATGATGACAGAGTAGAAAAAAGAATGGTTGATGAAATTCGGGAGTAGCTGATGACAATAAACGCCAGTTGCGAAGTTTTTCGGAGAAAGGCTCTTTGGTAGGAGCAACGTACAATTCTATTTGCTGGATGATTGTACTGCTACGAAATCAAGTCTGACGAAGATCGATCGGACAGCGTTTCAGACGTCAACACGGGATCGGTGTTACCCTGTGTACCCCGCTAAGGTCGAACCCGCCGATGCCCGTCTTCACAGATGCTGCCACTTCTGCTTAAAGTTTCTATTAAGAAATCCCTTTTAATAGAAATACTCCCGATGCTTCGACATATTTACCTATAGATTGACGTATATATTATAATTTTGTTTTTTTTCTTCTATTATTAACGATTACAAATATATAATTTAATCGTTAAATTAAATATAATCCTATTATTTCGTAGAATATATTTTTTCTATATTTATTATAATTATATTTATTTAATTAATAATTTTTGACAAGTGTTTTTCGCGTTTTTATTTTTTAATATTTTTCGTTACTTCAATAGATATAACATGATTGAATATTTGGGTTTTTCGACAAAGAATATTTTTATATTAAGATAGATGTTTTATTAAATAATAGATTGAGGAGATATGTACGGTTCAATGATATATATAAATGACATGAAAAATGAACTGATCATGTTTTGTTGTTAGGTCGAAATAATTGAAAATATTTTGTTATGATTTATTATAACTGTCAGTATTAAGAATTTTTTAAAAATATTTAATTTATTATTTCTAATTAAATGATTTCAATCAGTAAAAAAAATATCTATTTTATTATTCGTTGGTAAGATACATTTCTACCTTATCAGGTATGCGAAACCAATTTTTACTTTTAGTGAATATCGGAAAAACAGAAATCGACTATTACCGACTGTTACAAAAATAGAAGTAACTGTTACTAATTTGAATAAGATAAAATCTATTATTACTGACGGTCAGTAAGGCATGATTTTATAAAAGGATATAATTGCTTGTAGATAAACCAAAAATTTACTTTTCTGACTGTAGTTAAATACAATATAAAATTACGATCGTCGATAAATACGAATGTTTTACAGTTGATAAATCATGTTATTAAAAAATTAATTTATAGATCTTTCGTAGGTAAAATTTTCAATAGTTTCTTTTATTTAAAAGGTACTATCATTATCAGTAAGTATGTAATAGCGTAAATAAAACAAGATAGTTATCATAGTTTTCAAGTTTTACAATTTAAACTATTAATTGTATCTATTTGCAAAAAATATTCGCTAGATAGTTATTTATTCGTTCGAAATACGTGTCATAAATTTTTTAATTTAATAAATCATAAGTTTATCATAGATTCATAGGAAACGTGTATAAATATACATAAAATATAAAGTAATGATATTTTATAATTTTGTTTATCGGTCGTTGATAATAATGGAATTTTGCTTTTTATCTGTTGTCGGTATTGGTAGATTTCTGTATTTTAAATTTGCTGTCACTAATTATGATTTTTGTTTTTACGATCTGTTGATAATAGCTCACTTCTGATTTTTTCGACCTTAGACAATAACAGATTTCTTTTTTCTTGACTATTGATAGTAGTAGACATTCTGCACATTATTTATTCTCTTTGAAAAGTTGCTGGGATATGAAACAGCTGTTGTATTTCGTTGTTGGGAGTGGCGTTTACTGTCAGATGCTCCGCCTATAAATCAACCGTACTTGTGGAGAGTGGAGGACATGACGGCGCCATGTTAACATACGTAAACAAACCTTATGCATCTACAGATTGATAAGCGATACAGATATTACATATATATATATATATAAGATAGATAGTATGCCGTAAAAAAATTTCTTTTTTCTTTTTATAAAAGTTTGTTAAAAATATAACATATTTTGTTTTTTTTTCAATCTGCATGAAACATTATTTTTTTGTATTTTCTAATCGTTAGTAAAATTTCATTATAAATTATCAAAATCGATAACTGTGATCTAATATTTTAATTTGAAAACAAAGAAATGGTATTTCAAACAACTTATCATTTCCACGAATAATCTTTAGTTAGGTGAATGATTGACAGAGATCATGAATTGGCTAATTATAGAAGGTGTCCGTCTCCGGGATCTACAGACTAATCATTGTAATCATTAATCTTCCTAGTGGATAGTCGACCCAATTTTCGTAAGGTCAAATCGTATGGGGGACGTTAATTGGATTCTTCGACCGGTACAAGTAAACACGTTTTCTATCGTTCCAAGATATTCATCGATTTTGTTTTGCAATAAAGAGAAAAAAAGATATTCAATGAATTATTTTTAATTATTCATTTTTTGCATCGGAAGCAATGCATATCTTAAAGTAGATGAATAGGGTACCTCGAAAAATGATATTTATGTTTTCATCTACGCTAACTTCGAACGATGTAAATCACATATTAATCATCTGCATTGTATTGCGTATAATGATTAATGTTTTTCGAACGAAATGGGAACTATTTGAATCTCTTGAAGACCCAAGAGAGATCATTTATTTGCAGGTATACTAATAAAGATCGAGCTAAAATCAATCAGTCATATTTATTATTAACAAGTTTTACGTGATTAATTATATAATAATCATATTATAAGAAAGTGACGAGATTCGGGGGGGGGGAGGGAGGGAGGGAGGGAGGAGGAAGGGAAGGGATGGAGGAAATAGAGTATATCTATTTGAACGAGAAGAGTAACAAATCGGAGATGTACTAAGAAAATTATTTCTAATGTTATGTGATTACTGTGTAATAATATACATATTACATCTCTACGTATACTATTTATGTTTTCAATTCGTTACGCATATCATATTTACAAACTTATTCAATAATATACTCTTATAACACTATGTTAGTTGGCACGTGTTTCGCTTAATATACATAAATCGTAATAGAACATCTATTTATGAGAATTATATAGTAGAATATATAATCTATAACTTTAGTGTGTGTGTTTCAATTTTAAATGGTAAAAAAAAATATATATTTAAATAACCAAAAAAAGAAACAAATTAATTTTATATTACAAAGTAATTATAATAATAATCCCTAGTAGCACAAAATATTAAAAAATATTGAATACATGTGTATTAATATTAAAAACACATGTTTATTCAATATTTTTCAATATTTTGTGCTACTAGGGTAATATTAATATATGTTTGCTGAAGTATTTAATTTTTAATTAATAATAATAATAATAATAATAATAATAATAATAATAATAATAATAATAATGAGGAATTATTTGATTCATTTGGATTAATTCAATTTCATAGATATTAGAAATTAACATGAGTATTGGTGTTCTTAGTGTGGTTAATTTGAAGGATATCGTCCTGGCAATTGTAAACCACAGCATCCCGTAGGTACGGACCGTTTATCATCACTGGTTCTATATGCTTGGTTTGTGGTGAGTCGTCTAGATCTGCTTCGGGAGTTCTCCCTCAGTTCCTCCTAAGTTAAAACCTCAGCATGACTGGTGGGCCTCGGTAGTCCGATAGATGTGTCATTTACGCGTCTACGAATCAATAGACGCTTCACTTTACACTCGGCTTACATCATTAGTCATTTCACAGGGAGCTTTCCTTGTAGATAGACTCACAATAAAATGTGCCACGGTCTTTTACTCGCCGAATTATCACCAGAAATCTTAAATAATGGCCGTTTAGTATTTATTTTTTGTTCGTCCATGGTTTCTCTCGTGTATGCGTTTTTCGTTCGTACGAGAGATACTTAAGAAATAATTTAATGATTTATTAACGTGCGTTTAACAAATGCTTTTCATTTTCTGTTTCTTTTTGTTTTGTTTCTTTTTAATTTAAATACAATATTATAAATGTTAGGTGTGTTATTTATGTATAGATAATATAAACAAAATTTGTTAATAAATATTGTATTTGTAAACATGGAATGAAGTATCCAGCTCGAGGGAAATGAACGAATAAAATGAATATAGATGAAAGAAAGAAAGAGAGAGAGAGAGAGAGAGAGAAAGAGAGATTAGTAATAGCGATAATAATAAATCGATGAAGGCGTGTCCAACTTCGACTAATATTCGAATTCTGCCGTGACAAGAGTCAACTAATCATCGTAACGATCGCGCGTGTATGTTCGAGCTGGTCTTTGCGAAGTAAACGAAAGTTGTCGGAAGGTAGATTGGTATTAAACAATTTCTAGGAAAAAAAAAAGTAAACCACCTATATATATATATAAGTATATATTAAAAATTATTTAGATTAAAAGAAATAAAAAAAAAAAAAAAAAACATTCAAATGAAAAGCATGTAAACAAAGGAAAAATGAAAATTCGATTCCAGTGGAGGAAGTCTTGATTCTCAGGAGTCAGGGTCAAGAAGGATAACGGTCGTGAGTTAGGAAGTGGAGGATCGCAGGTTCATTAGTAGGGGCAAGGTCGAGTCTTTATCGGAAGGGTGAATGCGTACTGTCATAAGATGCGTTACAAGAGAGAGAGAGAGAAAGAGAGAGGGTAGGGGAAGGGAGGGGAAGAGGTATGTTCTTTTTGGTTTCTTATACGCTGACAATGCGACCACGAGCCGTACGTAAGATTCTATTTGAGGTAGGTGGTAAGAAGTTAACAGGCTAGGGCCTGATTGCAAAGTGTCCTTGTGGTTAAAAGTTAACACCGTGTATATAGACGAGAAAGAGAAAGAGAAAGAGAAAGGGAAAGAGAAAGAGAGAAAGAGAGAAAGAGAGAAAGAGAGAGAGAGAGTAAGATAGAGAGTGCCTTGCTTCCTCCATCTATCATGCGAACCATGACAAACCGAAGCTCAAAAGCAGCCGCCAGCGTGGCTCCGTCTTCTTGCCTTCACTTAGTCACTGCTCGTTTCTCTCTTTCTCTTTCTTTTTCTCTTTATCTTTCTCTTTCTACCTGTGCCTTCTTCTACGCCGGACGACCTCTATTCTCTATCTACATTTATTAATGTTTAAGCGTTAACGACATTTCTCTTCTGCTCGCTTCGTAGGAAAAGAAAGAGTAAGAAGGACAACGCGTTTCTTTTCGAACCTTTCGTCCATTTTGATTTTTTTTTCTTATTTTTTTTTTACTTTTTCAGGATTACTTTTAATTGATCGAGATGAAGTTCAATCTTGGAATTCTTTTTTTTTGTATTGTTTTTGGGGAGGGGAGGGGAGGAGGGTAGGGGGGGGGTTATTTTAATAGGCATATTTTATTCGTAGATAGGAACTTGATTGGAATTAGAATGATCAAGTGTTCTTATTATAAATATGGATACCGTTGCACTTTATTTAAATTTGTTCTCCAACAGTTTGATATCTCTGCTTGTAAAGTATTTGTCAAGTTACTTATTTATTTATTTTTATTTAAGAATGTTCATAGTAGATAAATCATTTATTCCTTATGAACACACAATAGAACAATTTACACCATTACAAAGATTTAATCTTGTTAAAATAAATGCATGAAATTTCGTCAAAGCTTCATCGGTTTTTGACCGATCACGATTTTCATTTGGTAGTTGAGTTGGTTCTCTGGCTCGTGCATTTTGCGACTTAGCCAAAGGGGTTAAGGGTTATTCCCGATTGGGTACGCTTCATAAATCTTCGAGGGTAATACCAAGGGTGCTACGTTTGTCGAGACCATGGTCGTCGAGGGTTATTCTAGTATGATAGGACCCAAAAGTGATACTCTATGTGTATGTGTTCATTGATTCATCATTTCATTTAAATATTAAGATATTGATCAAAGAATTTTATCGATTACTCTATAAAAATTATTATTGCAATAATATTATAATAACAATGATAATAATGATAATGATAAATTTAAAAACGATTAATAACATTACATATAATGTAATATCGACTAATTATATAATTATTCATCTTCTATTTAAATTTGATGTATTTCAGTGTGAAGAAAGTCACTGATCATTTTATCGATGTTAGAAAACTTAACTAATCCGACGATTAGACGATTATCTCGAAATGAAAAGATAAGAAAAGGATGGTGAATTGGAAAGAATCCCGAACGTTTTTCGGTCGGCTGATATCGGTTGGAAAGCAAAGTGGCGTGAATGAGTCGTCCCTTGACGATCGTAAGATTTATGGTCTTGGGATGGTAGCGAAGGGAAAGGAGGGTAGAAGGGACAGAGAAAAGGAGAGAGGTAGAGAGACAGAAAGAGAGAAAGGATACCAAACATTCTACGAGCTGGGGATACTAACCGTTGACTCTTTGCGGAATCCCGCAGTCCACCCTCGACTGTTCAGATACGAGCAAAAGCCAACGGTCCCGCGCGACCCACGATAAAAATATGATTTCGTCGTAAAAAAAAAGAAGAAGAAGAAGAAGAAGAAGAACAAGAAGAAAAAAATAAAGAACTTTTCTTTTTTTCTGCTTTCTCGTTGAAAACGACAAATCGATTTCTACTTTTGCGAAAAGTATGAGGACGATAAACTTTCATGATCGAGATTTTGAATACAAGTATGAATACAAAGGCAAAAAAGTTTGAAAGATTTGGATTCTTTTGGGGAAGTAATATTAGTATAATATTACCATTTGGGTTTATGACAGATGAATGTTTGTATAATTATGTGTACAAGTAATTGTTAATTGAAAATTATAGAATATGTTATGATTTCAATTACTACAGGTTTCTTTTTCTTTTCTTTTTTTTTTTATACAAATGCAACAAACATTTGATTTATCAAAAAACTTTGATAATCGTACTGAAATTAAACTTGATAAGAAAATTTCAATATTTGTAACTTTAATTTCTTTCTTTTGGCATAAATATATAATTTAATGGAAAACAAAATTTGCAATTATACTATGAGCAATAGAATGATGTATTTAAAAAATTTAGATGAAAAATCGCAGAGTTTTAATTATTTCAACTCTCTTATTTTTTGCCATAAATATATAATTTAATATAAGAAAAAAAAGAACAATTTGCAATTATTCTATGAATAATATAATGAAGCATCAAAAAAAAAAAATACAACAAATATAAAATTAAATAAAAAAACACTTGTAATAATA
Organism: Polistes dominula; assembly: GCF_001465965.1. The sequence continues at coordinate 90,521 of NW_015148971.1, forward strand.
CTATTAATCATTTAATGAAAGATCAAGAAATTGTAAGAACAAAGGTCACGGAGGTTGAATTTCAGTCGGTCTTCTTCTTTCTTCAATATATTTTTTTTTTTTTGTTCCAGGCAAAAGCGGAGTAGGTATAGGAAAAAGGAGAAAAAGTTAATAGCATCGAGAAATTAGCCGATGCGCAGGGTGGAGGTCTGCACGGAGGGTTTGGTTTGAGGGCGACGTTTGAGGGCGACGTTTGAGGGTGATCAGGGGGTTCGAGTTTCGGTGGGGTTTTCTCTTTCTCTTTCTCTTTCTCTTTCTCTCTCTCTCTCTTTCTCTTTCTCTGCACAGATGCAACGATAGCAACAGTTCGGACGGTGCGTTCGTCGGGACGGAAGGCCACATATGAGCTCGAAGCCTATGGCGTCGTATGGGCTTGACTCACACGCATCACGCGTGGTCATCCATCATTGTCAGTCTCTTCACTGACACAGACGTTCCGTCCTACCTTCAAACCTCTCCGCGTACGTATCGTTACCTACCTACTACGTATGTACTTTTACTTTATCCATGTACGATTTAACTTTTGTTATCCAACTTGTTGTGATTTTTTTCCTCTTCGATTGTGCACTTAATTTATTTTTCTTCTTATTTATTTCAATTCAAAAAGATTATACGAATTTAAAATTACAAGATCTTCCTCTCATTCAAATAATCATTTTTTTTTTTTATATATATATATATATTAACTTTTATTTCAAAAAAAAACTAATGCTTCTTTGATCTTGTTTATTTTTATCAAGAAAACATTTGTTTTATTTTTTCAATTTGTTTTAGGTATATACTTTGAAATCTTATTGGTTGTTCCTATTGTGGTGGATTAATCTGTAAAAAAAAGAAAAAGAAAAAAAAGAAAAGAAAAGAAAAAAAATGAAGAAAAGTTGTTGTTTTTCCTAAAGATTATTTTCATATCGTGAAAATGAATTGCACGAGACAGTACGCATGCGGGAATATTCTAACGCGGCATATGAGACGCGTTAAAAATAATATTTCGGTTCGATTGCACCGATATTTCGGCTCATCCATCATCGTCACTTTCCTTACCGACATACTAGTGCCTCGTTTCACGTACGAATTCGACTTACACACACGCAGATCCTCGGGGCCTTTCAGTGGGATGTTCTTTCATTGGGATCACGCTCGCTTTCCTCCTGGATATGAAATTCGTTTCTTCCGGTTGCTTTACATTTTTTTCTTATCATTTTTTAATCATTTATTTCTTTTTTTTTTTTTTTTCCATTTAAATAATACTAAGTAACAATTATCATTAATTCCAATGAATCTAACCAATTTGTTTTTCTTTTTTTTTTTTTTTTGTAAATTATTATACATATGTCAGGGAAAGGATTATAAGAGTGATAATGATATTAAAAACAATAAGTAAATAAGTAGGATCAATATTTTAAGTTTCGCTATGAGCTTGTATTTGATAAGTGTGTTAGTGAGCGACTGTACACGTGTAATAATTTTTTTTTTTTTTTTTACTGTGTTGAGGCATCACCTGCGACATTTGTTTTTTTTTTTTTTATACAATCGGGAGAATAGATAAATAATATATATATGTATATGCATATATATATTATTTATGAATATAATATATAATAATATATATATATGTGTATATAAGATTACCATACGCGCTTTACATGCAATGAGCCTTAAAGTATTTAACATATAAATTATAAACACTTTTTATATTATTCTATAGTAAAAGAAGAAAGATAACGGAACGCGACTAATAATTGTTTGTTATAATTATTTCGAAGACAACAATATTTGTTTTGTTTCGATGAAAATCAAAAAAAAAATAGAAAACACATATAAAATTTTAAATAAAAACAAAAACATAAATATAGAAAAACAAATAAATCAATATTATCTTGTAACATTATCCATTGCCTCATTTTGAATTGAAAATTTGTTCATCGTTTACGTCAAAGGGAAATGTTTAATGTAAAAAAAAAGTTTTTTTGATTTTTTTTTTTTTGTTATATAATGTTAAAATGCGTAAGAAAAATGTTTATACATTTTTTGATTAATTTTATTTTATTTTTTTTTAATTCGTTCAAACGACGAAAAATAGTTTGAATTGTAAATAATACTGACAAAATATCGCGTTAATTTTGAAAACGGTTTTTTTTTTGTTTTTGTACAGTAAACTCGAGAAATAAGAAATCAACGTGTTTAATCTTTCCGCGAGAGATTTATGTACATGTTTAAAAATCAACAAAAAATATAATAATTTATTAATCCTAGACGAAGACAAAAATCAATTTAAATACAAAAACAGGATACAAAATTTATCCCTTTTTGTTGTTGTTGTTGTTGTTGTTGCATTTCCGAACAATCATTTCTCTTTTCTTCTTTTCTATTATTTTTTTTTCTCTTTTTTTTTTTCTATAAAAAATTACATAATCGCGCGTATGCAAATCTTAGCTCAAATGCATAATGGTTTTCATTCTTTTTTTTTATTTTTCTTGATATCGTTTTTTTTTTTTTTAAACATTAATTTAACGAATAGTTGATTTGATAATGAAATTGTGTATAAAATAAAATAAAATAAAATAACGTATAATTAATTAGGTACGTTTGATGATTCATGTTATACGTACTATCAAACAAATACAGTCAATTTTTATTGAAATTCTAATTCGCTGTCGAGAGTTGTAGTAATATTATTTTTTTAAATTGTTTTTTGTTTTCCCATTCATTCATTCATTCATTCATTCATTCATTCATTCATTCATTCATTCATTCATTCTATCATCCGACGGCGTGTACGAACTAACATAAGCGTGATCGTGAAGAGAATCACTATACTTTATACACATAAATGTCATTGTCATTTCTCAATTTCACTCTCACTCTTTCTCTCTCTCTCTCTCTTATTTTTTATTTAATTTATAATATTATATACATGTTTGCATAATTAATTATTGCTTATTGATTTACAGCATGTACGTGTATATGTGTATGTGTAGGTTTTTTTTTTTTATTTCATTCTTAATTCACATATTCAGAACAAAAGATATAATAGATATATAAAAAAAAAAATATTCATCAAATAAAATATTAATTAAGAACACAATTAATTTTCGTTCACTCTCGTGAGATAATTCAATAGAATATTAAAATCAATTCGTTGAATAATAAAATAAACAATTAGATATATTTTTGATTTCATTATTGGAGTGATTGATTTTTTAGCAATTTGCAAAATTAATAATAAATAAAAAATATTTGCAAGACGGAGTCTTTGCAATAGGGTTTTTATATGTTTTTTTTTGTAATAAACAATAAATAATAATAAAAAAAAAACAATTTTTCATAGAATTCTAATGTAAAAAAGTTATGAATAACTTGAAATATATGTATTCATAAAATGCAAATCAAATTGAATAACTTAAAACATAATAAGTTGATATAAAAATTGATTTCTTTATACCCGATTACTTTTATAATAATAAATGATTTATATTAACACGTTCTAGGATAATCTGAATTCACATAGGGTGCTCATATTTAATTTCAATTGTTTTAAGGATTAGGTAAATCAGATTAGAACCTTTTGATAAATTTTTCCCCGTATATGAAATTTTTCCATATGCCGGTATAAAGAAACAAATATTACAGTATCAGAGAAGTGCTTTTTTAAAAATTAAACAAATATATTTAGATTAAATGCGATGAAATGAAAGTGTGGCATATATACGATGGTGATTAACCAGAAGAAAACAAAAATATTGCAAATGCAGTAGCTGTTCACGAACGTGTTAAATAATTTTAGACTTTATCCTCTCTTCGTAATGGCCTATTTCGATAAAACTTTGTTTTAAAGAAAAGCGTTTACGTATTTATTTATTCCATTGGTATTGATTTTCTTCTATTTTCTTTTTAATCATTTCTACAATATATGATTTAGTATTTTATTTCATCTTTACATAATATTTCTCGTGTTTAGAGGATTAACTTTGAAAACTCCCAATTATGATACAATTTACATAAAGATATTTATATAAAAACATTGCACTTTTCAAATCTCTTTTCGATTTATTCACGAGAGTTCTAATTTCGTGATTGATTAGGTTTTTTTTTTTCTTTATTCATTTTCGTAATAATTATTTTTCGTTATATTTACACGCTTCTTCTCGTCGATTTTAATGAATTGTTAACGCAAAATTAAGATTATATGTTGTTTGCAATTTTCTATGACTTTGTCTATTCTTTTCCTTTTTCATAACTGGCCATTGAACTATTAGCTAATTTTTAAAGAAATTTTCGAAGAACAAATTGGCCAGGATTCATTTGGAAACGCTTAAAAATACAACATATAGTATCTACTATTTACGTATATACAAGCTGCATTTATCAATCATAATCATCATCATCATCATCATACTTTACTTCTTCTTCTTCTTCTTAATAATAAATAACAGAATTAACGTAACATATTAATCCCTGTATTAAGAACAAATTCTTTGCATGGACGCAATGATTAGATTTATCCATTAAACAGTGCATGACGATAAACACGTATAGTGAATACATTTTAACCTAAACAGTGCATTTTAACGATCAATCATAAACGCGAATTATACTTTAAGTTGCATCGTTTCGTTTCATTTTTCTTCATTTTGTCTTTTTTCCCGTACTAATTGTAAGATATTATACTTACATACGCTTGAAATGATTTTTCCTATTAATCGTGTATTTTTTTTTTTTTTTTTTACACCAAAATTTAAAAGTAGGAGTTTCGAACGATGTGCTTGAAAATAAGTCAACGAGATATTACGAGTTTAAAATCGTTCATCCAGTCATCATCAATTCCGATGGTTTAGAAATAGTCGAGTAACTTCATGAAATCACGAAATATTGTTAACTTCATATTTATCACTAATATATCACCAACCCTAATCATAAACACAGCACATATTCTTCTTTTCGCCACGATACGTTTACAAATCACAAAGTAGTCAGTATAACACATTGAGGAGTCCCTGCTCATCGGTCCAGTCAAACTGACACGGATTCTCCGTCTCGTGGACTCAGCTGAGCTGATAATATTCGGGTACAAAGTCATTGGCGAGATTGCTGAGAAAATTGAAGTCTGAAGAGCTATTGCTGTTGTCGGCCGACGGTGGTGGTGCAGTCGTGTGAACGGGTTCACCGTAAAAATTACCGTAATTGTTATAATCCGTACTTCCGTCGGCTTGTCCTGTGCTACCGGGTGGCGTGATGACAGCAGCGGTTGCAGCTGCAATCGCAGTCGCTGTGGTGGTCATTCCGGGTGCTGGGAACGGATCTGGAGAGGACACATAACTGTTTGGTATATTAGATGCCTCACCACCCTGATGAACGTGCATCTGATTGGTTTGTTCATAGTAAGTGTTAGGGTGACATTTATTATTGGTTCTGTAATCACTGGAAGTGGGATGCATTGATGGCGGATGAGCGACGTAACTTTCAGCTTGTTGTTGTTGTTGTTGCTGTGGTTGTGGTTGCGGTTGTTGTTGTTGTTGCTGTTGTTGCTGATGTGGAATTTCATTATAATAATGTTGTTGTCCGCTTTGCGTTGACACATTGGAATGACCGTGGGATGCAAGATTTTCACTATTGGGATGATAACCGGTGCTCGTATAACCATAATTTCCAGAATTCATATATCCTTCCGTCGGTTGTTCGGCTTGTGGATTGGGATAGCCTTGGGCGGTATTGTAAGCACCTCCGCTTTGCATGTTTCTATGATACGATGCATGATACGTTGCTTCACTTTGAGGATATCCATTATAGTCGGCAGTATTTCCATATTGGTTTTGTTGTTGATGAAATTGCATGTTCGAACCATACACGTTTCTAGGACCGGTCACTCTCGCGTGGCTCATTCGCGAGACGACTGTCTGATTTTGTCTGTATGGATGAACTTCGTTGGAATATGGAATTCTAGTATGTTGGTATCTTTGTCTGATACAATAACTGTTTTGAGATTGAGTTTGTTGAACAACAGGAGGGACAGTTTGTCTATTCGTTGGAACACCGTTTCTATAATCAACACCGAGATTTGATTGATAAACGTTTTGTTGTTGAAAATGATTTTGATTCGCTGCCATGGTTATGGCAGCGTGTGGGGACATAGTACCGGGATTCGCCGATCCATGCATTATAGCTGGCACCGAAGTTGTTGACGACGGAGAGCTTCGTGGTCTTTGCATATATGCTGTATGCGTTTGTTGCATGCTCAGTGGACTTCCTTGTTGAAGCTGAACGGAGGCCGGTGTTCCAGGTGTGGAGGAAGGTGTCAGGCTTCTTGCTGAACTTTGACCTGGCAAGACCGGCGTACTGACCGTAGAATCAGGCATAGCAAGAAGTACACCATTACTATTTACTGAACATATTTCCTTTGAACTCGCGGACGGTGACTTTTTGCTGATAGAAATTTGTTTCGATGCGTTTGGACTCTTGTGTCCACTTTCGACTTTGATCCTTACTTCGTTGTTCGAAAGTTTTTTCGTCGGCACGCTCGGCGAGGTCACTTCACTGCCATCCTGCGACCTTGAGTCATCGTCGGCCATCATCTTTTCTAGAGAACTAGAAACACTGTTCGTACTTCCGACACTACTGGCACCATTACTGTTCGTATTGAATCCTGGATTACTATTGTTGTTGTTGGTAGCAGTCGGAGTATTATTATTATTATTGTTATTGGTGTTATTGTTATTGCTGTTGCTACTTCGTCGACCAGACGATGCCAGATCGGCTACGTCACCTGAAAGAGTACTACCGACGTCTCCAACCCCAGAAATATCACAGTTGTGACAGCTCTTCTTCTCGTCAGCATCGATACTTAAAATTTTATCATTCTTCGTTTTCTCCATACCGTCGGACGTCGAACCATCCTTTTCGTCGCCGTCCTCTTTGCTCAAAGTCTGTCGTTTATGCTTCATTCTTCGATTTTGAAACCATACTTTTACCTACGAATACAAACACTGTTACATTTTCATTCGATCGAAATATTTCTCTCACTTTAGATGAAAGACTGATGTAAGGAACCTTTCAGAGTAATTTATATTTTATCGATTCATTTTGTTTTGAAGTTAATGTCAGTTAGCAAATGTTATTCTTACCTGTCTTTCTGTCAGATCTAGCGAAGCTGCGATCTCGATTCGTCGTGGACGACATAGGTACTTGTTGAAGTGAAACTCTTTCTCCAATTCTAACAATTGTGTGTTCGTATAAGCAGTCCTTAATCTTCTTGGAAGACCATTTTCTGCAACAATGAAATAATCAAAATCATTTTCGTTATATTTTTCATACTTGACAAATATATAT
>NW_015148971.1:97942-176590 GCF_001465965.1 Polistes dominula
TATATATATATCTGTTACAATTAAAGTTTCTTTTACCTAAAGAATTTTTTTATAAGATCCTATTTAATAAAATTCACAATTTTAACAATATCCCTAGACGATTAGCAATTTTTCTTACATCCTTCATATCGTCTAATATAAGACGAACGATGCTTCACATAGTTTTTATCGAAGATTTAAAGAGATAAATAGTTATCTAATTAATGATCAGAGGGACGTGAAGGAGATAGAGGTACGTCATCGCAACAATGAAGGAGCGTAAGCTTCTCGTGTCAATGTACCTGTGGTAGCCATAGTGGGAGGGTCTCTCGACTCCTTAGAAACTTTTGGGCAAGTTCCCAACCGTCGGTATTCCGTGTCGATGCGAAACACCTCCTAATTGTTATCAGGCAAGAAACTTGTCTCGCGATAACAAGGGGAAGCTCTAGCTAGGGTGTTCCGCCAATAGGAAGAGGAAGGGTAGGGTAGGGATAAGAGAAGCAAAGTAGCAAGGAGCAAAAGGGGCTAGTGTATTCAAGATACTTGCCAGACCATAGAAAGTAGCCACCAAGTATCCCACGATTACTTGTACTTCGATAGATCGCATGACGTAACGCTAATTTCCGCCAGAAGAGAGACACACAACAATTATTAATAGTCCTCGAGAGCGTAATTACGGAATGTACAGAATAACCATTACCATCTAGAATTCGATCGCGCGTTTCCCTACCCCAAACGAATGAATTTCTATCCTGTATTAGCGACACACTGAGCTAGATCTAATGCAAGTACAATATTTTATTCTAATTTGAATAAAACATAAATATTGTTTCACGTAATTTGTTGTTTAACATACACACGTATACTTTAGATTATAATATATAGTTGTTATAGGTTAAAATATTTATGTCATGACAAAATAAATTAGAATACTTTTCCTAAAGATCAGACTTTCCTATTACTTTTCTATATTTTGTACCGTTAGAAAAACTTTGATGTATGGCCATGTAATTATTCGACACCTGGACTCTTCTCTCTTTCTCTCTTCGTTAGCTTGTTCCTACGCAGGGTGTTAGATGTTTTTTTTTTTACAACGCTTTGGCCCGTCCTATCGAGAGTACAAAAAAGTACGATACGTGGTGCAGGTCTACAGAAGCGTTTTCTGTGTATAAGGGCTGTCTAACGGCGGCCTCCAAAATGCTGAACCACCCCAAGCGGATGTAAGGGTGGCCCCGAAGGGTGCTTCCAAAGTAGGATGAGAGTTGTCGGGAGTTGGAGAAGGTAGAGATGGGTTCGAGCATGGATGAGAAGGGCTCGTGAGTGTGAGAAAGAGAAATAACGAAAGGAAAAAATAGAGTGAGACAGACGATATAGAAATAGAAAAAGAAAGAGAGTACATAAAAATAGAGAAAGCGAGAGAAAGAGAGTGAGACGGAAATGAGAACGATGTTAAAGAAAGAAAGAAAATAGAAAATGAGAGAAAAATAGAGAAAGAAGAGTAGTGAGATGGGAAAGAAGAGAGAAAGAAAGATAGACGTCAGAGAAGGGAAGGACAAAAAAAAGGGAAGGGTGAGTGGGTGGTTGGTTGGTTGGTTCGTGGAACGGGGTTAACTTCGCACGTGGTATTTCTACTGAACGAGGGTTGAGAGAAACATAGAAGGAAGGGAGAAAGAAAGAGAGAAAGGGAGAGAGAGAGAGAGATGAAAGCGTGATTGACGTGGGCCTCATCAGCATTTCGGTCTCGCGATTGGCTGGACGGACCTGTCAATCAGCCAGTATTCCACGCCTATTGAATGCATTTTGCGTTCCCGTTATCTGACACTCTTCGATTTTTAAGGGCTGATATATATATATATATATATATACACTATTTTGTATATAAATGTGTGTGAGTATACACATTATGTATTTCTATGTACAGAAACATGCATATCGACATTTCCATAGCGCAAAGACACATGAAATCGGTCGATCATGGTTGGACGCTTTGAATTTCTCTCTTGGGAACCAATACTACTATATATGGAATTTTAATGTTCGTTTAGCATTCTAATTGCTATCGGCATGACTTTAATCCCTTAAATTCCATTCCCGTTCTTTGCTCAGTTATTACCAACGATGTGATCAACACACCATGTGTAATATAATAATTATGCTGCGTATCCATTCGTACTTGTTTTCATATACGAAAAAGGGTATATTCATACTAATTGTTCAATTATCATTAATTTCTGGATAATGATTTAAGTTTTTTTATTAAGTCATTGATGAATAAACAATATTTTATTATAATCGAATGTGAATTGTTTTGTCATATATTTATCTTGAACATTTTTTTATAAATGTATTATTATTTTATCTTACAGAAAATTGAATCAAGTTGTAAATATTTTTAACGATAAAATAATCGAATGACAGTTGTCAATCAAAGTTTATGAAAGAAATTGCTGCTTTGTAATCACCGCTCGTCTTTCAACGAAAGAACGAAAATATCTGTTAGTATTTCATTCTTCTGCGAACAGGGTTGAGAGATGACATACACTAGCTAGGTGATAGTTGACACGTAGAACGTTGAGTGACAAGATCACGTGCAAGGTGCAATGGATAAGTCTAACCAAAATAGAGCTCGTATTTCTTAATATTGTCACTACTTTCTTATTATTTCTTAGCATATTATAACCAATTATTTAACGTATTCAAAGAATTTCACTATCTATCAATATTTTTATTGATTTAATTAAATTATTAAATTTTATTGTTAATATTGTTATAATTAATAATTTGGATAAAATTACAACAGACAATATCAAAAATAATAGAAGATAGGTTGAATTTCGATTGTTAGAAAAAAAAATTTCTTAAAATTACAATCGTGCAATAACATAGCACGATTCGTCACTCATCGTCGAAAGTAGTCTATTCGGGTTATGCTTTAAGTATTACTTTCAGTATCTCACCATATTTTTCTTTCACGAAACAAAAATATCTTCTGAGTTTATACTCGATAGAAGTGTAACGTTTGCGATTGTTCTTGGAATGAAAATAAAATAAAACATAAAAAAAAAAAATGGACACATATTCCAGAGAAGAGTATTTATTTTAAAACTTTCAAGTGTAGGATGAAGAGAAATATGAAAATAATTACGTCACGTTATAGAAGAAATAAGATTTTCCATAGGACGGAACAAATGGTACGACGATCTAGCGTCGTTGATCTTATTTATCTCATGGTGAAGGGTTCATACAAGGAAAACTTCATTTTGCTTCCGATGTTTAAGGATCAATGCCGAGGCATAATGACCGTCGGCAAAGGGAAAGCAAACGATGAAGCGTGCTGGAATAAGTAGTCCACACGCGACCAGAAAGAGAAAGAAAGAGAAAGAAAGAGAAAGAGAAAGAGAAAGAGAAAAAGAGAGAGAGAGAGAAAGAGAGAGTCTGAAATCTACCTGTCCTCCCTCAGAGTTCTTTCATTCCCCTCTCCCCCTCCACCTTTTCCTCTTATTCTTCGAGCAAGTTGTGTATAGACAGGTGGGAAGGGTCACATGATGGCCGTCTCGTGTAATTTGTCTTTTGTTTCCCCCGTGTTCGTGCCTTTAGCCGGAGGAAGAAAACTTGCGAAGGAAGAAGAATAAAGGGCGGAAAGAACTGGCTCGATCGAACGTTGTCCAGGAGAGGAACGATTTCTCTTTCTTTCTTTTTCTTTTTCTCGCTATCTATATCTCTATCCTTCTCTTTCTTTCTTTCTTTCTCTCTCTCTCTCTCTCTCTCTCTTTCTTCCTTTACGCGTGTCATTTTTTCTCTTTTTTTGATCTTTTCTCTTTCTTAATTCCGACATTGAGAACCGAGCGGTAAAGCGGTGATGTAAACGTATGAAAAATGAGTGACGAGAGTTCGAGACGTTGAAAAGGGCAGGCGGTTTCGTTTGTACTTTGGCCGGTTTAGAAACAGGTAGAAAATTTAATGAACCCAGAGTGTGGAGACTCTTTGGGTCTTGGTGATTGATACCACCCACACTACCTCCTCATCATTTTACTTTTCATTAAATTAGCAATTTTTTCGAATCATATCGCGATAACACATTTTCCAAATTTATTATCAGACGATCAAATATATTCACAAAGACAATTTGATATTTTTGTTCAGGTTCGTTAGAAACGAGCTCATCGATTTAGGAATATTTAATCGTATATTCTGTCATCGAAGTCAAAGTCGTTAGATTATATTAGCTATGAGAGGAAAATTGATAGTAAATTCGATTATAGTGTATTAGGTAATGTTGTTCGATAACGAGCGAAAAATAATTCATCGTGCAATGAGATAATACGTAATTCATGACTATTGGATAATTTGTGGCGTATAGATCGTCGAATGATTAAAGAAAGAAAGATAGTTACAGAAGAAAAAATAGAAGAAGAAGAAGAAGAAGAAGAAGAAGAAGGGAATCCCCGTAAACTATGGCTCATTACAGATTTATGCAAGGACGTAGACAAGGGCTTGTGGAAAGGTACACTCCATGAACTAAACGCACGGTTTTCAAGTAGGGAAGGGAGTCCAAGTGGAATGCCTGGCTAGCTAGCAAGCTAGCTAGCTGGCTGGTTAGATGGTTGGAAAGGCCTTCGATGCTTTGCTTTTGGTCTGGGGCCTCGTTGGTTTGTACGCTGCTCGGATACGAACGATAATCAATTAACGGTGAGCAAAACAAGAACCACGAGCTGAGCATCGACCGGAGGCCCGAGCTGCAAAATGTTTCGCACCTCTTCGTTCCACTTTGCCTTGGGAAGCCCATTTTGGCAATTCGAGTAGCTAGCTGCTCTAAACCCCCCTGATAAATCCATTGTCCGGAATAATTGATTTCTTTGTCATAGAGTTTAGTCGATCGATTCGAGATATTAAGCTACGGGTATGTTACTTAAATATCATTTCAATGTATAGAAAACAAAAAAGTATAAAAAAAAGGTTGTAGTATAAAGATTAAGAATTATTATTGCTATTTTATTTCTTTTTTTTATTTGATTATTTGATTATTTAGGTTTAATTTGTCTTGATTAAGATTTTTTCTTCTTCTATCGTGTATACTATAAACGGAGTACACCGTAAAAATAATTATAAATCTATTATTATATAATATTTTACAAAGGGTTAATGTTGCGTCAAATAATTTTGTAAATTTTCCAAATAATTTATCTGTAATTTAGAAATTCTATTTGAATTATTAGAAAATTTACGGCTTATTATACAATTTTGTTTAATTAAAATAATTTAGTGGCATTAATATATATTTCTGTTCTATTACATTTTTTTCAAGATGGATCTTTTGCTGAAGTATTATCTATGAGAATAATGTTTCACAAGAAAAATGCAGTTTTTGTACATACATATGTAACTATCATAGATTCGATAAGAAGATCGAATTCTTTTATCTGTTTAAGTTATTCATCCACATATATGCTTATCTAAAGAAAGAGAAAAAGAGACGAAGAGAAACCTAGTAGTCTTTTAAAATGAGACACATCTATAGTTTCTTCGTTCAAAGCCGACGGATCATCGCATCCCTTCGTCCGAAGGGATCGCATAGACAGGATTTAAGCAGAACGACGAGCTTCTCTTCGTGAATACAGCTAGGGATAGATATTCAGCTCTTGGGTAGTGCCTTCGAACCATAATCTGGCATCGATTTTATGCAAAAGCTCTACCACGAAAGGGCCCACTGTGTTATTACGTACATTCTCTCTCTTTCTTTCTCTTTAGCTTCCTCTTTTTCTTTCTCTTTCACTTCCCTCAAGCGTCAGAACCGATCGTCTGCATTTTTTAGCGACTCGTGAAAATCCTCAAACATGTTGGCTCTATTTGAATTAGCATAGTAAAGTTTTTTTTTTTCTTCTTGAAAGAGATACGTACAAAAATATGTAAAAATGAATAATCGATAAAATGAATCCAATAATTATTTCACAATTTCGTTAAAATTGATATCGTTTTATTAAATATGAATATATGATATTTATATACGTATACGATAGGAAAGTAACGTTCGTGTAGACATAATATTGAGATCATTCGATTTGTATACACTTTAACCTTGTATGTGATCGTTACGCACGTTTCCGTAGCAAAGTAAGCATCGTCTAAGATAACGTTGTATAACATAGAGATTTAAAAAAAAATGTTTAAAGAATATATTATTTCATTTTAAATTTTACAACTATACATATGTAGGTATTTCTTTTCGTATACTCTTTTATTGTAGCTTATTTTTTATCGTGTTCAGATCTAAACGGAGTACAAATCGTCTATGTTGTAACATCCTGATATTAAATTAGAACTATACAACTTAATTACTTTTTCTTTTTAGCATTATACTTTGAATAATATTTTTTAATTAAAGTAAATATTAACTAAGATTTAATATTAATAAGATAAAATAGAAATATATAAATTCAAACGTAAATTTTAGAATATAAAAATATAAAATAAAGTTAAAGAAGGTTTGAAGAAACGCCATAGAAGTTGTGGCTGGTATCGGTCTGATGCGATGCGGCGGCCATGTTGGAGTGCATGCAACGATGCAGTAGACTTGCCAACATATGATTATGGTGGGCGCAACGAAGGCTCTTCGTGTAAGAAAATTGGACGAAGGGCACTCTTCTTGCTGGAGAAAGACGAACGGAACTCGTCGTAAGTGTATTTGTATGTTTCTATGTATATGCGTATATGTGTAAGAGAGAAAGATAAAGAGAGAGAGAGAGAGAGAGAGAAAGAGTGTGTGCATGATATGAAGGTAAATGTCTGGCCAGGTAGAAGGCGTGCCGATGCAACCTGCAATCATCGGGGTGGAGCGACCATGCTCGACCCCTTCGCATACGGCCTCGCTGAACCTACGGCCCTTCCTTTTGCGTCTTTCCAACTTCCTGCCTGGCAATCTTTTTACTCACTAATTCTAACTTCTAACCAACGATAAGAAACGAGAGATACTGAGAATATCTTATACTGACCGTATCTTGCCATTAAACACTTGTATATTTTAATGAATCCTGATCTCGTATCACGTTTAATTAAATTCATAACAAGTGTGTATAAATAGGGTAGGATATTTAAGTATTTGTAAAGTACAATATGCATTTGCATATTCCTATACAAATTTTTTAAGTATAGGTTAGCAGTTGAAATTATTTTATCACTTATGGTTAAAGAAATTTAGAAGGGAATTTATTGCCAGTCATTTATTTTCTCGTGACAAAATTATTATTATATAAATTCGATTTTATTAGAAGTTTCCAATTAAATGGATAGAACTTATAATATGCTTATTAATTATTTAGATCTTTTTTAAATGAAAATAATCACCATTTGCTTTCAGTGTTGCTTTGCATATTTCTTAGTAATAACTTCTGCAACATTGTGAAAGTTAATTGTTTTAAGAAATAATTAAGACCAAATTATAAATATATTTAATCAATATATTGAAAATACATTCTGCACGAATGAAAATGTTCAATGGACAACACATTCAGATTGAACCTGATTATTTTTGGAACAGACAATTGATTTCTTATAAAAATATTGAAAATAATTGGATATAGTTTTCAATTAAGTGAACTTTCAATCACTTTTTAAGATAATCAAATAATTTTGAACGGTAATTTAAATTTGTATTATTTTGTTGATCCGCCCCCCCCTCTTTAAAAGATTCATATTCGATTGTTTTAACAAAGAAAAAGAATTTAATATTTAACGTACGTTCAGTTTAAGTATTAAATTTTAATAAACCAGCATCACACGTTGTCATTTCAAGAAGAAGAAAAAGAAGAATAAAAAAGACTTCTCAGATTATTGTAAAGTGTATTGTGTCATGGTAGAAGTAAAATGTAAAAAGTTCTCGTGTTTCATCGTTGAACACCGTAAAGCACAGTTTAGTTCTTCGTAATTCTCTCTACGTTTATCGCTTTAAGTTTACGCAATGGACACGAGAGCATCAATCATTTTGTATGGTACAGGTAAGCGCGTACGATTCCTTATTCGTATAAATACCTATCTAAAGGAAAATATTCTTTACCCATGTAAGATGCGATATTACAATTATACTACCTATCTCAACAGTAAAGTTAGATGAACATCTAAACGTTCGTGTACGTTTCTAACGATTGAATTGGATGATGGATTTCCTTAGCCGAATATAATTCAAATTCGTTGAACGCTAGAAATTATACTCATATGATTTTTTAATTTTTATATATATATGAATTTTAATAATTTAATAGTACGTTTAATTATATATTTATTTTTCTTTCAATTGATATAATACCGCTTAGGTACATTTGAACGATAAACGAGATACTATTTTAATTTCAACTGATCCAGAGGAAGTTTGGAAAAGTATCATTTCAAAAAATGAGTATTTAAACATATTCTTTCGTTAAAAAGCATTCATTATTTCTTCAGGTTAGAATGGAACTAAGAAACGTAATTAAACGTTACTCCAATCGGACTTATATAAATTACGTAAATTATACGGAGGTAAGGTCCAGCGTACAAGCCGTTCGATATTTTATTGCTTATCGCGGGGCATGTAATTTTTATAGCGACTAAATGTTGCCGGTCGACTTTATCTCGTTACTATAAGACGATAAAAATAGTGTGACGAATGAAAGTAATTAGTCAAATGCCGATCTATTCCCCTCCCACCTTTTTACTAGCCTTATTCCATCTATTCATATGCTTACTTATCTATACTTACGAGTTAGCTAGTATATACACACATACATATATGTATACATAAAGTCCTTCCTTTTTTAATAGCAATTCCTTACATTTCGTTCTTGCACGATCTCGAAGTAAAGATAATTCATACAACAAAACTCATTATTTTTCTAGATGTTCGGTAAATAAAACGAAAATAATATAGATTCAATCTTCTCCTATGTATGGATGTATGTATGTACGTATGTACATATGAACTATGAAGATAATACGGAAACATAAAATAGGAAGTTTCAGATCGTTAATCAGGTCTTCTGTAAATCATTTTCATCTTTATCGTATTATCTTTTATTTTATAAAAATGAAGTGGAGAGAAATCACGATTTCTTAAAGTGTTTATTTCAAATTATTGTTTAACGATTAAGTTTACTGCATTCTCAAATGTTCGTTACGGTAGAGTTTTATCTTGATACACGAGAGACAGATTAAAACGAATAAGAATCTAGAAAAGAAAATGGTAGTAGTGCTTTGTACTTTGATTATCGTAGAATTATTTTAATCACATTAGTGTTCCAGCTGCGAAATACACACACAAACACACATACTTATTTATATATATATATATATATATATATATATATATATATATATNTATATATGTATAAATGTATGTATATATGTGTATATATAGGAAGGTCCTGTTAGGAAAAGGAGCTTTCACAAAATCAATCTTGCGTCTAATGGAAAGGTGGTCCTCCCACGGGACCAACCACCCCCCTTGCCTCGCAAACTACCCCTCGATCCTTTCTATTGCTACTATTTCGTGCTGGCTTTCTTTCTTTCTATAAATATAGTTTTATTAACCTAAAATGCTAACGTAAAACTTCATCGATGTTAAAAGACGTCAATTTACAAAGTTATCAACTGTATTTCTAACGACACTTTTATTCCAAGAAAAGAAGAAATGAAAAAGGATACACTACGATATTTTGCAGAGAGAAATAAATAAATTATATAAATTATTATTTCGAATAATTAGAACTTCGATTATTATTTTTTTTTTCAATTCATTATCAAATTTTTCCCGTAAAAAAAACGTTTAACAAAGTATTAGAAACAAGCACGTAATTAATATTAGTCAATTTACAAAGTTATTAGCTGTATTTTGAAGGATTCTTTTATTTCTAGCCAAGAATAAGATGAAGGAACGATATACAACTATAATCCGTATAAAAATATTAGAAATTATTTATAAAAAATTGAGTTTCAATTATTCTATTTAAATTTATTTTTAGATATTTTCAGTCCAACATTTAATGAAGTGTTAGAAACAAGCATGTAATTAATGATATTAGGTTTAAATGAAATGAATTAGAAATCGTTTATGACACTTTAAAAATGTACATTAGGTTTCAATTCGGTTTGATAGTCATCAGAAAGGAAGTTATGTATGTGTATATAACACAAGCAAGGACAGAGGCATATAATAAGACAAAAAGTAAAATAATGGACGTTACGGAGATCGATATCTTGGTAATTAGACATCCGTTTGCCAACTAGACTGGCGACGAGTATAAAAAAAAAAAAAAATGGAAAAATATAAAGGAAGATGGTCGTATAAGTGGAGTCATACTTGTTCGGGAACATCGCGAATTATACATATATATATAATATGTATCTAACAAGTATTACTATCATCTACATCGACTGTACACCTGTACGCATGTGTCAATTTTCTGCCTGAGCTCATTAATATTGTTTCTCACTATCCAAGACATTTTCAAGAGTACTTAAGGGTCAAGGACCGTGGGTCAAGGCCATTCGGTAATCGAATATCATCTTTCAACGGATCATTCTCTGTTCCGATCTCTTTTTAATTTTAATTACATTTTTTTTTCAATCATAATATTTATAATAATTAATATAATGAAAGAAAAATTAATAAAAGTACATTTTATTTTTTTTTTTTTTAGCAAGTTTGGATGAACGTATAATTATCGGCATGGTCAGCACTAAATGTACCACGTCCTGTGTTTAAAATTTTTAATTAAAATTCTACACTCAATATTATTTATTTTCTTTATAATTCAAGCCAATACCAAGAATTGACTATTATCATATTTAATAGTAACAAATATAACTGTCATTTAAAACCAGTCACCTGACAAGTTATGATAGAAATAGGTATGCATACACTGTCGTATTAGGTGCAGTGTTACAACGCGATAGTAAATATAGGTATGTATATATGTGTATATGTGCGCGTCTGTACATATAATTTATATTTATAAGACTTAGGCGTATTTTCTTGTTGGACTTCCCCTAACTCATAGTCGAAGAATATTACATAAAAATCGTGAGGAAAGGAGAGCTCGTAAATCTAAGTCCGCCGTTAGAAGAGGAGAACAGTGGTCGTTGTTGAAAGTAGTAGGGGAAGTACGGCGAGTGTCCTTTATAGCATTGTTAACAACTAATGTATGCGTCCCGGATACTCCAAACCCTCCCGCATTTAACATTCTTTAACATTATTATACACATGGCGCCTGTCTGAGTACTCTCCACACGTTTTTCTCCCTTTACTTCCTCCCTTCTTCTTCCTCAACACCATCACCTTCACCACCCACTCACACTCTCTGTCCGTCTGTCTGTCTTTTTTTCTCTATCTTCTTCACATCCCTTCGTTCGACCCTTCGCGCCTTCGGGGAAAGATTTTCGTCAGTTTTATTTAACTGCAACCACCGAAGGAATCCTTTTAGTCTTTTTTTTTCCTCTCCTTTCTTTTTTTTTTATCCTACCCCATATATTCCTCGTTCCTTTTCTAAACTCAAGATATCGACGGTTGCCCGTTTTCACCAACTTTTATAATCCGGTCACGTTTTAAGACTTAGCTGAACACTGTAATTTCGTGAAAGGAACACCTTGCTAACTTGCTTTCGATGCTACTCAAAGAAAAATAATTCTTGGGGATTTTTTTCTTTTCATTTTCCTTGAATATTTTTTTGTCTTTTAACCTGATCCTACACTCCATATGTCGTAAGAATCAATTACTTTTAGATGTGCACACGCGCGCATGTATATTTGTGTGGGTATGTGTGTCGTTGCGGTATTTCTATGTAACATAGATACGTTCGTGATGTTGCGCTCAAGAATAGATAGGTCTGACTGGACATTGACTACTTACAGTGTCAAGTATCCATGCCTATCAGCCATAATATATAATACCTACAATACCTACATATATTATTCGCTCTATTTGTCAATGTTACCAACGTACATGTATAAATAATTAGAGGATAGGTCGTACGTTAAGAAATGTTCATTATGAATTCTTCATGAAGTCAGATACCAGATATCGATATATTTAAAATGTAAAAGAGGCCGCCATCTAGAGAATGAGGTGAGTAGAGGGGAGTAGCAGTAGTATCGATCGATCGTGGCTGCTTAATTACCGATATGGTGAATTAATAATTAATAATTTTGTTGTTAGATTTTTCTTTTTTCTTTGTGTTACTTTAGGAAACCGTAGGCAGAGAGAGAGAGAGAGAGAAAGAGTGTATGAAAAAAAAATTCAGGTGGCTATCGAGGTCTCTTTTGCAATGTCGATTAATTATACTCGTTCAGTTTTAACATACCAACTGACTTCCCGAGACGAACTTACCTTTCGATAATAATTATTTTGAACGTGTAAGAAGTATAATATTATTTGAGTTTTGCTTGCTTTTTAAGAGATCTAATTAATCAATAATCTCGGAGCACGATCTTGGAGATACATGCGGTCGGAAAGAAAAATGCTAACAGGAAGCGTCGAAAGGATCGAGGCTAATTAAAGCTAAGCCAGGATATTAGTTAATTTATCGTCCCGGTGCACTAACCACGTCACTACTCACTACTGCTTCAGAACCTACTGTTCTGATATATACAGCATATATACATATATTGTATATAGAATATTCACTATCAACGCCGTCACGTTCGCTTTTCTTAGACACCATTTCCTTTACATTTCTGTCGATTTATTATGCGCTACGCAATAACTTATGCTAATACATCTCGATGAAATATTCGAAGAATGTTGCATTCCTGTAAAAGATTGGACCCGATTTACTTTCTAAATGAATGTATAAATTAACAAAAGAATGATCTTAATTAGTAGGTGTTACAATTAATTTGTTGCTTTTTATACAAATTTAGTATTTATTTATCTAGTAATTATATATATAAATAAAAAGAATTAAATCTAATCGATATGTGAGGTATTTTAAAGTCGTTTAAGGAGAATAAAGTGTAGGTAATTTGATTGTAATTAAGCATTGGGTCATACCTCAAGTACATAAAGCTTACAATTAGAGAAGAGAGAGAGAGAGAGAGAGAGAGAGAGAGAGAGAGAGAGAAAGAGAAGGTGAGAGAACGGTGGACCACCGCTCGAGGTAAACGGGTGGCCAGTGGTCGCTTTAAACAATTATCACGAGGGTCGGACCTTGCGTGAGTCGACAAGGGTGATAAGTTATTGCGCGGAGGGGTAGCTTAGGAAGTGAGACGAGCTTGAGTCTCGCAGTTTGACCAAGTAAGAAAGGGTAATGGCATTATTAGATATAATTTTGATATAAATTTTATAAATTTAAAAAAGTTTATTTATATATATTTTTAATATTATCACTTATGATAAATGTGTAAAACAAAAACGCGAAAGAAGCTTTTGATTTATATTCATTAGGATTTCTCGAACAAAATTTTCTTACCATAGGGATAATTAAAAGGAGTAGGTAAGGCTTAACTTGGTAGGCTTGTTTCTGCCATTTAATTCCTAATCGAGCAGAATTGGAGTTCTGGATGAGCTGGCAGTGGTGCCAAACCGAAGCAGTTACACGAGAACGGATCTAACACTATTCCAAAGGACCCTGGCTCACGATGGAGTCCTTCCACCACCAGAACCATTTCCTTTCATTCCAGGCAATATTTCTTTTCGCGAGTCCCCCCACAGGGTCCTTTATCTAACAAGGAGCAAATCATTTCCCTATTATTTGCTCGCTATCGCGCTCTCGCTTCTCCAGACTTCCTCCGGGTTCGTTTTCCTCGCTCGAGTATTCAAGCTCTCTCTTTCTCTCTTTTTTTTTTCTTTCGTCTCTTACACTCTTTCTATATCTTTCCTTTTCTCGCCAGTATATTTTCTGGAGGCCATCCAAACCCTATCCATTGTGGTGGTTCGAGGACAGAGAGCTCCGTTCTTTTCCTTTCTTTCATTTTCTCTCTCTCTCTCTTTATTTTTCTTTCTTTTTTCATCCTTCTTTTCTCGTATGCTTTTTTCCCTACGTTTCTTCCCTTACCATTTACCTTAGAATCTTGTATAAATTTTTATAATCTACGAGCACGCTATCCATGGTAAAAATACGACGATATTCTTTCCCCTTTTTCTCGCTAATATATAGTTGATAGTATAGTATGTGAGTAAATACCAATAGAAACAAAAAATCGGTCACGTAAATCATCGATCGCAAAGTCATCTTCGACGAACGTCATGCTTTTCGCTCGAACCATTTTCTATCGTTCACTTTTGAACGTTTTCGATGTTATCTATAACGGTATATATACGTGTGTATATATGTGTGTAGATACGTTACACCCTGGACCATTTCAATTTGATTTTTCAAGCGACCGCTACCGATTTCATCGTGCGGTGTAATCCACAGATATTGAACACCATTTGCTTTGTCATCCTTCAAGGGGTAGGTTTAGCTGTGAGTTAGATTTATGAAAAATATGTTTACTGATAGTTAATCCCTTTTTCATTAATTGTTTTTTTTTTAAATTATTTGATCTTTATTTGATATTTTATTTACTACATTGACAAAATGATACTTATTAAATACATCATTTGTCCCTTTCGTTGAGAAGGATAAACAATTATCGATCACTATAGACCGATCAATCAATTTTTTATTCTATTTGTAGTAATACCATCTTACAATTACTGTATTAAAATTGTTCCATTTGTTTTAGGATACATCATATTAGGATTACTTTTATTGGTAATATAATGACCGATAATTGACATTTATCTTTGACATAATAAGTTTGGAAGGAAGTATAAAAGATTAGAAATGAGAAGGGGTACGAGGGTCGTTGGACTTTAACAGTAAAATCCCATTGATTTTTCGAATAGAGGTCGAAAGCATGACTCGCAGATCGTAGCTTTTGGTGGCTCCCACGCAAAACTCTGTACATGAACGTGAACGTGGATATAGACGTGGACGTAGACGTGGACGTGAACGTAGCCAGCTATCCAGTTCTGGTCAGCCAGCTAGCCAGCCAGCCGGCTGGTCGACCAACCGACGGACGGCTGACTGCCTTTCTGATTGATGATCGCTACTGGACTCTCCGGCGCAATGCATACCCTACCAACAAACACGTCCTCCACCTCCACGCTTTTATCCAACGAATCCAAGTCCCAACCACCCTCTACTACCCTTTTCGTTCACGCTGAACGCCGCCGATTCATTCTCGTATCGCGCGCCTCCACCCTAATCTCTTTACACGATTCAAACAACACCTTGTTCTACTACAGGACGAACTCGCTCGAGGAACTCCGCACTTTCAAATTTATTGCTATCCACCTACCGCGCGTTGCTTTGCGTTGCGTTGTGGTTATATGTTTCTTATCTGTATAATCGTTGCTACATTCTACTTACACTAATCCCGAATATCGTTTATATTAATAGCTACGTTTGAATTTCGTTAGCTCGATAATACAATAAATGTTGGATTAGAATGGTGTTCAACTAAATTTTATCGAAGATTATTAATCCTTTGTACTCCTTTAATTTCACATTTAAATATTTAACTTTATTTTAAAAATAACGTTGTATAATGTCGAGTCTAGATTAAGAAAGTTGGCATAAGAAATGTGATAAAAGTGGTAAAGGTTAATTGTTAATTTTATTTAATTTTTAAATAATATTTTCATTTATTTTCATTGACATTCGATGCTATTTCGTAAACACCAATACGAGCAGAAAATATTTTTGTCTGAGAGGGATATTTTAATTCTAATTAAAAATATCTCCTTTGGGGAGAAGTCAACCTTTCGAAAAAGCAGACAAGTTTTAAGGTCGTAGAAAAGTCTTTAACATCTGAGATGCAAAGAGGGATCAGTAAAGGTAATTGCACGGCTTAATAATGAACTCGCAAAAGCATCTTCCGTCGGTAGTAACTCGGGGTGTTTGATGTCGCATAGCTTTTTATCGGCTACGTGACATTTTATAAACACAGGCTTTCGGGCGTCGCCGGCTTAGCCCGTCGCAGGAAATCTTTTAGCGCGTCGTGCCGCTGCTCCTAACGGCTAATTACCCCCGAACGATCTCACCCTCAATTCTCTTCGTCCTTTCTGTCGAACTATCAACACTACCAAAATTTACTTCTTCGAGATGAAAATAATTTTGTCAGTTCATAAATAGATAATAAGCATTGAAGACAAAAATAATTTGTGTTAATCAAAATAATATTTTATAATTTAGTAATATTATATTATATATTTTATTTTACTATCATAAATTTCTTTTTAAATTTATTATTATAATAATATACTTTTTATATAAAAATATTAATTTTGTAGTAATATAATCATTGTGTTATGTAATTTAAAGTAAAATATTTATTCCAAAACGATGTAACTTTTTATCTCAAAACATAAGCACAGTTTATGTAAGTAGATGCAAAAAAAAACGTTTACATGAATATGTGTATGTGTGCGTTCGCGTGTATGTATATGCGTGTATAAATCGAAGTTGAGTCATTACGTTTATTACAGTTTCATGAGTATTGACTTGATTACGTCAAAGAAAAGAAAGGAGAAATAGGTTCACGTCCATTCGCACGATACTTTGGCACGCTTCAGGGAAAATTGAATATTGACCAATATTGCGAGTTACTTGTCCATCTAAAATGTTCGTAGGTTTCTGCCGACTTTATATATCTCGAACGTGTTGCTTCGAAAAAAGGTGCATCAAACTACCCGAAGTATAAATTTATTTATGAAAATTGCAACACCGTTTTCATCCAATTCTCTTAACTTTGATTCTAAATAATATTGTATAATAATTCCGAAGGTTGTAATTACAACAGAATTTCAAACTCACGTAATCAATGTCAAGGATTGAAAAAATTTAACCGTGGAATCTAAAAACTATTACTTCATCGTATTCAATAGTAATTTCAAATAATTATACTTCAAAAGATAAAAAGAGGTTGGCGGTGTACAATTATTTAAATAACACGGAAATTATAAAGCAGGTATGACGTTATTACTGTCGTCGAATTCACATGATCGAGGTAGATGGGTTGATTTTTATGAAAAATAAAATTGACCAGGAGTGATTTCACAATTGATGATAAAGCCTACGATTGAATTTGAATTTAGCCAATATTTTCGAGTAGTTAGTAGCTACGATTTTAGAGAAAGTTAAGACAAGTTCTACCAATTGGTTCTTGATCTTTAACGCTAGATCTAAAATTCTAGTTTGTTTTTTTGTTTTAAAAATTTTTTATTTGACGTTCATACCAACATCTAACACGCATAGTGTCTCTCGCGTAATCGAGAAACTGGCATTTATTTCTTCTCGCGAGATCCAGTGGACCTGTTGACCATAATGGGCCTCACAGCGAGATATAAAAAGTTTTCAGCTCTACAGGAGCAGAAGCCGAGGTTTCTTCCAAGCCGATGGTTTGCCTTCATAATACAAACTCCCTAGTCATTCAATGATCAAAGTGCCGCTCTCTGTCTCTTTCTTTCTCTTTCTCTTTCTCATTCTCTCTTCCTTATTCTCACGTATACTGGCCAGTCCTTTTCAAACGTTCATTCGTATCTTTCTTTTCTTAATCTCGTCGGCAATGGTTGCAGGACGTAATATAGCAGGACATCTTAGCCGGATGGTACCGTTTCGATCGGGAAGTAGGACGCAACCCAGACTCTCTTTCCTCCTGTCGCTGAGTTGCGATGACGTTTCTTCCATCGTTTCTTGACGGTTATTAAAAATCGCATATCTCTCGAATGAGTTAAGAAAAGCTTTCATGCGGACCCTTTTTCGAACTTTACATCAAATCATTCAACGTCACTTGCCGTATCCTTAAACTATGACACTAACAGTTGGCCCGTTAATTCGAATCTTTTATCTTCTAATTTAGAACTTGGAACGATATTCCAACACCTCCGTGTTGCTGATATTTTTTTTTTTTTTTACAAAGACTTTGAAGAATTATCCCTCTTTTGCTTTTATTCTTCTCTTTTTTTATTTTATCTTTTTCTATCCTTTATTTTCCTTCGAAATAAGTTTAAGATGTTTGTTTTTATTTTATTTTATTTTATTTTATTTTATTTTATTTTATTTTACTTTTTGTCTGCATAATTCTTAACGGTTTCCTTCTCATGTTTGAAATATTTGTAATTTTACGTTAGTGAAAGAGCTCATCGTCTTTCACTCCTGAACCCTCTCTTTCTCTATCTCTCATCGTTCCTTGGCAGTCACCCCCCCATAGCATTCTCGTCGTTGATCACCCTTACGATTCGACGTAGCCATGCGGATGGTACCGAGGAGAAAATAATGCATTAGAAATTCAGATGACCGAAAGAGAAGCTCGCTATGCGATTTATCAAATGAAAGCGGTAGTACAGTCAAATACCCGTCCATGTCGACCGTGGAAGCGACAGTTCATTTTTAATATAAAAGAAGAGCGTCAGCAGAGAGATCGGTTATGTCGCCAAACGACAAAAAGTGTCTCGACTATCGTCCATGTTCTTAGTTTATCTGTTGTATTTTATTGATCGTTTGACAATCAAGTAAACTTTCTTCAAATGTTCATTCGCAATGTATGAAATGTTTTCAATTTATTTACATTTCAAATCATTTTATTTCAATTTATTTGTAACTATTAATATTACGATTTAAAAAATGTGGATTTTTTAATAGTTGTTGTATGAGTCAATGTTTATAAATAAAATGTCACTTTTGTTTCATATTGTCAGAATGTCCGAGTTCCATGATTGTTCCTGTTCATCCATCACCGGTTTCATCCCCTTACTTTCCACAGTTTCAACTCCTCCGATTTGCTCTCTCTCTCTCTCTCCTTTTCTCTGTGTGTGTGTGTTTAGTATCTCACTTCTATTTTCCACGTTAAACCTGCCAACATTTAAACGGTTTATAAACAGTCCCAGTCCGATAATTTATTAGTCTGAGTAGGAAGAGGTTCTTTGAATTGTCGATCTACGACTTGTCGCTGTTATATCTATAAAGTGTTTATATTTTTAGAAATAAAATTTAGTAATAAAATTATTAGAATATTTTATTGTAGTTGTAAAAAAGACTTCAAAATTATTTGTCATTATTTATTTACAGTAATTAATAATTTATATAAATTAAAGTCTAACATTTTAGTCGTTCCAATGATTTGGTATTTAAATTTAGATATTAGAAAAAGGATAGAAAAACGTGAATAAAATAAGTTTTGTTTTTCAAAACACAGTCATGGTAAAACACAATTGAAATAAAAACAGTAGGATAAGAGAGAGAGAGAGAGATAGAGGGGGAGGGAGGGAGGGAAAAAGAGAAAGAATAAAACGGTAACAGCACAGAGGGGAGTTTGAGACTTTTATAGCGGCCCATTTGGCGCAACAACAAGCGTGGAAAGTTCTTTTAGTGTTGGGTCACAGATTCCGGACGAAAATATGCGTACGATTATGGGGTTCCGGATTATCAATTTGTTATACCGTGTTTATTATTTGAACACGCTACCGGGCATCCTTCACGGAAAATTTGGCCAGTTGTAAAACACGGATTCTTATATTTTCGGAAATATATTAGAGTTAGACTACCATGATTTCTCCAGATGTTAGTATCATACAGTGAAAGTAGAACCACAAAGAGTGTTCGTTAAATCGTATGGTAGAAAAGTTCTTTCATTTGAAATAAAATGAATATATTTATTTTCATTATATTTCTTGTACTTTCACTTTTTAACTTGATTTTTTTTTTTAAATAAAAGAGAGAGAGAGAGAGAGATTTCATCGCTTGTATTTGAAACAACAAACCAAATCTTTTCATGAATTTAATGTTTTCGATCGTACATATATTTTGCAAGAAAATTTCTTTCTATTTAGCTTCGCATTTTCTTTGTTATCATAATTATTTAATTTAAAGATAGAAATGAAAATGTTAAATAAAATCTTTGAATGACTTAACGAAGGAAAATTTTTGAATAGAAACGCTCATTAGGAGCGTTGATCTTTCGGAAATTTCCCGAGCGAAAATGTCGTCTATTTTAAAACAGCAGACATTGCTCGAAGATTGCGCTTTCAGAGATATCAATCTTGAGACATCCCCTTTTCTGTCTCGTCCTCTCTCTGTCTTTCCTTCTTTTTTCTTTTTCTTTTTTTCTTTTTCGGCGACGATAGGACGGCTGGTTCTAGGGATCGTCTTTGCTTGGGATTTAGTAGGAGAGTTATCTCTAATTCGGCAAGGATTTATTTACCAATGAATCTTGAAATTAGATGCGATTCTATTTGGAAATCAAACGATACACAGGAACAGTAGGGTAGTTCAATCACACGCATCGTAGAATCGCTGAGAGAAAATTGTCGACAATACTTATGGTTAGATATTTTCGATTATTTTCTAATCCTAATCTTTGTCTCTAAAATTGATATCATTTACGATATAGAAATTATAGATTTTATCTATTCATTCGAAGTTCTACGTAGAATACGATGTAGATTACAATTTGTAATTGTAATAAAGGACAAATCTAATGATCGGATGATTCCCAAAGTAGTTGAAACTTTGTCGATCCTTTTGAAAGTTTGTCAAATCGAATGGAACCGAAAGAGAAGGCAATTGTTAACATTGGCGGTTCACAGTCTGTCATTATTGCGAGATTAATTAGTAAAAGGGGGTGGAGTACGTGGAAGAGTCGCGTAGAAGATGGGAGGGTGTCTACAAGATGGCTCTGTTGAAGAAGAAAGAGGAAGAAGTTGCATGGTGAGAGTTAGGTCTTAAGTAGTATGGTTGAAGTAAAGGGGATGACGATCATCTGGCCTTCTCTCTAGCCTAGTTCTATCCCAAGGGATGCAAGAATTAATTGACACATCGGCTTACTCTTGGAGGAAGCTCTTGGCCAACGATGCTGGTGACGACGACGACGACGACGACTACGACGACTACGACGACTACGACGACGACAACGAAAACAACGACGACAACGACGACGACGACGACGACGACGATGCTGCGACGTGACTGATGAGACGTTTCGAAGGAGACGTCGAGAAAAACACTCGTGGATTTCGTGACTCCCTTTTTTTTTTTAGTTAGAACGTCGACTTTTTTGGCAAGAATTATCGTGGGTAGGATATATAAGAAAAAAGAGGGTGATTTGGGAGGAGAAGGTTCAGGACTCTCCTGGCAAATAACTCGACTAATCAGAGCCATCTCCCATCTCAGTGTTCCAGAACGACGACGACGACGACGACGACGTTTCAAGTAAAACACCTCCTATAGGGCAACGGCAATGTAACAGATTGGAATTTAATACGAACAGGGTGACACGTTCGCGCGTTTCATCCCTCTCACGCACTACCACACATTCACACACTAGAAACACATTGGTTAGAAACGGACTAAAGCTAACAGGCTTTCAGGAACAGGCGTTACGTTAGTCAATGTTACCACCAAGGAGGATCCATCTCCTATCCTATCCAAGACCACAACTTAGAATTCGTTAGCGGCTTCTCACGAAGGCACTCGTAATAACCCGCTGACGAGTCCAACTCCTGTTGCTTTGACTAATTGAAATTCGGAGATGAATAATCAAGAAGATAGACGGCAAATCCGTCGGCATATTCCTTCATCATTCATCGTCACAGTTACCACGAGATCTTTCTTAACTTCCTAAGAAATATTTTCGAACGTTTAACGTTACTTTCAATTTGACATTGTCATTTGTTTCAAATAGATTTTTATCGTGTCATTTCGAATGATCAAAAGTCTCTCTTAACGAATTCATTCAAAATTCTTTCCAAATGATAGATTTTAAACGTTAGAAAATAGATGATTTTCCACTAACTTGTTGGACCTTACGAACCATATCGAGTAGCCATAAATCTGAAAAGATCCGTGGCACGAGCCACATGATGTCCTCGTAACAGAAGGTTGTACGCAACAATGGATTCGAGATACGAAGGGTTGGCGAACTTTATGGGCCACTAGGGTCGCCATTCGACAACAGTATCTTACACCGTTCTCCATTTATCTACCTATTCTCCTTGTCTCTCCATCCCCTTCTCCTATCTCTATCTCTTTCTCTCTCTCTCTCTTTTACACTTCTGTCTCTCTTTCTAGCAACTCGTCTCTTTCTCTCATTCTCTTGGGTGAGTATAAACACCGACGACACCGATTTAACCGATCCTAAAGTCCTGTGAGTGGTCAGAGTCCATGGCGAAGGACGGTCCACGGTACACGCTGGAAGATTAAGTGTTTGGCACGAAGGTTAACCAGCCGCTGGTCGGCGGTAACACGCGGAATCATCTGTAAATTGAGCCCTGGGATAACGGGAGAGAGAGCGTCGGGACGGCCATAACTCACACGGGGGTGCCTCCGCCTCCGTCAGCAATGTAGGGGAGGTGGAGCTCCCTGCGTTCTATCCTACAACAACCCCCCGCCACGTGTTTTCCCTTATCGTCTACTACTAGTCCGGTCATCTTCCCGTGATTTGTGAGCACTTTTTTTCTTTTCAAATCTTACAACATCTCTAACAACTTACATACAAATATTATCCTCTGATAAGATCTTTTTTAAAAAAATTATATTATAAATATGTTGTAATTTAATTGAATACAAGTTAAATCTATTATTTTGGAATTGTTTATATTTAAATAAAATATTATTTCTCTAGGATGATTAAATATTGTTGGTTACATTAAAATAATTCAAATTGAATGTATATTATCAATGAAGGTATTTAAAAAAAATTAAATATAAAAAAAAGTGAAATAATTACGGAAGAAAAATTTAGTTTTGTAAAAAATATATACTTTGCGTATCCATGGTTATGAATAAAAAGGCATCAACAACGATTTATCTCGAAAACAATAATTCATTGGATTGTGAAAGGGTTGTAGGGAAGCGGCATGTGCGTCCGAGGACCGAGAAGCTATTGAGGAATAGAGCGTTCGTTCATGGAACGATACATCATAATTTGTTAGCTAGTGTTTGCAAATGCTGGGGAAACGTGTGGTTTTAGTGTGTGGTGCACACACCAGATGCTTTCGATCTTGGAAAGGTTTCTCGGGTCGAAGAAAAGGAGTGGCTAGGGTTATCATTAGCCGACGGACATTGGACACCCTGTAGAGAGACACAATACAACAGTGGCAGGCTAATAGACTCCTACTAAGCTACCTAATGTTGTAACCAGATAAATTGAATTCTATGAAGTACCGCTTAATAAACGTTTGTCTATACATTGATAGTTTTTCTTTGCCATTATCCTATTTGAAGATGTGGTAAAGGTGAATGATGAGGGAATGTTCTTTTTCTTTTTATGAGATTATCTATAGAAAAATTATTAATCCAATTTTATATACTGATTCAACGATACTATATGTATTAACTTGTTAAGATTGTAATAAGGTATTTTAATAGTTTTGTATTTTTCTGCTTTATCATATGTAATTAAAGTAGTATTGAAGCTTGATATTCGAATAAGGTACGTAAGATTATATAATAATCTAATAATTCAAAATGGAGTATACGAACTAAACGAGATGAGCGTTCAAATTTCCAAGAAGCATTCGTCCGTGAGAAAAATAATGATGAATTTCTTATAAACCTTTCATATGTTACGGTATATTATACATATCTAAAAGTAACAAAAATTTTTCATTTTAATTGAATCTCATACAAATGTTGAAAATTATTATCGGTAATAGAAAATCTTCTAGTTAAATTACTCAGAGTTTAGATATTCATCCGAGCATTTTGTGCTATCGTATGCAATTTTAAAATTATCTTATTCTAGGTTAATTAAAATGAAACGCTTCTTGAATATTATTCCTACGTTATGCTTGTATATAAAATGTATAGATTTGTAAGCAAGTAGGCTTACCTTGCTGACTACTCTTCCTTGTGGTTTTCTTTTCCTTCATCCAAGGATATTCAGGTACGTTGACACCAGATGGATCAGTTACTCCGTGATGATCTATCATTCCATGATAGGGAGGAAGGTGTGCACCAGGACTTATGGAACCACCGGTACCAGGTGAATGCTGAAGGTTCCCATCGTTAGGCAATTGCGGCAAAGCAGTCATGAATTCGGCCATTGAAGGTTGACTATTAATGAAGCCGGTCTCGGCAGTTACACAAGTTGGGTCCATAGTTGGATGATGCGTTGAGTGCGGGGGCAGCCCGGCTGGGGCACCAACCCCCGCGGCCACCGTGGCCAGCCAGAAGCCGCCCCCTCCGTCGTTCGCCAGGACGGGTGTCGTCGGCCTCGTCTTCAAATTTGTGAACTCTTTGGTCACACAGATTCTCGACCGGTCACCTACCTGCTCAACGATCTCACTGTTATGTTGATCCTCAAGCTTATGATGATCTTGTCGTAGTAAAGCTTCTTGCTTACCACGCATGGAACACACTCGATTCTACTTTTATTTAATACCTTCCTATAATTCTGTATATATTTTCTTTTTCTTATTATTTTTACGATATTATAGAATCGTATATGATGCAATAGAATACAATAAAAACGAAAATAACAACAACAATAACAATAATAGTAATAATAATAATAATAATAGTAATAATAATAATAATAATAATAATAATATTTTTATCTCATAGTATGATGATTTCTCTGGCGTGTTTTGTCTTGTTTCACGATTATAATAAATTTGTCAATTTTTCCACACGAATCAAACGAAGATTTTTTAGTTGAAATAATCCCGCATAAAATGCTAAACACACTGCCAATTCACTGTCTTCACTTTGATACGATTTATAATCGACGTGTCTTGTCCTTCTTTTCACCTCACTACACTACCGATAAAGATAATTCTTTCGAATAAAAGGATCGTCGCGGAGGTTTTAGATAATAATTCGCCGAGGTTACGATCACAGATCACTTTGGGCCATATCGCGAATATCATTGGGTATCGTAAACATATCGTAAACCGTGCGACCGAAATCGAGAGGAGCGAGGAAGCAAGCAAGCAAACAAGCAAGCAAGCMAGCAAGTACGGGCGGCCAACGGCGACGGATGGTCGACGAGTGAGGAAAGGAAGGAGGAGGTAGAGGTGCTGTATGGTTGGAATGGTGATGGAGTGGTAGTAGGAGAAGGTACTAGTGGAGGAAGAGGAGGTGGAGGGATTGGTAGATAGAGGAGGGGAGGGTAGAAAGTCAGTCGAGAAAAGAGAAGAAGGGGCGTGAGGGTGGTAGTAGAGTAGAAGAAGTAGAAGAAGATGAAGAAGTATAGTAGAAGGAGAAGAAGAAGAAGAAGAACAGAAGAGGAAGAGGAAGAAAGTATAAAAGGGAGTGGGGACAGGAAGAAGAGATGGTGGTCTTTGAAGAAGATGACGACGACGACGACGACGACGACAACGACGAAGTAAAAGAGTAGAAGAAGAAGAAGAAGAAGAAGAAGAAGACTAGGTGGAGTAAGAGAAGAGGAGGAGGGGGATGGAATTCCAGTGAGAGGAACTTTTTCTTCGCTCGACGTTCTCCGTTGCGTGTCTCTGTTGTTACTGCTGTCTCTCTTAACTCGCGCGTGACACAAACACACACGCGCGCGCGCACAGAGTAGATATAAATGGAGAAAGAGAGATGTATATATATATATATATATATATATATATATATATATAAAGTGTGTATGTATATAGAGACGAACGTAAAGAGAACACATAGAGTTATAGGAGGGGGGTCCTTCGAGTTCCCCGTGCACTGGAGTTTTCTTCTTGCGGGTTAGCTCGATGCGCGCAACGCTGGTGCGAAAGAGGAAGGACCAATCCGGTGCCGGTATCGGGCCCGTCCAGGCACGGCCCTCTACCGTTTGTAGGCGGGCTACACGTCACACTGAGGGCTTGAGTGCGAGAGAGTAAGCAACGTGTTCATGGTGAATAGAACGCGGCGAACGCAGGACCGAGACTCTCTCAGGTCCGTGAGCCTCGGGAGAGTGCGAGGGAACGACTCGAGTGGAAAAGCACGAGGCTAGGCTTCGTTGGTAGGCCACGCTCTCTCCCTCTCTCTCTTGCTCACTGCTACCGTGGGCGGGACGCCAAGCACCCCTTCTCTATTCCTTCCCGACTAAGGTGGGGGTGGCTTTCTCACGTGCTCGGCCACGAGGTCTCTCAAATTCTCTCTCTCTCTCTCTCTCTCTCGAAATAATATCCAGGTATATACCTACCATTTCTGAAAAGACAGCATCTCTCTGACAGCATTTCTCTGACAGAAGATAGTTATGTCTATTTTTTTTTTTTTACATTTTTTTAATCATATTCATTTTTTACTTTTATTTTTCTACATTTTTCTATGTCACTAATCTCCTTCTCTCTCTTTTCTTCTCTCGCTCTTTCGTTTTGATTTTTTTGTCTGTGTTTATAGTAACCACTTACAAAAAAATCAGTATTCTAACTGACAAAGCATAGTTACGTCTATTCTTTTCTGTATTGTTTAAAAAATCTACAATTTTTGATCTTTTCTTTTTAATTTTTTTTATTTTTCTCTCTCTCTCCCTTTAGTTTTTAAACCTTTTTATTTCTTTTCTTTTTTTTTTTTATATTTGTATTCCTTTTGGCATACCTTAGTAGTAGACCTTCTTCGAGAAATTTTTATTCCATAAGAATATCAGAGAAAACTTTGTTTGGGGAAATGTTTTTAGATATTTCGTAGACCCGATTGCGTAATTTCGAAACCTTTTTTTACTAGTTTCTTTTATAGTTTTTATTTGTTAAAACTAACAATAAGTGAACAGTCGGTAAACTCATTTTAATTTGAAAATTGTTTGTATTCGTTTAGACATATTATACCTTTTTTGAATCAAATTATTTATGGGGTTAGAAGAATTCGAAGCTATTAGGAACATCTAAAACCTTTTTTTAATGTCACTAACAAAAAAATGTATATTTTAGCTTTTCAAAATTTTGATCTAATTATATTTACCAATGAAATAAAAAAGTAATGAAATAAAAAATACCTTCTGCTATTTTTTAGATGATAAAAAAGGTATATCTTATTTAAAAAAAAAAACAAAAAAAAATCATACAGCCCTCGCAAAAGTGAAATATTGAAACGTTAGGAAATAAATTCATTAAATTGCTGTCTTTTTTCACTTCGAATTTTTTGTTTCTTTTTTTTAAGCAAGACTAATCATTGTCTTCTCTCGCAATACGTCCATACGTTTGAAACGGACTAACAAGAGGAAGGATTTTTTTTTGTCGTAGAACTAGCCGCGATCTCTTCGATCATATTCCCTGTCTAAATGAGAGCTTCTCCACAAAGCGGATCAGGGTAATCTGTCATCAAAACCGTCCTACGGAATCGTCGTGGTAACAACTGACGTATCCTCTTCTCTTCCTCCCCTTTATCTCCCTTCCATCATCTCTCTCTCTTCCAACCTGGGCAATTTTAACGGTTACAACGAAGTGACGGCTGCATTCGTTGCACGCGATCCGATTCAATTGCAAATCGTTTTTGTCGAGTTACTCCGGACGTCGAGCTTTCTCTTCTTTTATTTTACCTTTTTTCAATATAATTTTTTTTTTCTTTTTTATTATTTTTTTTCTTTTATTTTTATCATATCACATTCTCTCCTTCTCGCGCGATACTCTTTCTGAATTTCATTTAAATCATCGTGGATTAGGTTACGGGAATATATCAATTGAAAATTGATATAATTTGATATTCAAATATACGACATTCTTGAAAATATTGATAAAGTAAGCTTGGAAAAATTTGGTTCAACTTAAAGTGTTGAAGTAATAATATAAAAAATATTAACATAAATCAAGGATAAAACGAATTACGATGCGTAGAGTTGAAGATGAAAGGGAAAATATTATTTGTATATTTTTTTGTATTTTGAAAATCTTTATATAGGAATACATATTCATCTTTCACGATAAAATAGAGTGAAATTATTTATTTGCGATAAAAGTAGGCAGAAGATAGGTGCATTCATAACGCTAAAGGGGGGATATTCGATCGAGGCAGTGGGTTAGAGCTAAATTTCAGAGAGGCTGCGAACGCGGCACTCACGGTGTGAGGAAAGAGGAGGGAGTTCGGGGGATGGTTTGAGAGAAAGAGAGAAAGAGAGAAAGAGAAAGAGAAAGGGAGAACACCCGCCACATCTGCCGCCAGATTTAACTATACATTACAGACACACGATATGTCAAAGTCCTATACTTCATATCGACTTCGCCATTTATTAAAAGTTTCATCGCGCGGGCGCGTTGCCACCACGCGCCACGTCGCTTTTGCCTCGCGACGTTTGGATCGACCCCTTCTTTTTAGTCCAACATCAAGGAATATAGAAAGGAAAGATCAGAAATATATGTGTCTATGTAGTCTATATATATATTTATGTAGAAATATAGGGAACAATGAAAATTTATCGGTAGAGTTAGCTCTTTAACAAATTTTTGATGATACGAAACAATTCTTTAGTTTTTCATTCATTTGTTTTTTTTTTTTTGCTATTCTCAGTTTAAGTCTAAAACATAAATTTATGTGTATATACGTGTTTAAGATATAATGAACAATTACAATTTATCTGTTAGAGAGTAAACATTTTTACAAATTTTAGGTGATCTAAATGTAATTTTCATGTTTTTCGTAAATTTTATTTTTCTATTCTCGATTCGAGTATATATATATATATAAAGTTCAGTGATATATTTATTAATTTTAAATAAATATATGAATATTTTAAAAAAAACAAGGTTTCTATCGATATGGTTTAGATATACATAACATTATCGATATTTCACGAATTGTATATAAAATATATTTACCTCGGATATTATTTATAAGAAAGAGAAAAAGAAATATAGATAAAGAAAAAAAAAAAAAGAGTTTTCAAGGGTTCGAACGAATGAAGCGAGGAGAATTTTCCATTTATAAGAGTGAGGGCACCCTCTCTTCTGACGACACTGGCATTTCTGTCAGTCAGGTCTCTTCCTTCCTCCACCTGCCACCTATTGCGAAATGAAGTTTTATATTAAGCTTCGAGTTTCTTCTCTCCTTTTCTCTTCACCCTTCTTTTTCCACTCTCTTTCTTTATTTTTCATCCCTTCTTCGACCCTTCTTGGCTCTCTGTATATTTACGTACCGATAGATCGTTATGTCGGCGTTTGCATATATATTGACATTGCTGGTTTTCTCCCGCGAAGGTGCGTTATTCCTATCTACTCAGTTATCCTTCTAACATGTATACATAACGTATATGTATACCAATGCCCATCAAATATTTTACAAGAATATTTACGTATATACATACAAGTCTTTTCAAATTCTTAACTATCCATCATATACTATCTTGTCTTCCGCATAGATACTAATTCGATTACCGTTATTACTACTATCAACTTTCTTTCTCATGCTTGGTAATTAGTTTTCCTACTACGATAGAAGATAAATATCATCTTATTCAAGATTAACTAATAGATACTTATATACGTATATAACGTAGTTAACCTGTTATCCCGTATATTACGTATTTGAGTTCATACCTTTTATGGTTTCCACTGATTTGCGTATAATAGTATTTATTTATGATAATGTACTTGATCTGAAAATTAAACAAATTTATCAAACACTAGGTTCATGGAATGCGTCAATTTGGCGGATTTAAACTTCGTCTGCAAAGTTATAAAAGTAATTGTAATTTTTTTTTCCAAAAATACGTATTTCCTATTTCTTATAGTCTTTTCAGCTCTCTAATTTTTGTATTTCCTTTACTCGTTAATATGACAATAAGTATAAAAAATGTCTGTAAATTTATTATTAATTATATAAGTCGGTTTATTTGTTGGATCATCTCTTGTAATTCATATTTTTAACACCTTTTCATATATCTAATCTCTTAAATCATAATGAAATTTTATTATTAATTTTCTATGTTTAAGCGACTTCTATAAGTAAATTTTTGATTACACAAATAATTGCAAGATAAAATAAATCAGAAAAATTTATCTCGATTATTAAGATTTATGTTAAAAAGTATTTTATTTTGAATTTTATTTTTTCTTTTCGTTAATGGAAAAAAGATGTCAAAAGGAGTAGATCGTGTATATGTGTGTGAGTGTGTCCGTCATTAAAAATAAAGCATCTTTCGTCGCCATTTTAGTATGGTAAGCAGTAAGACGGCGACGGGTAAGGGCGCCTCGTCAAATTCGGCTTGTCAATCAGCGGATCGTTCAAACGGTTTCTTCGAAGTCGTCCGTCCTTTCGCCATAAGGGTGGAGAGTTTCGTTCTTTCTTCTTCAAAAGTCTTTTAGGCTGAGCTTTCCAGTGCCGACCCTTTTTCCAACAACTTTTTCCTTTCTTTTTACGTCTACGATGAAATCGAACTCCTTTACTCTCGTTAGGAGCATCTACGAGGAAAATTCTTCTCTTTCATTTCGATGTCCAATATGCTGCTGGATCTACCAACTTCGTTTTCTTCTTTTTTTTTTCGCAAGAGAAATGGAAAAATCGATAACCGTATATGGGAAGAGGAAGAAGAAGAAGAAGAAAAACAAATAGATAGAAAGAAAGAAAAATATCGCATTTTAGATGGTGTCAATAAAAAATAAAAAAATAAAAATACAACTTTTGCTATCGGTTATTTAGAGAATACAGATGGGACAATAGAAGGTGTATCTTGTTAAATATTTCATCAGCGATAAAGTAACTATACTGAACAAACAAACACTGGCGCCAGACAAAACAATTTGTTTAACTTTTTAGAATACTAAAATAGAGTTACGAAACATATAATTTATTACTTTTATTGTGATTTCGAAATAATGATATTTTATCTTAACTGATATCTTAATGATCAGATAAGCAAAAGGATTCTTTCACATTTTCCCCATATCTACGTATTAATTACACTTTCTATCGATTTTTTTTTTTTTCAGTAATTTGTTTCTTGTGAAAGACATAAAAGGGCGCCAGACTTATCTTGTGTAGATAGTAATACAAATATTTCTGTTTTGTTAGAAATAGAAAGTTTTCTAAGATAAGAAAATGTTATTTTGAAAACATTTCAAAAGTTGAGACAAACAAATTTTTTTAACTTTTTCGAATTATTTTTTTAAACGTCGTCAAGTTTCCACAAAAAGGGATTAGCTAGTCCACTAACTTCCTAAGAAAGAAAAATCAAAGGATGCAAGTGGAATTTTCTTCACTTTTTGGTAATAAAAGTTAATCCTCTCAGACCGAATCTATTATCAAAATAAATAAAAGTCTTTCTCACTGGATCCTTTTGTTTTTATTTCATAACAAAAATAGTTTCGTCTTGAAAGCATTTAAGTATAACAAAAACTTGGACAATACGCAACATTGATTTTTTGAAAGAATTCTAACGCGTTAAGGAAATTTTCTTGTTTTTTTTTTCTAATATTAAATTTTATAGATTTAAATAAAAAATATATCAGCAATAAATATATATATTATTGCAATCAGTTCGAAGGAACGTTATCGCAATGAAAAAGAATATAAATATTTTATAAATTGTTGGTTCGACAAAAAATAAATAACTTTTGATAATGTCAAATTTTTATGATGATATTAATCACCCGAAAGAAATCACTTTCATTTTTAAAGATCAGTTAGGATGAGGTAAAGGAGGTACGAGAGAGGTATGGTAGATAGAAGGATGTTGAGAAGAGAAGCAAAGTTTGCGATTAGCGTACGACTATAGTGGTGAGAGAGAGAGAGAGAGAGAGAGAGAGAGAGATAAGGAGAGTGAGTGGGAGGGACAGGGAGAAAGAGAGTAGCTTGGTAGTACGGAGGCTGAGGTTTTAATTAAGCATTCACTGCGGATGATATCCTATGCCTCTTTATACTTCATAGCAAGCAGATGTTACTCGGGAAGGGCTTTCCTTGCTTCAAGGTCCTCACCAATCCGTACACTCGACCGCACCGACAACGGAACGAACGCCGCTGTTTCGTTTTAATTATGCATGTTTAATTTGCCTATATTCTGCCTCTGATATGGGCCCCGACGTCATCCGGGGTATGCGTTTCAACTCACCTTCTCAGAAATCTTACGAGTTATCGAACGTATTCGTATTTCTCGATATTTAAGAATCTTCTTCTATAAACGCGGGTATGATTGGTGTTTTTTTTTCTAATTTGTGAAAGAATCGTTAAAGAAAGAAAGGAATAAATGCATTAATCTATTTAGTTATTAGAAAAATAACAAATTTATTTTCCATTCGAATTGAGATACATTTGATGTGCGAGTTTATGCGACGATGTTCCAATTTATGTTTGAACCATTTTGACAAGGTCGATTTGTATGATTAGTCTTAGCTCCTTGAACGTGTCTCGTGGGTCCTCCTCGACGTCTATGAGAAGAGGAGAATAGGAAAACGCGGTATAAGGTTTTGGGATATGCGGCGTGTCGGGGGTTAGGAGAAATGCGGCCACCGCAACGCACGCGGTGGCCGAGAGCAAACCAAACCAAAGATTAATGCACTACACTTACTGGGGCAATTTGTGCCAAGTGTCGGCTGTAGGAGCTGGGTATACCTCCCAAGTCCAAGGGTAGATTTGTTCCAGAATCATTCGTAGCACCCTCTCTTTACCGGGCAGCCGCTCTCCGAAAACTCTGTGAAAAGACCGTCACTAATCCAACCTATAATGATACCCTCATGGTACGAAAAAAAACAAAGAAACAAATATTTTCTTTACCCTACTTTAGGAAAGATACAGGAATTGTTAAATTATAGGAAGATCTGAATATTTTATATCCACATTTTTTTTCAATGTTAATATCATAAACTTAATTTAACAACACTTGCATTTTCTCATCATACATTTGAGATCAGAAAAGTAAAAAACTTAAATAATAAATTTTCTTTTTGGCAAATCCTTTTTTAAAATCAACAGTTTACTATTGTCTTGAAATAAATGTAAGCAGTTCGTTTATTTATTTTTTTTTTCCAACAAGCAGAATTCAGTTTAGCGACTCTAATCGGCCACGTTAACCATAAGCTCCGTGAATTTGTTACTAGTCTAGCAAAAGTCCTAACGTCCGGTTCTTGCGTAATGCGAATACCATGTTGCATACCAGGAATTTAGGAGCTCGCTGAAGCACGAGACGTTCTTTATTCGATTAAATAAATTGGCAACGATTACGTTGGACGCTCTCGTTGATTCTCTGATCTTCAGTCGACGACGAGCTGACATAATTAATGACGTGCTTCATTCGCACCTTACAATTAGATAAATCTAGGAAAATTGGCGATATGATTTTTAACGCGTTAGATAGAAAATTTTGTTTTCTTATTCTAAGTGTTAATTTATTAAAAATTTATTGTGGCAATAGTATGGAGTAAAGGTTTAGTTGATTTATTACTATTACACCTTAACTTACATATAAACTATCTAGCTGATATTATAATGTTTTTAATGTTGGTAATTAGAAACATCAAAATACGTAGATGACGGTGAGAAGTTAGTTTGTAAGATTCCCATGGTTGGATCATTGCCACGTAGGTAGAAGATTAAATATTCAAAAGATATATCGCAATGTGAGTTTCGATATTTACAGTAGTCATCAGTCCTCTAACGTGTTTTCACGTATTCCCTTGGTTGTGCTATTGTTACAAAGTACGGTTGGTACTTGACATTAGGCGAAATCAGTGGTTGTTGAATCGTTCACACGAGGTACTCGCCAGATTGCAGTATAATGACATCCTAATTCGACGAATATTATCGGTAATCTCTGTCTCGATGAAATATGTTTGCTTGCATTGTTGTCTCTTATTATATTGAATATTTTTAAAGTGAAAACTTCTTTAGAATGGGGGTGATTTGAATTTTTTTTATTTATTACAAGACAGTGTACCTAAATCAATTTAGTAGTTAAAGAAGACTTGAGTTAGACTTTTGAATAAAAACGAAATGATGCTTCAAGGAAAATAAATAAAGTAACATTTCCAGATCGATCGAAGAGGATGTAGAGAGTCATGCTTTTCGTATCCGTTTAGATGTATCAAGTTATTCGCGCACACCCCCATAACTGTTCTAAGTTTAGTCGTCTCATCATCCCTTCATGGAGCACGCTGACTTGCACGTTCATGACTCGGCATCTAGGCCAACATCGATGTATCTGTCTGGAATCTATGTACGCTGACTATGCGCATCCAAAACCCCTGTCTTATTTTTTCAACAGACCAAATCGTAGGACCACTTATTCGCAGCTCAGAAAATAAGCTTATTCGATGACAACACTATCGTTGTTTTCATTGTTCCTTTGATCCACTTTCAATACTATATAATTTATTTTATTTTTTTATTTTTTATTTCAAAAATTAACAATTTAAATTTGTTCATATTTTCAATCATATTATATTATTGTTAACTTTTTCTAACGAAATTCATATGTGTATTGAAATGCATAATAATAGGAGAAGAATGATATTTAATGGTAATCATTCATTTGAAATCTTTAATGAATTAGAAATTGGTGTTGCATTCAGGGTGAATTCGAAACTTCAATTAACTTTAAGAATCAGATGACATATTTAATTTCCTTAGGATAATGAGAGTGGGTTTCAGGAAGTATGAGGGGAAAAGATACCGGTAGGAGTGCCGGAAGGAGACTCCCGGTCCTCTGCGCCGATGTCAGAAAGGGGATGTTGAGGTTCGAGCTTATCGCAAGGAAGAAGCGTCCTAAGAGATAGCCTTATTTTCAAAATTAAAAACACTCCTTGTGATTGGCGATTATATGTATCGTTTCGATAAATCTTTACTTTATCAAATACATAAAAATGATCAAGCGAATATAAGAATTACATTTCTTTGATCATAGATTAAAAATTATTTCATTCATAGATAATTTTCATATATTTTATTTTACAATACTTATTTGTGAATATCGTCTTTTGTAAATTTTGTCAATGTGATGTATAGAAAAAATAATCCAACGAATATGCTAACAATAAGATCTAAATAAAATTTACAATTAATTTAACAAGTTATGTTCTGATAAAAATTGGAAAAATAGTTTTTCATGCATTCAAGTAGAAACTAACTCATAAATATATAAAGATGTTCAATAAAACTATTTTCGATTTAGTGATGCATAAAAAAAAGGATCCCACATGTATACTAACAATGCCTGTACAAAACTTAGGCTAGCTAGCTCGGTTTTGATAAAAATAACAAAAATCATTTAATTATATATATATATATATATATATATATATATATATATATATACCAATACATTCATTTGTAAAGATGTTCAATACAAAAAAAACTTTGATTTGATGACGTATCATATATAAAACTTGGACTGGCCGGGTTTGTTAAGTTAAGAAAAGTTTCGTAAAGGCGTTTTCGATTGCTGGTGACACAGATTACCTCTTTAACGTAGGGCTAGCCGTTTCTCTCGGCAAATTCAGTTCAGGAAGAGGAGATGGAACGGTCCCCGGGGAAAGGAAGATCGTTGAGAAGGGAAGAACGTCCGGGACGTCAGAGTGGTCCAGCAACACGACGCCTTACACCCCTTACGTCTCATCCCTTTTACTAAGAAACCATCCTCTCTCTCTTCCTCTTTCTGTCTCTCTTTTTAGACGTCCAGCCACAGGGCGGTACGCTTGACAAATAGATGTACGCGACGACTGCACGATTTACTCTTACGAAGGGATAAAAGCTTCCTGACAAAATCTAGCTACGACAGCGAATCTTCTGATCCTTTGCGTCTCGATCGTGTCACTTCAGGATTAATCGTCTTCCCTGATCGCAACGTATGAATAAAAATCCTACTGAAGTCAAAGAAATGAACCGAAGAAAACAAGCTTTTGTAAATGATAGTATATTTGTTAAAGGGATGATATGAAAAGTAGATAAACTTGTATACGAGGATTAGAAAGTGTAGAAGACAGATTAATTTTAGATGGTTGCATTATTCAAATATTGTAACATCGAGTAGAATAATTAAATTGATCTCACAATTGGTTAAGTTTTAAGAGGCTTTAAAAATGATTACTTCATCTTGTACATGGATAAATTCGATTAGAGTACTAATTGCTTAGAAAATATTAATGATATTCTATCTCTCTTTGTGCTTCTCCATAGATTGGTATAAAAAGGATATTTTATTTTACATACTAAATTTCTTTCGTTCTCGCTCCTTGTAAGGACGATAACAGCTCTAATTCGTATTCGAAGTATTGCAAACGGTTTACCGAAAGCAGATTT
Organism: Polistes dominula; assembly: GCF_001465965.1. The sequence continues at coordinate 134,068 of NW_015148971.1, forward strand.
ACTATGTCTCTCTTTCTTTCTCTCTTTCTCCTTCTCTGTTTCGAAGAAGAGGGGGACGACTTTGGAATAAACTCGAGATGGAACTAAATCCCTATTTTACTTACTGGTGTTGGTGGGGGTGTGTGGAGGGTTGATATGGCCTAGGGATGAAGAGGTGGCAGAGGGGTAGTCGAAGGAAGAGGAGGTAAAGTAGGAGGGAGGTAGAGCGAGTCGGTCGTGTACTAAATTTAAAAGTAAAACCACCGCCTTTGTTGCCGAATCCCTGCGCTGAAAGAGAAGGTTGCCTTGCTTCCTCGAGCCATTCAACAGATTTAAATGGGTCCCGAGCTCCGCTAGCTTCGGATGGCTCCTTTTACTTGTTTTAAAGCACTGAATCTGCGGGTTAAACGATACGAAGCTCGAATTTGCTTTTCTGCTGCATCGATAATTTATTCTCCCTGTCTTACTTGTTCTTTTTTTTTTTTTTCCACGAAATGAACCACCCATCTATGTTTCGTTAAAAAAATACTGTGACATATCTCTGGTCGTTCGTTGTATTTCTTTTTTGTTTCACTCACAGATTTAATTCTTTCATCTATTTCCAAGCAATACCAGACTCGTAACGATAATTATCGTTATAATTCTACGTTGAACGCACGATTTAAGAAAAGTTTTATGTACCCACGTAAACTCGGTAAATTTCGTAATAGGTAGCGCCGTTTTCAGACAGCCGTTTACGATTTGTTAAAGGATTCGTTAAATGCGAAGAAAAAAAAGTTTCTCCATTGTCCAGCTAATAGTCCGTTAATCTCTTGAATGTACATTGTGCGTTATTTCGTGGCAGGAGTATTTAACTGGCTACCGGTCTACTGGCACACAGGGGGAGATCGAGCTAAATCAAATCATAAAAGAATCATAATTAACTGCTCTTTTGTCAGCACGAGGCAGTTCGTTCGTTCGTTCGTTCATTCGTTTATTCGTTCATACGCTTGCGAAACCAAATTCTGACGCGTAGAGACGAAGATGAGAAGAAAACGGCCAGATCTCTCTACTGTCTTCATTCGCAAAATTGGAACTTCCGCCTTTCTCTTCGCTAATTTTGAATAATATTCGCGATGGGGTTGTGCTGCGATATTTTATCGTTTAGGATCCAACCGTACCGATCATTTTCGAGAACTATTTGTCAATCATGTTTATAGGAATATTAATTAATCCTTTAAAACGCAGCAATATTTATGTACGTGTGAATAATTATAAAAATTGTAATTTTTTCTTTTATTTTTTCTTCCTTATTTACTTTTTTTTTTTCTTTCATGGAAGGCAACAGATTTTAATTATTTCTTTCGACTAGTCACGTTTTAAAGGTTACGACCGGGCGTAAGATCACCGTACAAAAACTGACCCTTGACCGCAAAGCACCTGCCGACGTCATAAAGGACCGTGATATTTTTATAATTGAAACTAATTGCAACTTGGCGAGCCATTGGGTGTACGTATGTTAACGGGTAGCCACAATAAAAGCTAAAGTATCTTGGAGTAGTACAATGACCAAAGAAAAGACAAAACGTAGGAGCGAATTTATATCTAATTGAATATCAACAGGACTTGTGAAAATATATTTACTAATGTTTTAATATTTAATAATAAAATCAAATTAAAACTATACACCGAGTTATTTCTCGATTTTGATTTAAGTAAAACGCAGATGCAGATAATACGTTAAATAAAAAAGATCTACACTTGTTCCGTATGGATAAGCAGTTTAGGTAGGTAGGTAGGTAGGTTGGTAGGTTGGTAAACGCCCATAGCGTTTGAGTTGATTACTTTTATTGTAGATCCAAGAATTATTCGATGGTTCGGAACGCAAGATAAGTTTAACCGATGCCTTGAACGACGGGGGCCCCGTTTTCGAATTAGCACGAAATTCATACGCAGTAAACTATACAGAAGAGAAGAAGAAGAAGAAGAAGAAGAAAAATAAGAAGAAAAAGTAGAAGAAGGAGCCTAGTTTGTTTATGTGTGTGTGTATGTGTATGTATGTGCGTGTGTCGGCTTGGCATGCCTTGCACCCAATCATCAAAGTCGCATTTTCAAGGTAATGGGTGTGTTTAGTCGATGGAAGGAGAGAAAGGTATCGGCTTCCTTTCTCGTGTCGTGTTGTAGAAAAGATAAGAAAGAGAGGGAGAGGGAGAGAAAGAAAAAAATAAGAGAGAGAAAGGCTTACCGATCGTGATCGGTCCCCTCCGCCTTCGATAATCATCGCATAGCTGCAATTACAGTGCCTCAGGCCGACCAATCGGAACTCCTCTCGTTCCGCGCCGCTCTCTTCAAACTCCTGCCTCTTTCTCAGCACTCTATTATTAGGCTGTATTATCGTAATGCGCCGTCCACCATGCCGTCGCTTCCTCGGGAACAACGAAATGGCTTCTATAATAGGGAGAACCAGTCAGATTCAACATTTACCTTCCAGCATCTCTCGGTCACGATGATCGTGGGATTCTATCTTTTGGTATCTATTGAAGTCGCGTCCTTAAACTTCTTTTTCTATTTTATTTTWTTTTTTTTCATTTTCTCCTTTCATATTATTATATTTTCTTATTTTTAGAACTTTATATGTTAAGTACTCTTTATATCTTTTAGAAAGTTCATTTTTAATGATATTTAATTGAATTTTGTTTCAACATGGAAAATCTGCGAATAATCTTTCTTAGAGATACAATTTATAAATCAATATTTTCAGGTAATAGAATAAAAGTAAATCATTATGAACAAACAATGTTTCAGTAATCAAGTGAACGCTGTGATTTATCTCAGAAGACCACATAGTAAATCTATTAAATTTGTATTTTTCATTTTTCTGAATATCATTACAAATATTCAGACATCTAGTAAATCGTCGAATAAGATTCCAGAAATATTTGATATTTCTGATTATTTTTTATATCCGATGTAACCTAATCGTCAGGAGTAAGTAGTTATATTAAATCATAAAATTATTCCATAAAGAAATTAATAGTCAGTAGTACTATTATAACATTGAACGCATGTTAATCTTTGTTTTTCTTATCTTCTTTCATCCACCTCTACATGAACGTTCCACTCTCTATCTATGTAACTAGTAATCAAACTTTTGATTCGATAAATTATCGGTGTCATTAATCATATGTAAATTAGCTATTAACACATCGCCGGTAACGTAAGCTTGCAGTTTACTAGGAATACGAGATGATTTTGAATAGTGGCACCTTGAGTAACAGACATTCGTTTCGGTAGCACTGTTTTACGTAAGATTGTTCGAAATGGGATCATTATATCGACACGATGATAAATACATTTTTATAAAAATTAACGTTCTCTTGGAAGGATTTAAATATTGTGGTAAAAATTTTGTTTCTTATGTACAATTTTCGCGATTTCAAAAAAGAAAAAAAGGAAAGAAAAAAGGAAGGGGGAAAAAATAGCGGGAGACACGAATGGAGTCGATTCCCATAAGATCGGAGATAAAGGCAAATCTCATGACTACCTTATGCCCCATTCAAGGACTTTGGACATATCACGAACGTTGTGAGCTGTTTGAAACGCTGTATACTTGTAAGGTATAGTATTCTGTACCGAAAAGAAATGTATGAACGAGCTGCGAGGGGTTGCTCGATTTTTGCTCGATGTCTGTCATGCAAGTGAGAACGAAAGATACGAAAAAAGTAAGAGAGAGAGAGAAAGAGAGTAAGAGAATGAGAGAATAAGAAAGAGGAAAAAAGGAAAAGGGTGGTCCAGCAAGGGAATGCAGCCCCTTTCGTAAGAACTACCGAGCGTTCTGGAAAGAGGAGAGAAAAGAGTGCGAAAGAAAGAAAGAAAGAAAGAAAGAAAGAAAGAAAGAAAGAAAGAAAGAAAGCGAGAGAGAAAGAGAGAGAGAGAGTATCGAGGGCGCTAATGTTCCCCAGGCAGGAAACGGCGTCTCCATCCTGCACCCTCTATCTCTCCGTTCACTCGCCTATTTTTATTCGTCTTTATCTGAGACTTGAGTCGGTTCCTCTCCATTTCCTCTTGAGGAGTTCTTCCTCCAACTCCTCTCAGTCCCACCACCCTCTCTTCCACCCATTTCGTTTCTCCGCGGCGTTCCTACACCGTCTCCTACTGCTCTACCACCCCACTCCCTGCCCCTCCGGCTACCAATGCGGTGACAACAACATGCAAACATTCTGGTATTTGCAATTCGAATGCCACGAAACGAGGACGGGAACTCGCGATCTGAAGAACCTCTTTCTCTCTCTTTCTCTCTCTCTCTTACTTCTTTCTCGCTTTTTCGTTCTTTTTTCTATTTGTGAGAGAGTGGATGTATGCGTTAAACTATTCCTCAGAGACGCACAACCCTCATCCCTTCATACTCTTATTCTCTTTCTCTTTCCATCATTTTCTTTCTTGCTCTACGAGCGCGCTATTCTATTAGTCATGGTTTAGATAAGTTACACTTTGAACGAGCAAGCAATCGCGATTTTGTCACGGGAGTAAAAGGGAAGAGAAACCGTATGTTCACTCGACAATATATTTTTCTCGACAATTCTCTTTTCGGTTGTACGCTTTCTTACTTTGGCAAGTTTTTTTGTTTGATATTTTTGTTTGGTCGATGCTTTTCAACCGTGGTCTTCATCAAGGCAGATGGCTTTATTTTTATCAAATAACTGCTATCTTACATATCGAATACGCATTCGTGTTTTAAGAAGAATTCTGATAAGTATCTTTTACTTTGGATTTTTCGCGGATCAAAGCGTTTATATATTATCTTTTTCTTTCTCTCGACTTGACTCAGCTCGATTCGATTCGACTCGAAGATATTCTTAAGATCGTTAACATCTGCTTTTCAAATTATCCGATCTTACAATTAGATTAAAATCGTAACGTGTAATTTACTAAAATCATCTCTCAACATCTGCTTTTTGTAATGTTGATTGTTGAACGCGTTTCTTGATCGTTGATTATATAATAAGATTTTTATTGGACGGCCTTTTTTTACAATTTTTTGCCAAGAAACAAATATATTTTTATTTTATTTTAATTTTATTTTTTTTTTATTTTTAAGGTTTATACGAATTCAACGTGAATGATCTTTTTCTTTTTATTTTCTTGTCTTTATTCGTAGTGACTATTCATGTAGTTTTAAGTCTAATTGTAAGTCGAGTTAATTTAGTCAAATTTCTTCATTAAATAACAAAGAGACGATATCTATTAATCTTAGCTAGTCGATCGAGCTTCGATTCTGCGAGTATAGATAAAGTAAATGTTTGATTAATGGAAAATCGATTTATCAGACAATCGCATTCGATCAAAAGTTATATCAGTTAATGATATCGAACGGTACATTATAGTCGGCCAACGGAGCAACATCGATGCGAAAGCTTTGCATTCGATTTGCCGCTTGTATACGTCAATCGCACGTGCGAACTTGGTCCACGATCTTTAACAGACGCATCTCCAAATTGTTAGAACGTCGAAAATACTTACTTTTTCGAGAATCGTATCGATCATCAATTTTAATTAATAACATTCGTTTTATCCGACATATTTCAATTATAATTTATGCAATATTGTTTTAATTATTTAATAAAACAAATAATCAAATGTATTTAATATTGTCGATTATAATTGTATCTAAAAAATATTTTATCTAATGTAAACATTTAATTGATTAGAATATTTGTTCATAATATTTATAGTTAAAAATATTTCAATATTAATTTGTATAAAATTAGTTCATTTATTTATAATCATGGATCGATATTTTGTGTTATTATTTGGAAAAAAAAGATTTAATTTGAACGTATTAAAAAATTCACATTTTCTTTGAATGTAACACGAGAATAATATCGTAGTAGGTGATATAACGTGAGTCCTTCTAAGGGTGGGTCTTAAGGGATATATAATTACGCATATATATATAGGGTTGTTTTCTATTAGCTAGAAAGGATACAAATCCTTGGTTATTGGGCAAAAGCTGGTGCCTTGCTTATTATTCGAGTAATTTGAGATTACCTTAAATAAGGCACCGCCTTCGATCGCGACATGATAATGAACTAACATTCTAGCCTGACCAAAACACGTTACTTTTTTCTTGTTCACGAACGTCTATTAAAACAAAAAAAGAAATAAAGAAAATTCGTACTTTCACGCATACATTTAGAAATCTTTGATTACAATTTTTACCTTTAGTATTCTTAAGTAAGAAAGATTCAATATATAAACTTTTGTATTTTATAATAGATTACTTAAGAATTAGTAGATATCTATCGATCGGTAAATCTTAAGAAGATAAATCGAGTGTTCCGAAAAGCGATAAATTTATTCAACGGCGAAACCGTACGATTTATGTCGGACGAATTTTGAATTTGGCCAGGATGGAAGAATAAAGACGGCTCGCGTGACTCGTAGGCGTGTCATGTGACATGCTACGTCGATCGTACCCTCGACCAATCGGTTTTTAGAATTTACTTACCCTCACCCCCTTAGACGTATTCGTCTAACCACCTTTGTCTTCTATTTTTCTCTCTCTCTTTCTCTTATTTTCTTTCTCTTTCATTCTTACTCACCCCTTGTGCATAGAAACCTTTGATGTTTCAGGTCACGTGACAGCCAAGCCAGCTCTGATATCAATTCGTGATGCTAAGTACGGCTTCGCGTGCACGTAGGTATATACCGTTCGTTTCTCGCTACACGACGATAAAGGACAACTCGCGAGCTCGCGAGAAGGAAATTTCGTCTACCACGAGGAAAGTTCAATCTCTGGATCTATTTTGCCACGTGGCCGTGTAACTCTTTAAGATATAACAACCTGAATGTTAGATCGTATTAAATGTTTCATGGATAAAATGAAACTTGACGTGTCAAAAAACATTTCTTTTTATTCGGAAGATTGACTGTTTATTTTTTATCTTCTGGTTGATCAACACTTTTAATCTTTATTTTCGATTCAAGTTGACGAGTATATATGATTATTTCGAAAACAAAAAACAAAAAAACAAAAAAACAAAAAACGAAAAAGAAAAAGAAAAATCTCTTTGCATATTTTACTTTGCATTACGTCGATGTAGAATTTTCGTTAAAAAAATTGTTACGATTGTTAAAGGAAGAAAAGAAGATAATAGAGCATGAGTTTGATTAGAATTTCCGGTTATGATAAGTGGCGAGATAAATCGTACATGTCGATTTAGATGTGGTAATTCTTTCGATGGTGTCAACAGGAACAAGTTGTTAGTTTGAAAGGGCAATGGGGAGGCAGAGGGGGCCCTTAGGATTCTAGAAGGTTAGTGATGGATGATCGCAGATATACTGAAAAATGGTGATGGATGGAATATCGGTGCCTATAAACATTGACGTGAAATCTGTTCCTCAATCTGAATTCTAATAAGTAATTCAAGACGTACTATATCCAGTCATATGTTTAGAGAGCAAATCCTTTTATAAGACTAATATACAGGAATAAAAAACAGTTTCAATTTCTTTAAAAAAAAAAACAAAAACAAAAAGAAATAAAATAAATTTCAATATTTCAATGAGACGAGCAAAAAAATAATCCAAAAAGTAATAAGATCTTGCAATGTTCCATTTCACACGATCTAAGAGAGGAAATATACATTATTGACAAAAAGTTGTGAAATTACTTATCTCTTTTTGTAAAAATTGGATATTATATCAATAAATTTTCCAATGACTCGTCGTTAAATAATATATGAAAAGATTTTCAATGACCATATGACCATAATGATCTTATATAGTTACTACACCCAGTTTAATGCAATACTGGAAATAACCCAGTAGGATATCTCCGGAAACTTTTTATATAAGCATAGAAAAATATTCAATTAGAAATATTCGACAAACTAATTTTCAAGATGTCCAGACTAGCAGGCTGTCGTTAAAAATAAGGGTGGTTCTTTTTTAAAACCTCATAGGAATTTTAAGAAAAAAAAAAAAAATAATGCAAAATGTAAAACATACTATTTGATAAGTGTATCTTGACAAATCAATTTACCTTGGTTACTTAAACGACATTCATTTTATTCTTATACTATTTCTTTAAATTTACGGAATGATTTGAAACTTTTATCCTGTAGTGTAGATATATAAACGTGATACCCACTTACTTCAATATCTACCATCATGGATAGTACTTTCTAATCATGATAATTCGAGTATCACGTTCTCTCTGGAGGAGAAGGTAAGCTCGCATTGGCGAATGGGTGTTCATCCTTGCGCGCATTTCGCGGTGGTCAACGTTGATACTCGAACGCGATGGAATCTCGAGAGTTGTGAAGGTGAGCGATGCAGATGGTTAGAAAAAGTGGACTCGGTGCCGTGAGGGCGGATGGAATTTGATTCCCGGTGACGTATTAAATGCGTCAGTAGCACCCGGTGATGTCAGGGGGATTGCTTTAATCAGTAGATTAATTCGTCATGGCTGCGCCGCGTAGTACCGTCCTTTGTCGGCCACTCGTAAAATATGAGCCAACGTACATAATCAACTATTTGTGGTAATGAATATTATGCGCCGGAGAGCGTGTCATTAATAACACGTCGGAGCCGCGTTACGCGCCTTCATATATGTATATATATATATATATATATTTTTCCTTTTTCTTTTATTCTTTTTTATTTTCTTTTTTTTTCCTTCGTTTCGTTTGTTCTTGTCTTTTTGTTTGTTTGTTTTTTTTTTTGTTTTTTTTCTCTTTTCACCTTTTTTTCATCTCCCTTCCTTTACGCGAATGCCATATATTTAACACGTGCATGTAATATACTTCTACTATTTGTAATATGAGCTAAAAGCATATGAAGTTTAATGCGTATTTCAAGTTTTATGTAAAGGAAATATTTACGATTGATATTGGATTTTAGTCATTTATAGTCGAGCTATTTTCTTTATTACTCAATATATGATTTATGAGATTTAGAAATCTTTTAAATATTTATTTTGGGCTTAATTGAATTTTGTAATAAGTTTTGAGTTAAGTTAACCGAAAGACGAGGATAATCGTAGAATGAGCGAATGAGGTCAATTGTGATCCAAGATTACACTTTTACTATGTGTAATATTAACTGAAAGTATATTAGTTTAATGCCTAATTCAAGTTTTATATAAAGAAGAAATTTACAGTTTTTATTGAATTTAAAAAATTATATATTCAGTAATTTTTATTTATTATTATTATTTAACATAATGTTAATAAAATTGACAAATAATAGAAATCTACTTATTTTGATCGAATTTCGTAATAATTGTTAAATAACGCTAAGCCACGAGCCAGGAATAGTCGTAGAATTAGCGAGTGAGGTCAGTTGTGTGCCAAGCTGCGGGCCTTTACAAAGGTTTGAAACGCTTGCTACCCTTTCCCTTTTACTATTTCTCTCAATTCATCTCTCTTTCTCTCTCTCTCTTACCGTTTGCCACACTTCTCTTCTCTTCTCTTCTCTTTAGCTAGGTTGTCCTCATCGTGCACCCTCACCTAACGTGCGAGAACCCCTCACGGACAACTCCCGTGGCGAGAAGACAAATGAGCCTGAGGTGAGAACTTGCCCGATAAATACCAAAGGCGACACAGTGTTTGACCAGGGAGCATATAGCCTGCTGGAGGCAAGAAATACTGTGTTGGACGGTCCTTTCGCCCTTTTGAATCTCCCAGCATCGTATTCGCGTTCCGTTTTCCTTACTGTTCCTATTATTTTTGTTACAGTTACTTTGCCCTTATTTCTTCTTTAATCTTGACATCAATCTCTAAGGATCTTTAACCTTTTCACATTCATGATCTTACGATTAAGATTTTTAACATATTTTTTCTATTTATCACAAATAATTGTATAGATCTTGACATTCAATATTATACAAATTTGTTTAAATGATGAACTTACAATCATTCGAATGTTTAAACAATATAATGAAAAATTGTAATATAACATATTGTGTAGGTACGTGTTTGTGTGTGTTAAACAAGCATCGATAGCACCATAGGAAATATCTTTTAGGACTTTATGTGTAGTTTTAGGAAAGTTCCTTCTCTCGCACGAGCCACAAACCCTTATTCGTGGTGTCAGCTACGAAACTCATTTATCCTTTCGTCCGAGATCGGTAAAGGGTATGCGGGTTGTAAGAGAAAACCCCTTTTCTTCTCGACCAAACCGTGTCCAGAGGTTGCATTAATTTCACGTATTTAATGAATACAATTTAAAGGTCCGTCCGGAAAGGCAAGCCGTTCCTCAACTCTGTCCGCTTCTTTATTATCTTCTCCTTGTCTTTTATTTTTTTTTTTTTTGTTATCTTATGGCAGAGAATTGTTTGAAAAATTTATTATAGTGTCAGAGATTATCAAAATTTAACTATTAATTTATTAACCCTTTGAGCTCTAAATATTTTCTCTATCACATTGAAAATAAGTTAATATGGTATCTACTTCTTTTATACTAAATATAATGGATAAACATTTTCTTTTTTGTAATATTAATTATTTATTAGAAATTTACAATATAAATTAATTTAAAAAAATAAGATTTAAAAACTGAATTCAATAAATATAACAAATAATAGGAAAAATTGTAAACTTATATTTTAAAAAAACAAAATATTAATTCATGAATTAGGTTTATTTCACAAAATAATTATTAAATCATTTATCTATGATAAGACAAAAAAAAGTACACATGTATTCATATTAAATAAAGGTAATTGTAATTATACTCTGCTTGAGATTGAAAAAATTGGCAAACGCTTATATGAGTATATATTAATAACTTTAACCGAACTCATATATGCGCCCATAATTCAAACTAATAGCTTTCATTTGATGCATACATGCATCCATAGATCTCAAGGGGTTAAATTTTAGTAAGTCGAATGATATTTAAATGATTTTTTAAATCTGTTACTATATAACTGAAATTTTAAATATTCTTAACTTTGTTAAAATGATTGTTTAGAAAAATTTTAAACAAGAAGTTTAAACCAACACGTTGAGTAAAATCAGCTCGATATTCTATCCTGTAAGAGAATTTTGAGGAAAGTCTAAACTTTTCTAGTTTTTTTCGCAAATTGTTGGAAAAGCGTGCTGAGTAACTTTTGAGAATCGATGCGAAACGTAGCATCTCTCTAGTCGGGTGTATTCAAAGCCGTTGTCGGTCGGAAGGCGTGTTTTCCACCGAGTGAAAAAGTATTTTATGCCTTTAGTCGAGGCACCGTCGGGCGCATCATTTTTCAACGGCGTCTTGAAAGATAGAGAGAGAGAGAGCAGGAAAGAAAGAAAGAAAGAAAGAAAGAAAGAAAGAAAGAAAGAGAGTGAGAGAGAGAAAGGCCGTTGGCGACGTCAAACGTCACCATCCACGGCACATCTCTTCTTCCTGTAATACCTCTTACTTCCTTACACCCTCTTCGTACCAAGGGGGTAAACTACATTACGCGTTTTATCCACCGGTTATGCCGGTAACATACTTTTACCTCTTCGCGAAACGTTTTACTTTACGCTCGTGAACATCCGCTGAAAAATCCGCTTTACGTTGGACTTTATCAACGATGACAGTACGCTTTGTAATTTTTCATCTTCTATAAGAAAAAAAAGAAAAATATATTATCCGAAAAGGTTCTATATACATATTTTAATTTTCTGTTGTTTCCATTTAACAATGCACCATGAAATCTACTCAAGATTATTCAAAATTAATTTTCATTTACTAAACATCTTAGTTTTAACATCGATATTAAGATTAATATTTTCTAACGAGTATCAACGAATATCGCTAGAAGTAAAAATATGTTTAAAAATGTAATATTAAAAAGAAATATCACGAAATAAAATACGACAGATATGAAATGAATGATAAAGAATCAAACAAATATAAAAGAAAATTCGCATAATCCGTAATCATAATTCAAGATGGTCTCTCGTCCTCGTCCTCGTCCTCGTCCTCGTCGTCGTCGTCGTCGTCGTCGTCGTCGTCGTCGTCGTTGCGGTGTTACTTTTTGTAACCGATGACTGGCGTCGTCGGTCCGTCACGTTCCCCCGTCCATCTCTTGAAATCACAACGCGCTGTGCGCCAGAATTTTATGTAAAATCCGATGCGCCTGTTAGTTTATGCGGGCAGCATACATTGGCGGTGGTCCGACGAAGAACGTGCTTCACGTACCAAGCCCTCACGTACTTTTCCACCTAAACCTTCCCCCCCCCTTTTTCACCCCCCTCTCCTTTCTATCCTTCATCTCCCCATTCTTTCAACCCCTTTTTTTCTCTTATTTCTTTCCCTCGATCTTTGGATGGAGGAAATGCTTTCGGTTCCCAACCGAATTGTCCTCAATATTTTCCTACATTTTCTTCGATCAAAAAAGGACAAAAGGACCAACGTTCAAAAACCTAGCTTTTAATGCGTAGCAACAAAGAAATTTTGTTTGAAATTTTCTTTTTCTTTTTTTTTTTTTCATTTATTTCGATAAGATTACGTTGATTCTTTTTTTTAAACTGTGAGCACGATTTCTTTTTTATATTATATTGGTGTCTTTGATATGTTTATATTGTGTAAGAAAATGAATATTTAATGAAAACACGATGCTTTATTATTGGAAAATTCATTGGAATTTTATATCGATTGAATCTCTAATACTATAATGTGTATTTTGGGAAGAGAATTGTTCACCGGTATTGCCATCGTTGATTTCCAGTTCTAAAATAACCCATTTGCAAGGTTTTATTTTCGAAATGTAAGATACAGTAATTTGTTCCTTCCTTAAAAAAAAAACCCTTGTCAAAGTTGTCATTTGAATTTTTTCCTTCGTTTTTTATTTTTTTTATTTTTTCTTATTCCTTAGGGAGTAATACTTTTTTTCGGTTATTTTGTAGCAAGAAACATTCAATTCTTGTTTATAGATTGTTCATGTGAATGTTTCAAATGTGCTACGCTAATAAAAATTAATTACTTCTTACATTTCTCAATGATTTTCAATTGTATTTTTCTAATCTCATTTTCTCTTAGTTACCCGCATGTTCCATCTTCAATTCGATTCACTTTTCTGTCAAATTTGTACTTGCAAACATTAAATAAAATTTAGTAATATTAATAAATACAAATATATATATATATAATTATCTTATATATTTTATTTAATTATATAATCATTGTAATAAAAATTATAAATCCATTTGCAGTTTAGATATTGGTTATTTTAGTTGTTTTACCTTTCAAGAATAATTAGAATAATTATTATAATAAATATTACACATTAATTATAAGTAAAATATTAATTAATTTCGTTCACGTATGTCTATTTATTTATTTGATTTTTCCTAACTAATTAAATAATATTTTGTAAAAAATATATATTATTATTGCGTTGTCATAGAATTGTTTTTTTTTTTTTGTTCTTTTTACGTTTTTATTATTTTCATAAAATATTCACATTTATGTTTTCATTTCATTCAATCTATAGTAAATATCTCGTTATATTGTTTGCAAAGTCTTCGTAGGTTGGTTGGTGGATTCGCGAAACGAAAGATAGCTAAAGCTGGCTAGAACTAGCCAGCTCGCTTTCGTACGATTTACGATGTTAAATTGCGCGCGATACGGTACTGTAGCACGAAATCGGTGCTTGGTCTCGAAACGACGATTACGTGACGTCTGATGAGACCAATGTAATTACTCTCGATATCAAGGAAGCTCTTTGCCGTTCTGCATACTTATGATTCGATTCGCTCGGCACGCGCATGAATACCTACGGACTTAACATAAATATTCAAACGTTTTCTCGCGGTAAGTGATATATGGTAAAATAATGATTTTAAGAAGAATAGAGAACGGTCTCGTGTAAATATTATTTACCAAATTTATGTGCATTTTTAATAAAACGATATATACGGGAAGAAACGCGACCTCTTTGGTAATACTAAATAAGTGTAGAAAAGCGTTAGTAGAGAAATGACTGTAAAGGGAAAGTAAAAATGCATATATACAGTACGATGACTTTAAACATTATTCTATTGATATTCGTGATTTTGTTACATCGTCTATTTAAACCAATGCTAAAATTTTTATGATAGCCAATTTTGTTTACGTAACCTCATACGAGGTCGTGATCCACATTTTGAAAATCCCTTAGGTAGATTATGGTAATATGATTCAAATGAAGTGTTCAGAATTTTATGTAAAAAATAATAATTCAATACTAATCATAAATATAAAAATGATTTTATAGATATTTACGTCTTATTACTGCTATGAAATTTTCTTTAAATCAATATTACTGTAATCTAGATCACTGCGATTTAGATAGGTACAAACAAAAAATTGAATTATCTTTTTATATTATTTAAATTTATCTATATTATCTCGCAACATATATTGTATCTTTAAAATAAGTTTCGATCGATGATTTCTAACTCTTCCATACCATCTAACGAGTACAACTTTTTCAAGCATGAAAAAGGTAGGTGGTTGGAAAGAAAGATAGAAAGAAAAAAAAAAAGCAGATCAATTTTCCCAAGAGCACTTTTGAAGATTATCTACGTCGGTCAGGATGTGGAAAATCACCGCGGCAAATCCATGACGCACAATCATTTTCATGTAGTACCTATCTACCAACCAACCAACCAACCAACCAACCAACCAACCTACCTACGATGTAAATATCTCGCGTAGTCACGGTGTGCATTGAACGCGTTGAAAAAGTTCACGCAAGTGTAGGACTAATCCTTGCTATTACGGCTAGCGGTAGTACGGTTAACGTAATTACAAGGTATGCGCGGGCTCGAGAAGAAACGCTTCGAGAAGCGCGAAGGAAGAATGATGATCCGAACTGGTCGTTGGCTGCATTTTCTTTTTTCCTTTTTTTCCCCCTTTTTTTTCTTTCATCTACAGAAAGAAGTCAAGGGTGTTGGTTCAGAACCTGCTGCTGTGTTGCTGTGTTGCTGTTGTTACTCAGAATGGGAGGAGTCACATTCTAGTATCCTTCGAATACTCAAATTTCTCATCGGAGTATTTGACTAATCGAACGTCAAATGTTAATAAGAGACCACCGATTGCCGGGAACAATTTCTTTCTTTCGATTGTTAAATTACTACTACTACTACTACTACTATAATACTATTCAAAACGAATACGTTTGCGTGATCTATTTTTGTTTGATCTTTTTCTTTTTTTTTTTTTACTTGATAGATTGTATGAGAGTTTTTGTTATTTCGGACGAATAAAAATTAATATCATTTGTAAACGTTAATATTTGGAAAGTAAAAAAAATATACTAAGATATATGAGTGTGTATAATTGTTTTGTGCAATGACAGTTGGGAAGAAAAGCGTTGAGTAATCCTTTCGACGAGGTTTCGGATCTATCATCTTTCTATTTGTTTAATGTTCGAGAGAAATCTTTTTCATCGTTTCTATAAAATCTAATTGTAAGATATTTAGAGCGAAATAACGAAGCGAGAGTGGTTTGTTGTTTATATCTCACAGTTAGATAAATCAACGACGCGATTTTGTTCCATTAAAGTGGCAGTGGAAGGAAATTAGATTTGTTAACGCTTATCGTCCTATAGAATATGTGTATGTATTTTTCTGTACGTAGGATACAATTAAAGTTAATTACCGCGTCTTATGTGGACACGCCGCGATGACTTTCGCACGAGCGTTCTACTCGCCTATTTTCCGCTGCATTCTTCTCCTAGGTGCTTCTTCTTTGTGAAACGGACAAATCAACTGTCTGTAACGAAAAGAAAGATCCGATCGTTCATTCTCACCTCAGATTTACAACTTTATTTGCAACTACGTATTAAGATTTCCTATCGAGACGAATAGAAATAATTATTGCAATTATATTTATTGTCTGGATTATGCATAAGTGTAAAGTTAAAGAGACACGGTTATATATATATATATATATCTGGAAATAATTTTTACATTAAACGTATGTATAAAAATATCTTAAAAATCACAGATTTAATTACTTATATTAAAATTGCAATATTTATAATATTCATTTAACATAAATATATATATATATAATTACTTACAAAAAATGAATGGTATATTTAATACTAAAGTTACCATGTTCGGTCAAGTAACCGATTGTAAAATTTTATGCAACATTTCTTACGAGTGCTATGTAATGAGTCAACAATTTTTATTGCATAAATGGTACATCTTGTGCTTTCTACATATATACAATAAAATACATGGTTTTTGTAAGATGGGTCATTTCATCCGCTGTGGTAGAAATAGGTACACATAAATTAATTAAAATGATTATTATACGTAAGTTTAGCGTTAAGCGAATTTAACGATATGTTTTTTGTAACTTGGTATCATAAATTAAAAGTAACCAAATGATCGAAAAATTTCCTTCGCATCTTGAACGCCTAGAAAACGGCAGCCAGGATGGCGATTGTACGAAAGGACGAACGATATAGCTAGCAACGGAAAATAAAAAAAGTTTCTCGCGATAACTTTCAACCGTGACTGTTTTTTTTTGCTTCTCTCTTTCTCTCTCTCTCTCTTTCTCTCTCTTTCTTTCTCGTACCGTTTCTTCCGCTTGACTTTAACCGGCACGCAATTACGGATCTGTCTCCCCGCACTCGGCAAAAACTGGGGAGAATATTTCCGTGAGCTCGCTCTAAACCAGAGAAAGAAACAAGAAAAGGGAATGGAATAGAGAAAAGAGGAAAAAGAAAGCACAGAGAGAGAGAGAGAGAGAGAGAGAGAGAGAAAGAGAAAGAGAGAAAAGCAAAAAAAAAACCCCAAAAAAAAGAAGGAAAAGGAAACGTCAGGTTTTACGTAAAATCCGTCGAAGAGGAAAACAGTTGGCCGGTTTTACCGCTCGTTGTTGTTAGTTTTCCTTTATTGTCTTGTTTCTTCTTTTGTCTGCTTTCCGAACTCCGTGATTATCGATAATTACGTAATAGACGTAAAAGTTAAAAAACGGAAAAAGAGAGAAAGAGAGAGAGAGAGAGAGAATGAGAGAAAAAAAAAAAAATATATATATATATATATATATATATATATATATGTGGGTATATAGGTGATTAGAAAAGGAGAAAAAGAGGAAGGCAGTAGTCTCGATCTTTTTCAGTTCCTTTTTGAGCTCTCCTTGGAGCGAATTACAAAAGACGAGAAAGGTGGCGAATGGTAAGAAGTCTAAGAGAAAGATAGATAGAAAGAAAGAAAGGAAGGAAGGAAGAAAGAAAGAAAGAAAGAAAGAAAGAAAGAGAAAGATAGATAGAAAGAAAGAAAGGAAGGAAGGAAGAAAGAAAGAAAGAAAGAAAGAAAGAAAGAGAAAGATAGACAGGTCCGGCCACTCGCATTTGCAAGTAGATTATCATTCCGAGAAGAGGGGCAGGAACTTCCTTCTCCTCCCCGTCCGAAAACAACTGGGCAACGTCTTTGTGCCTGACGTTTGACAAATAAGAAACGAGGTCCAGCCGTATCATTACCCATCCTTCGCGGTGGATTCGGCCGTGCTCGGACCCAGGGCATCCTTAAAAACTCCTTCGGCGATCTAATAACGTCGAGGACGCGCCGCCTCATTACTCAACTCGAACCTCTTCGTGGGGCAAAGACTGAAAGAGAGAGAGTGAGAAAGAGAGTTAGAGAGAAAGAAAGAGAGAGAAAGGAAGCCTTCACCCTATTACGACCGGTTGCATGTTACGGCTGCCGCAACGCGACCAAACTACTCCGATTCACGGAAGATCGCAAAACTTGCTTATTTTTTTTTATTTATTTCTTTCTATTTTATTTTTTCCTTCTAAACCCCCCTCCATCTCCATCCCACTCAGCCATTTCAGCCCATTTTTTCTCTTATTTTTCTTCTTTATTTTCTTTTTTAACCATGCATACGCAATCCTTTTTAATATTCTCAGGACGTTGCAAAAAAGATTCGACCAATTTTCTGAATTATAATACTCGTACGTACTTATCCGTATGCATACGCATCACAAGTCATTTGAATGTTTATTAGGGAAGAAAAAAGTAATTCTTTTCAACGTATTATTTGTGTATAAGAAATTATCTTATTAAAAGAATATATTAAATAATTATCTTTGTGATCTTTCAGGTTCGTCGATTATTTTCATTTATTCGTTTTATTTTATCTCGAACACTAATCGGTATTTTATTTTTGATATTAATACATAGTATATTTTAAGATATTATTCACGATAGGATGTTTAACCTTCTTTTAAAGAGAAGAAACTATTAATATTTCTTTTTTTCTTTTCTATCTACGTCCATTTTTTATTTATTTGTTTATTAATTTTTTTTCTATACTTTCTTTTTTTTTTTTTCTTACGTTGAACAAGTTTTTTGAAACAAACTCGAAAGATCCGTTAGAGTTGCACGTAATCTGAAGGAATAGGAAGAGGAGATGGGTATATGGGGACGGAATCGTGTATGGAGACATTAATTTCTTATTTGAAAACTTGAGACATGAATTAATAGCATCGTGGACCTCCTTCCTCCTAGGCATGTCGCCGACAGGATTCCCTGTTATTACCTTGAACATTCTACAAAATAATTTTTTCTCTCATGGATAAGATTAATGGCCCGCCCGGTAAGAACCTCAATAGGGATCTCGCTTTGCAAATTAATCTCGAACATTTCTTTAATATGCGTTTATAACGTTTTGTACTCCTCAAGAGAACAGTTTTACCATCGAGGCCACCGTTATCAATTTTTCTTCTTTTTTTTTTTCTATATTTTTTTTAATTTTTTAATTATAAAAGCTCGAAATCCTTTGATTTTCTTGACGAAATCATCTCGGGGATCGGTGTTTTTGCACGAATCAAAATAAATTTGGTTGTTTTTAACGAGTCAATTTCCTCATCCAGAACGAAGTTCGATAATCCCATAGAAAATGTAATCATAGAGTCGAGAAACGACGTAAACAAATCGAGGTAATAGTAAAATTGACTGTAACGATATTGCAATTCGCTTTAATCATCGTAGTTTCACGTTACTCTGACAATTCTCGTGGGAGCTTTTACGTATTAATGCAATGGTGGTACTTCAACGGCGATGCTGACGTTATCATTTACTTGTGACGTTTAGCGACGGTTAACGAAGCGTAGTTATATACGTATCTCGTAAATTCGAAGTACAGAGAAGAAGAAGCAAAAGAAGAAAAAGAAGAAAAGGAGAAGAAGAAGAAGAAGGAGAAGAAGAAGAAGAAGAAGCATAGAAGATGTTTTTATTTTTAATATAAGATTTTTTGTATATGATAATTTAAAGTTTAAATTTTGTTCTATTTTATTTCAAACGATCGGTGAACCTTAAAATAATTATCAACAACAAATGTGATCGATGAACGGTAAGAAGGAATATAATACAAAACCCTTGACTTGAAAAAAAAAAAAAGAAAAAAAAGACAAAATAAGACGCAGAATAAAAAAAAGGTAAAGTTAAAGTCACGAAATCTTCGAGGGTAATGGTAATTCGACTTTAATCGAGGAGCAAACGACGACGATTTATCAGAATCGCACGGTAGCGTGCAGAAGCGTTTAAAAATTCTCCGGAGTCCATCGCGTGGGCTCTACTACAGGGTTGCACCACCTCCTCGCTTCATCCTCCAACGACGCATGCAGCAGTCCCTGTAAATTTCAACGGTGTCGTTTCCACATCCTGTTTCACTGTTTTCCACCAAATAATTTCAGCTTCATTCTTCATTTAGCTTGGCACAAACTGCCGCAAACAACCGCCGTGGTGCACGGTAAAGAGAACGAGGGAGGTGGTAAGGGGTGGTTAAGGGTGGTAAAGGAGGAGAAAAGGTGGGTTGAGAATGGGGATAGCCAAGTCGTCCGGAGTCCGCCCGCACCAGCCGCATTTATATTAAAATACTAAGAAAAACTTCCTCCGCCGTCACCACTCCGCCACCAACTTCCCTCTTTCGACCGTCTCCAACCCCGTTAGAATCGTTAATTTTCTGCTTCCATTCGCTTCTCGTAAATCCCCGTGGCCCGGCGCGCACGCGAAAATAATACGAGAAGGAAATGTTGACCATTATTTTCAGAGTTCGCAACGCCTTCATTAAAAATTATGATTTCGAGTTGAACGAGAACGGCTCTGTCCGCGACACGGATACGTCCGCCCGATTTCATCCCGTTCCCCAATCCCTTTTTCTATACCTACATCCGAAATTGAAGAATTATTATTTGCTCGAGCTAGGGCGAATAAACCGCCTTTTTAAAGCCATAATTTTTTTTATCACTGATCTACTTTCTTTTTGTATTGACGTTATATACGAAATTTGTTAGCGTATTCAAATCATTAACCCTTTCAGCGTCGGACAACTTTCATTTTTTCCAATAATTTTAAAACGAAACATTATTATTACGATTTTCAACAAAAATATTGAAATAAATTTGTCATTAATTATTTTTCCCTTCATTTCGTAAAAAAATATCATTGGTATTTTTATTTTTATGCCTGTTTTATTGAACCATATTAAATTACATCAACTTTGATAGGTATTGTTCTCTTAAGTATAATTTTCCTAGTCACCATACTAAAATTGATCAATGGAAATTCATTTTATATGCATCTAGAATTGTTTTTACGTATTTATTTATTTTGTGTTATCCTTTCAAGAGAGAAAATATCATAATGATTAGCCTTTGGTCACCCCCAAACGATGAAATCGAGCTTTCGTGGGATTCAACCGGTGCATCATTAAAAGACCCCAACATGCGGAAGTGTTCCTACTGTGTAGACAAAAAGGAAGCATGAACATCTTCTATAACGAGGGTAGATCCTCCTACATTTATCGATCCAAATAACTTTTTCTTTGTCTTGCATGTCATCGTACATACATATCAACTCGAATCATGGTTTAGTATCTTCATCTGAACAAAAAATAACAATAACAAAAACAACAACAACAACAACAATAATCAACAATAATAATAATAATAAATGATTGTTCAACGTCACAACAATTGATAAATATTTTTCTATTCTAAAGACTTGCCACGTAGGCATAGTTACTTTCTTGACAGCGTATATAATCGATGTGGTAAACCACCGACAAGTTCAGAAGAGGTAGTAGCACGGAGGGATCACGCTACATTACGTTCCATTATCTCACATTCGCTTTTTCAAAGAGGACATAAGCGCGCAGGACCGTACACAAAGCTACGTACCGCCCGAGGAATTAAAACTCGTTCTTTCTTCTTCTACTATCTTTCTCTCTCTCTTTCTTTTTCCCTCTTTATTCTTTTCCTCCACCATCTCCTCTCTCCTCTACCCCAACTTCTCAACCTCCCACGAGCTCTCTCTATGACTTATCCAACCTCGTCGAGTCAAGTCGAGTCGAGTTGAGTTGAGTTGAGTTGAGTTGAGTCGAGTCGAGTCGAGAGTCCTCTTTCACTCGGCATCGTTCCTTGGACTTTCGTACATTCATCCATGAGCATGAACCACCTACGCGCATCCGTTCGTCCTCGGATCTACCTACCGCCGCGGTTAACCGAGAATAAAGACGCTCCGGTGACAAAAGGAGCGTCTCTTAAGAGACAAACAAAATATGATAAATGATCTGCGAAAAGATAGAGAGAGAAAGAGAAAGAGAGCTAGAAAAAAGAAAAATAAAAGATATTAAGAGGGTGGCTAGGAAGAGAAAAGGAAAAGAAAAAGATATATATATATATATATATAGAGAGAGAGAGAGAGAGAGAGAGAGGAGTTGCTTTTAGTTCCGTGTTTGCGACCGACTTTGTATTTGGGTTATGAGAAAGATAAGAGAGAGAATTACAATTAAGTGAATTTTCATCATTAATATTGTTAAATAGTAGTAGGTGTAATCATTGTAATGTATATCTTTTAGAAATTATATTTCAAATGTACATTATATTGGATTTATTTGATTTCGATACACCTTTTAATGAAATTTTATTCAAATCGTTCAAAAGTTTTTGAAAAATAAACCACGAATTTTAAAAAGAAGGCTATTACTTTCTAAAGTAGAATGAAATGTAAAAGTATATAGATAGCTAGGTATCGTACAAAAGAGAGAAGAAGAAGAAGAAGAAGAAGATGATGAAGAAGGTTTATCATGAAGGTTCATTATGAAGTACGAAGGTTTACGAAGGAATCTCGTCTAGGTGTTCGTTCCTTCGTTCTTTCGTTCGTTTGTTCGTTCGTTCGTTCGGCTTTCCTGGAAAGTAAGTGCCGAAGGTATCCGTTATCAGAGACGATGAGAAAAATTGAGTAGAACGCTTAAAGGTATTCCCTTTTTCTCCTCACCCCTTTCTATCTATCCAGAGAAAATCCTCTCCCTTTTTGGCTCAACCTTCCCTCTTTTCTACCTCGTGAAAGAAATTCTTACTACCTACGCCAATGGCACTCTCTTTCTCTCTCACTCTTACTTACAGCTTTTTATGGGGAACCAATAATGAACTTTTTTTCGGCATAAAACTTGATTTGTAGCTTTTTCTCTTTCTTTCTCTATCGTTTTCTTTCTCGCTTTTTCTCGATCTTTCCTTCTTACTTTCAAGTAAATGCGTAACCATCGTTGTGTCCTCTCATCGTCACGGGGTAGGGCGAAAAATGTCTCGTTTTCGCCTAGCTGATATCACTCGCGGCATTGCTCATTACTCACAACGTCTTATCGCTTTTTACCCCCCATCGAGAGGCATCCTCCTGTCGGTTCCTTTCTCTACGTCTTTCCATCCTCTCCACCGCAAACCCACCTCCTTTACTTCCCTATGACCTCTTCTACTAGTTCTCGCTCATCTCATTTTTTCCCTACTCTCTCTTTCTCTCTTTTAAACTCTTGTTTAGAGCACTCTCCATCGAGATTACATGCGACGATCGCGAACGAATTTTATTTCCCTCTGTCGTATCAAATTTCTCGTTTCTTGTCGTCGTGTATCTACTTCAATAAAAAAAGTAAGAAAAAAGAAAGAAAGAAAAGAGAAAAAGACAAAAAAGAAAACCCTTAAGGGAAGAAAAAGAAGAAGAGCCGAGCAATATTTCTTAGATAAAAATTCGATGGGAAAAAATTTGTTGTTTACAAAGTAATAAATAATCTTTTATACGAGAATAAAAATAATATAATAATAATATTGAATTGTCATGGATAAGTTTGAAAACAATAATTAAATATAATATCCAAATATGTCGGAATTCGTTTTACAAGGGGAGTTAACAATGTCCGATCGTTAAATGTCTCGAAGAAAATTCGATTACGTGACATCGTGGAAATGTACGATCGCGAATTCTTGGGTAATACGATCGCATTAATCATCGCCAGTGCACAATCTCACTTTTAAGTTTTCTTCGAACTATCGAGCTTTCCCTTCCCGTTTTCCTTACTCTCCGACAGTGGAAAGCCGTGTTCACGATAGCATATATAGATTCTTTATCCGTCGTGTCCTTTTTCCTTTTCGAAGATAACCTTCTTCCTTTCGTTCCTTTTTAGTCGAACCCCTCGATCGAGCATGTACTTCTCTTTCCGCAGATTCTTCTTTGGATTCACAGCTTCCCTCTTAAAACCGCGCTCTACTCATTCAACTCCTATCTCTCCCATTACCAGATTTCGTTAAAGCTCGCTTCGAATCCAGTCGTTCTTTCTTTTTCTTGATATTTTTCTCTCTTTACACCTTTATTCTTTCTCATTTCTTTCTCTTTTCTTTTACCATTCTTTCGGTAGATCAATAATTGACAACTTTACCTGAACATTATCAACAGCTATTGTGAAATCTCTTTTTCATAATGTAACTACTGTTTCTTTAGTATTCGATGTTTGCTACAATATTAATAATAAAATGTAGTCTTATGTTTATAAATATATGTAAAATATTATATCAATGAATTATATGAATTATTGAATGAATTAAAAATGTTATATGTTCGAATAAAATCTTCTTGTTGCATTAAATGTTTCCTGTAATGTTGTATAATAACACATAGTCTCATAATAAAATAATTATAAAAATGAATTATCAAATAAATTTTTATGGATTTTACTTTGACTTTGATAAAATTCTAATGAACATTGAAATATGAAATATCTTGGTACGTAAGTAAGGATCATTAACGAGATCACAAATTTAATCCTGATCTGGTATGGTGAAAATTTGATTTTTTTGTTTGTTTTTTTTTTTCTCTCTTTCGTCGAGATTACCTCTCGCAGTTTATATCTCGTAAAGATGGGCGCAGTAATTCCGGCTTTCTTCGGTAGGCTACACTACCATCGTCTTCGAGATAGGAACCAATAAGTATCGAGCTAGGGGAAGTAGTAAGAAGAAGAAGGGAGTAGGAAAAGCAAGTTCTCGAGTATTTCTTATCAGCGAATTAACAGCCGTTGCTACCTCATCAGCGATAACAGTCGTTGGCCTCTTTACTTCATCGAGCGATGATGATGAGCTAACGTCACGAGAAAGTGGCAGGTGTCAATCGCTGTCTGTTTCATTCTCGGAAAATTAGGAATTTATACTTAAACGATTTCCACGTTGTATCGTTTATTAATCAAATATTTTTTATTGCCTTTAAATTTCAATTGTTAGATCAAACTACTGACAAATTTTTTATGAATATCAAAAATATATTTTTAATACTCTCCCACTTAAATTAATTGCCATATCTTTTGTATAAACATTTGCAAATGTGACAATCAATATTGGGTGTAAGGAGTTTTACATAATTTTGGATGTTTCCTACATATGGAATATAATTTTTTGACTAGTATTTCTTTTCTTTTTCATTTGTTATTAAATATTATAACTAATTCGATAAATTATATGAAACATTGCAAAAAGTATATGACTAATTTGTTCATTTAATTCGATGCACTTTGTAAACGTAAAAATATTAAAGGACAAAGTACGTAGATTTAATATAAATAACACGATTATGTATGCGTTAGTAATTTTCTTTCTCAAGACCTATAACTTCTCTTTTTTAATTAAAGGTACTTTCTATTCATTCCACAGACCGCCACGCCCGCTGTAAAAGTTACGGTAGGTCATTTCGTACTTCCCGAAAATGGTTGCTACAGCGAAGTGGTTTGCCGGAATCTTCCTTTATTGGAAGCTTTTAGTTTACTTTTTTAATCGATTTTAGATAATTATTTATATCTTTTGTTGACAAATATTAACAATTTGATATCAATCAATGTAAATTCTTTAAAATAATTCAAATAAATAATACAATTATTTAATTACATTACTTTTTATTTATGATTGTTAAACAGATTTTTCTAATTTTTTAACAACGACAAATAAGATATAATTTAAAACTGTGTCAAGTATTTTATCGATTGATATCCTTTTTTTCTTTTAACCATCGATGTAAATTCTACAGAACTTGATATAAGAGCTAATCAAACAAGATTATGTAAATATACGGCTTAATGCGTATACGATTCATAGTTTGCTTTGTATAAAGCATTTAATCGGGTCTTATTACTCGTTGACTTTTCGACCTCATCAATCGGTGCATATAAATGAGTGAGCGTTATGTTCGCAATTATTATACTTTACGATCAAATCTTCTTTATTGACCCTCGAAGAGACCATAGAACAATTCTAACGTATCGAATAATAAAGTAAATAATACTTCCCTAACATTTATTTTTATTATATTAGGTATCAAATATTAAATCAAAAACCAATATTAGATATCAAAGCTTTATTGTAAAAAACTGTTTATACATTTATATTTCAAAGTATTATCTATTGTTTGCCACTACCTTCTCCCATCTTCCTGGCAGCAATCGGATCCCGCATTGAAAGAATTGATCATCTTTTGAAGCCATCCACGAATCGATCTAATTTTGGACTTATTTATAAAACCGGAAGTACTGGTCCGCCAGGCCATGTGCAATCGATCGAAATGGGTGATAGTCAGAGGGAGCAATGTCTGAAAAATACGGCGGGTAGGGTAAGACTTCCCATTTCAACGTTTTTAAGTATGTTTTGACAACTTCTGCAACATAGTCGATATTAATGAAAAATTATTTTATTTTGTGTAATTTTTTTCCAACTTAGAATATAGGATAGTTTTTACCGTGATTATTTTTATTTTTTATTGCTAATTTAAGGATCTATTATTTATAGGTTATGTAAGTCTTCAGGTACTGTAAGTTTCCTGTAGATGGCACTGTATTACAATTCTTATATTTTGATATATTTACGTCATACGTTTATTTCAAATATGGAGGGTAGAGGTAAGGAGTAACATCTCTCTATATGAAAAGTGTCCGTCGAAATGCATTCAATTAGGGTGGCGCCATAGTACGTAGAGGGTAAATTTTAAAGGAAGCGCGCCAAATATTATTAGAGTAGGATTGAGAAATAAACAAGGAACATAAATTTCACAACACAAACTTTACCCATAACTGTTTTGTTATTCACATACCTTTTCATAAAATTACATGATAAAAAATCTATAAACGTTCTATTCACAGTTCACGAAATAAAATCACCCTAGCTACACGTTTTCTCATAATAATTCTTTAAGGTTATATTTACTACATTATTAGATAACTCGGTATACTTCAATTCGTTTACAATTGCTACATTCATACCAAACCTTCTGTCTACACCAGCGCCATTCTTGAAGGTTTCTGAACTATTATTTATATAATATATTTCGATTCCCATAATTTAATTCATCTCGAGAAATCGAATAACAGAGATTTAGAGAAAAGTGGAATATAAAATTACGCTTGGCAAAAAGCGATACAAAGTGAAACGTAAGCGGAAAGACAACCGCGACGGTGAAATGTCGAAGAAGAAAAAGAAGAAAGGAAAAGGGTAAGAACGTAACAGCAGAGAGAAGGAAAAATCCGTTAACATTAATTCCACCGTTACAATCTCCCTCTCTCTCTCTCTCTCTCTCTCTTTTCCTTTACTCCTTGGAATGGGCTAAACCTTGGTCGGTTTTTACGTTGACGTAAAAAACGCGCGTAAAGGACACGGAATTGTAGGAAGCGAAGGAAGAAACGAAAGAGATAGAGAACTATTAAGAAATAGATAGAGAGAGATATAGAAAGGGGTGGAGTGGGGGAGTGAGAGATGGTCGAAGAGAAGCTAGAGGAGACGGACGCCTCCGCGAGAGTGATGGATGAACGTGGGCCGGTTTCTCGAGACGAGCTTCGCCAGACTGACATGTTTATACGAAGCCTGTTTGTAAAGGTGCCCGTAGCTTTGCTTTCGTGCCCCTCTTTTGTATATACGTCCTGGGCAAAGTGCGTTGCTTACGATTTATCCGCCGTGTACGTATGTATGTACGTCTCCTCTTCGAACTTCCATTTATATGTACTATACATACACACATAACTACATCTATAGATACATACATAGATATACCTACCCCATTCTCAGTACATCTTCAATGAACGTACCTCCAGCAAACACGAATCGAGTTAGAACCAAAAGGAGAAACGGATAAGAGGGACACTATGGTGTCTATGGGAAGGTCGCATAAACGGGAAATAATATAGTTATGTGATTAATTAAAGTTGACGTTTATGGTGACCACCTACGACGACAGCTTTCAAAACCATAACGTCAATCTAAGAAAAGGCTTTATATCTTTTTTCCTCTTTGCATCATCCTTTTCGATGATCAAATTTTTTGGTTTATGATCAAGACTATTCTTCTGTTGGTATACTTTCATTTTTAAACATTTTAAGATAATGTACTGACAAAGAGAATAAATTTGACATTTGTCAGATAATTTTATTTGAAAAGAAGATGAGAAATATTCTCGAAAAATGTTATCAAGTCTTTTATTAATTAAAATGTATATAACTGAATAAGAAATTTGAAAAAAAGGTTAGTTAAATGAAAAAATAAATGGAGTATGTATCAATTGTCAATAGTTCTAGGATTAATCAAAATCTTTAGGATATCAAATGAAAAAAGGTGAAGGCTAGAGAAAAAGATAAAATAAGAAAGGTGAATGCATTCACGTGATCTCGAATACAGAATGATGCTTCGGTAGGGTGGGATAAGGGACTTACCGTACGGTAGCAACCCTCCCGTGACGTATGGCGTGTCGTCACGAAGTGTCACTTAGAGTACTAGATGAGAAAACGTTCGTGTGAGAGAAAGATAGAAAAGAATAGAAAGAGAGGAAAAGTTGACGTCTCCTAAGACCGGCGGGAGCTGTCTGACGCCGCTGACGGCGCATTGTTGCCAGGGAAATCAGACGAAAAGGCGCGATAACTAACCGCATAATAAATGAAGTGTTCACAGTGGCGCGCGTCGCGATTCTCGCCAACGGCAGAGTGAAACGTCGTCGTCGTCGTCGTCGTCGTCGTCGTTGTCGTTGTCGTCGTCTTCGTCATCGTCGTCGTGTAGTGACGGTGATACGTGAGGGATCGTCCTCGCTTTTCAGTTTCTTCTTTCGATCCTACCCAAATCCTCCTTCTCTCCCTCCTTCTTCTTCTTTTTCTTCATTCTTCTTTCTTTTACGCCTCTGCTTCGCCTTATCTTTTTTTTTTTTTTATTATTATTTATCTATTCCTTCGATTTCGAAGAAAATTTTCGAATAAAATGTTGTCATTAGTCTAATATATTAGATATCTAATATATTATGTCATTAATCTAATATATTTGCATTTAACAAACAACCAACAAATTCGCGTTCTATCATTTTAATTAGAAAAAAAAGGAGTATCTTTTATGTAACACATTAATAATATATATAAAAATATATATTTATAATACCAGAAAGAAATAGAATATATATTCTCATAGATCGAAAAAGAAGATGCTTTGCGCAAAATTTAGAAACTATCAAAGAATCTTTTATAAGTATCACATGAAAGAATCGCGATCAAGTGAAAGAGGGTTGGGGTTGGAATTTGGAGGGAGGAAGTAAGCGAAACGGTGGAGAGGCGCCAAAAAGAGTTTGAAACTGCGCGGGCGCCCCTATATTATAAATATCAGGCATGAAAGATGGCGCAGACAGCAGCAGGGAGGCCGCGGTACTGGGGACGCCTGGGTAAAGGAGTGGAACAGAACCGGAATTAGCATAATCAGAATAATTTCCACCAGCTGACAGCGCCCTCATTCTTTTTCCTGCGACGCGATTCTTCCGCTGCTTTATTTCCCGTTGTTTTCCGCCTTCCGCTACTTTCCTCATCCTCCTTACTCTCACTCTGTCTCTCTTACTCTTTTTTTCTTTGTCTCATGTTCTCCACCCTTTTCTTTCGGATTTTCTCGCTTTTCTGAAAGCTCTTTCGTAAACCACATTCGGTACACATTCTACTTCGACTGGAAGAAGAAATACGCATCGTTCGCTATCATCTATTTTATTCAGTGAATTTCTCGGGCATTCTTAGCCCCTTTTGCAGGGTCGCTAAGGGCGATCGGCGTTTCAACGGAAACGAATTATTCGTGCGTGGTTAGGCGAATCCGTAAGACGTAGGCTACTTGTTGCTAAAATTGATCGTACCCTTTTACCGTTCTAAATAGAATCTAAATATTTCTTTACAAGTATTTGATAAACGTATTAAGAATTGAAATAAAATTTTCTTTATCCCATACTTATAAATCTTATAATTTGGATGATGTATTTGAAAATGATACAAACTTAGAAGATTTTTTTTAACGTTGAGATACAATGACTTACCTAGGAAGATAGGTTGCAAATGATTTTCAATTTGTAAGAACGTTAGACGCGGTCGACATTTGAAAAGATGAGGCACCTAGCCATGTATATATGTATGTATACCCATACTTTGAAAGTAATGCTTGCATAAGATAGCAAGTTGGAAAAGAGAGAAAGAATAAAGATGGGAAATTTCGGGTAGAGGATGTCGTTTTACCGAGTAGAACCGAGTATAGCGAGAATTTAATGCTAGCGATTTGTTAGATCGATTTCGCCGGAAAGATGCTACCAGAAAGTTGCAGGTCACGTATAGTTCGGATACTTGCCGCGGTATGGCGCCTTCTGCTGCCCTCTGCTTCCGCCATTCACCTCTACCGCCTCGAGGTCCCCCCCTTCTCGAATATATCAAAGTTCATGCGTTTCTACCTAATATCACTCGCGTGCAGGGACAAGCTGCCCCTTTCCTACTCCTACTTCTTCTTCTTCTTCTCTCACTCTCACACACTAACTCTCTTTCTCTCTCTCTCTCTCTCTCTCTCTCTCTCTCCTTCTCATGCGCACACACATGCACACACACACACACAGACAGAAACTCATACGAAGCCATGCCAAGGCAACCAAGTTGCCGCTTCACGTGCCGACGACCCTCGCTTCTCTCTTTTCTTCTTCTTCGTCTTCTTCTTCCTCTCTGATCTTTATTCATTCTTTCACCTCGCCCATTTCAATTTTTCTACGTTTTAACTGAAGAAACCCCACCCTTTCACTTCCCGATTTCCCCACACCCTTCTCGTTTCTCCTCACGAGAAAAATTCGAATTCGTTATATTGCCGAAATTTCGAAACTTTTCCTATATCACTTATCATTTTTTTTTTCTTTTCTTCGACACAATTGCTTATTATAAAATGAATATAAAACAAGTTAAATATCTACATATTCGATCCTCCAATGAAAACTATAATATGTAATATGTATGTAATATAGCTATAAATATAATTTGAAGATACGTTTTTGTAAACTCGCTTATGCGAGTAATGGCCGGGACCTCTTTTAATATTATCCATCCATTATTCATCAGGGATAAAAGTGGAATATCTCTCGGATGTATTCGCGGTAAATCCGAACGGCGAAAAATGTCTGATTCAGATTCAAATGCTCATAGATCCAGGTATAGATCCGCGGCGTCCGTTTCGTGGTCTATTGTATTTATTGGTAGAACAGCCGCAACGTATATCGGGTGAAAGCTGTTTATGCAGTTATACATGTTAACACATACATTGATCTTACAGTCCCATACAGTATTATGTTTACACCTACATATAAAATAATTTCATTCTTCGAATCGTATTCGTGTTAAATTAGACAATCGTAAATAATGATAAATTAACATTCTTATTTTAACCAAATTTTGTATTAAATCTAAATCATTTTTTATGGAAATCATTGTGCTAATAATTTATTCTTTGCATTTGTTCAAAATAAATATATTCAATTCTTATTTCCAAATGTGAGTCTGAAACAATATATCCAAATACAAGTTATAATTTAATAAAGAAATGTTAACGCATCGAATCATTCTCATGCCCTCCCTTTCTTTCTTTCCCTCTCTCTCTTTCTCTCACTCTCTTTATCTCTCTCTCTCTCTCTCTTTCAGAAATGTTACCAAAAGAGAAAGCACGGAAAGAACGTGCGACGTTCGCAATGGACGGCGAGAAATTTAAAACGCGATGTTCCAAAGGGAGCTCGCTTTGCTGCATGGAAAACGTATTTTCCACATAGATACAGGGTGCGAGGAGGGTAGATTCTTGCCTTAAAGATATGGCAAGGTACGCGTAACTCACTTAAACTTACACACGGATATATATAGAAAGAGATAGAAAGAGAAAGAGAGAGAGAGAGAGAGAGAGAAGGAGTGTGTATATGTGTGCGCGCTCGCGCGTTCACTTGGACACACATACGTGCATATATATCGTGCAAGACTTGCCACGTCACCGGCACTCGGATCCGCGTCTATCTGTCAGTTTCCAGTCTCAAACAAGATGGATGGCTGGCGAATGGAAATCATGGTTGAAACCCAAGCTCTCCCCTTCCCCTTTGTCCCCTCTCACCCTTCTTCACCCTTCTTCACCGTTCTTCGGCTCTTCCACTTCCTCACCCTTCTTTCCTTCCTTCCAACCACCGAACGTGCCCCACCATTCTGTTTGCTACCACCCTTATACCTAGAGGACTGAACTACCACCACCAACACTAATACTACTACTACCTCCCCCCCCATTACAATCACCACTACCACCCCCGTTATTCCGTACTTCGTTCTCTAGTATCACCTCTCCCTTCGATGTCGTCTCTTCGCGTTTCAAAATACAAATACGCTTTAAAGGTTCTCAAATATTTCCTCCCTGATCTCTTATGAACGATGAGATGTACTTTGGATAGCTTTTTTCTCAAGAGTTCTTTTTATATCTTAACATATGTTCTTTATGTATGTTATCTCATGAATTTGCAAGTAGTTACGTTAAAGATTATTGAGATGATAATTTAGTTGATCTACATTTTTTGTTTTGTTTTGTTAATATGAATATGTTGGGAGCATATGTGTGCATGTGTGTTGATGGAAAATATTGTTATGTTAAAGTAAAGTACAAAATTATACGACATATTATAATTATGATTAATACGTACCTATTTTATATTTTAATTTAATAATTATACGGATACAAGTAAATTTTTTGTTTTTCTGATAACAGTAAACGAAAATCAATATGGATTATATACTTATTAAAATACAATGCAAATTATAAGCGTGTATCCTCGTTTCATGCTTAATCAGAATATATAAATAGATATACGTATCTATGAGTATATTATGTATTATATTATAAATATATATGTATATCAACATACACGGAGAGTTATGAGACGCAAGACAACTAAATATCTCTGTTAAACAATTGAAATTAAACATATAAACATTAATAGCTTAGAAGAACGTATACTATCATATGGCAAAGATACTATCATATTTCTCAGTGTTTTCAGTATAATTAACGTATTTTTTAATCGAATTTTATATTTTTTGATAATAATTTTTAATTTACATAATTGTAGCCGATATATGTATAACAAGTTAAATAATATAAATTATTGTAATATTCAAATAACCTTCTACACACACAAATATGGAATAACAAAAATTCAGCATAGAAAATATATTTGCTTTATTTTTGCATAATTATTCCAGATGTATTCTATATAATTTCACATGATAAAACCAAAAAATTTCACTATGTATTTTATAATAATTAATAGATACCCGTCTGTACGTAGAAGAGGCAAGAATAAACTAACTTTATCGTTTCATCCGTAAATTTTCTTCAAACCTATGTTTATATCAGGTTAATTTTTACAAAAAGATAAGAATCTAAAATATTTTACAAACTTATCGAACTAACGCATTCTATAGTCAGTGGGATATGCAACCAGATTTTACGGTACTTTCGTGAGAAAGAGAAAGAAACAGTTGAAACGCATGTCATGCATAACTGTAAAACCAAATTTTTATTCTAAACTTATCTCATCCCTCATTTCACGTTTAAAGCAATTTACTTTTCTTCAGAATTATTCACTAATAGAAATACTAGTTAGATAATTAACAATAATGTTTAATTTTACTAATGAATTTGTGATTGAAATCGAACTAAAAAAGAGTTTCATGCTTTATGATATTAGTGATAAAGACTTTACTAGTTTTGACGTTATAGTTTAAAATAGATAAATTTATTTATATAATAAAATTAATTTATTAATATAAATTATTATTTATAAAATATATTATTATATATATACGTCGCGTGTTAAACGAAACATTCGATTTCAAATATTCAAAGTTATACATTGAAATATTTAATTTACAACGTTAAAATATAGATATTTTACATTGGTAGTTTCTATTAAAATACAAGTACATATACGCAATAAAAAAAAAAGCGATTAAAACTATTTTATCGTGTACAAAACGTCGAGTAGGAGTAAAAAATAGAATGGTCAAGTATCCTCAAAAAGAAAAAAAATTCATATTCTGTCTTCAAGCATATTAATGTTGAAACAGAAAATCCTGCACCTGTACCCACCTGACAAGCCTAAAAATCTTTTACTTCTTTTTTATGTTTCTTTCAGTCAATTGCTTCCTTTACTATAAATCGGTCATTTTTCGATTCGTACGTGTAGTTGTTTGGAGGATTACACAATCGCTTTCAAGATTTTTTCTTACCCCATCACCGACACCACGAACTCTTATAATTGGCGTCACTTCATTTATCCCCCTTCTCGTTTTCATTGTAGTATGGTCAGCTAATAGTCTGTATTTCAACATCGAGTTGAATTCCTTGAATAAGAATCCCTTCTGTGAGAGATAAGAAAGATATCGAAATTCGGCGCCACTAATGACTGATGACCAAGAAACATAAATAATCAGGAAAAGTACTGGAAGAAAATATCTTCTCTTACACAAAATTGTTTCTTTTTTTTTTTCATTTTATTTTTCTTTTTTGTTCCTATTTGTTTATTTCAGTCAGTCATAAGAGTGGTGCAATCAGCCGCTTGTGTGCGCTGTAGCGATTAGGGGGCGGCGGTGTTTGCCGCAGGTGCATTTCGGGGGGAGGAGTTGATATCTGTAAGAGGACGTTGATAATATGAAAGAAAAAAGAAAAGATTTAGAAAAATTGATTTGATTTATATTTATTTTTTTTTGTATTACAAAAATTAATTTCTACTCAGAGTTTAGTAGTATTATTTTTTGGAAAGGGGGAGATGATCAAGGAAATGACTGGTTTAGCGTGACGACCGGAAGGAAKGAAGGCTTATAGTATCGCGAGGAAAAATGTTGATTGAGAAAAAGAAATAAATAACTAAAAAAGAAAAAGGAAAAAAACGTAAAGTAAAGAAAAGAAAGAAGAAAGAGACKAAATTTTTTCTTCCTTTTTTGTATTTATTTCAAATTCTTCTATGTTTTSATTTTTCRTTTGATCGTTCTTGCCGAGCTWTTCGYTGCTTTCTTATTGCTCATAGTAAGGATCTTTGTTTACGGAACACARCTCGGTWTAGAACAAGAGAAAGTTTGCTGGCAGTACTGGCTTGAAAAGGGGGCATGGGTTRGATGGCGAGATGTGGATAGTAAGAGCTCTTGGTGTCGATGGTGGGAGATAGGACGAAAGTTATAAAAGTGGTACGGCCCTACAGACGACTACTCGTACGAGTCGAAAAATGGCCGATTTCGAGAAAAGGAAATAATCGAGTGAAAGAATAAAATAGGATAAAGATATCTATTTCGATATAAATATTCTTGGAAATTGAAAGAAGCGACACGTTTGATACCTATTCGAARTTTATTGGTTAATGGGAAATTAATGATCTGAATATCTTGTGTAGATTGCATAAGGAGAGATAATAAAATTCTTACTAGGATAATGTAGAGGGGATCAAATACTTCGTAACTTTTTTTCTTGTTAGAATAGAAATATTTTCAAAATTTATTTCAATATATTTCTTTTAAAATAATAAAATATTAMAATAATAAATATTTTTGTATATTATTATAATATAAATAAAATGTACAATATTTATATTTATACAATTACTTAATATGGAAATAATTATATTTACATAGAATATTTGTGAAATATTTGTTACATATAATATTGAACTTATAAGTAGAAAACAGTATCTTACATGCCAGGGGATAGTCAAATAGATCYTTCTTCGATTTTTTTTWAAATTTTTCACATTTGTAATGGTCCATGAGAATGTTTACTGTGTTTTTAAGCTTGGCATATACATTTAGCCATTTGCTAAAAAACGCGGATTGCAATTTTACATAGATACGTATTCTAGTGTTGTAATCTACAATGTGTGTGTCTCTCAAGTCGCCGCTATTTTATCTGGACRGGGAAAAAGTTAGTAATTATTTCTTTTTCAAATTTCCTTTTTTTTGTTATTATAAAATAAGCTTAATAAATTTTCTTCTTTCCTCTTTTTTTTCCTTTTTTTTTAAGAGTATTTTATATTAAATATAATTTTGTAGGGAATATAATGAAAAGAAGGATGCATTTGTATTATAGGAGATGTATGAATTTTTTTTTTTTGTAAACGTTATTAAATTTATTAATAAATCAACAATATTTCACDAGTAATAAAGATTTAATAATTATTAATTAACCCCTTTAGAGACGATTTTTTTTTCTTTTAAGAAAAAATTATTTTTATACTAAAATAAACATTTACGTGAATGAAAGCAACAATATACTTTTTACAAAAATACTTATTTATTTATTTATAATTTTTAAATCTACATTTTAAGGGACATATGGTCCTTACGCAAAATTTGTAACATTAAGAAGATCTTGAGAAATATTTGTTTAATAAATATACGTAAAATATGTACATTACAAGTGCGTAGGGTCTGAAGGGGTTAAATTATAGTATGTACCATAAATAACAGACATTAATTTCTTAGAATGAAATAATACATTTTTTGGAATGATATTGGTCTTATAGAAAAACAAATGTAAGTTTTCTTGACACACACTCCATTTAATGAAGGCAGGCTTTCCATACGTATAGAGGGATTTTAAATCTTTCAGCGGAAAGCAGACTTGTTTCAAATTTTAAAAAAAGTGGTTTTTCCTCAACCAATTTCGACACAAACCATGCATATTGTATTATATCTGTGTACGTTAAGAAGTACCAACACATATTATAATTCATAAGACAAAAGAAATCTTATAACAATTCTTAAAATTCTAAACTGATAACATAGAAGTACATTTTGTATTATTCTAGTTTATAAATATATATTTTTTCTATATGTTAATTATATGTATAATATTTTTTACGTCAAATCTTTTAGAAAATATGTAAAAACAAAAAAAAACGTAAACATTTAAATATTTCCTCCTTCTGTTGTGAAAAAAACTAAAAATAACATTTGTTTATATTTCACTTAACTTATCTACATTCGAAAACGTTTAAAAATGCATTAATGATGATGTTAACAAGAATATTTCAAAATCTTTTGAAAGTGAAAAAGCTGATTGGTAGAAAGTTGTTTTATTACTTTGCTTAAACGTCTATAAATATCTGATAATTTAGTATAGTTTATTTAGTCATTCGTTTGGAGCTCTTCTACTGTAAATAGCTATAGGTTTTATAAAAACTTTAAAAATGGATTTCCAATCGTATTACGTTCCGAACATTGCTCCCTTAAACGAGAAGATAGTTTATCCGGAATCAAATCCTTATCAAAGCTGGGAATCTAACACTTATCATAGTGAAGTAATCTCTCAATATGATATGTTTCAATCAGAACAATTCATAATGAACATGGAAGATAAAACACAAGAGCAACAACTATCACAACATCATCCTGAAGAATTGCAAAACAATTTCTGGGCATCGCAAATCTTTCAAGGTGACTGTAGAAAGCCGTGTGATATAATTCAACCAGAACCATTAGTATTAGACCCGGGAGAAGAAAGACAAGAGCAACAACCATCAAAACAATGTCGATCAGAATCGCAGCAATTTAAATACGAATCGTCAACTTTTCAAGGTGAGTTGAACAAGTAGCAAGATATAATTTAACCAGGAAAATTAAGTATAAACCAGCGTGATTAAATGCAGGAATAATACATGTCAAAACAATTTTTAATAGAAAAACAGCAATTCGGATGCGAATCACAACCTTATCAATGTGAATTTCGAAAGGAGCATAACATGTTGCAGCTAGGACCATTAATAATAAACCAGAAAGATGAAATACAAGAGCAACAACCATCACAACAATATCCAACGGAATCGCAGCAATTCGAATGTGATTCGCGAACTTATCAATGTGAATATAGCAACCAGCACGAAATATTACAACAAGGATCAATGGTAATCAATCAGGGAAACGAAACACTAGAACAGCAATCCACTATTAACGTGACATCTACTCTTAATAAAGATAAAGGTATATTGATATAAATTTATTATTGATTTAGTTAGACGTCGTTTCTCTTTTCGATTTCTTGTTTGTGTATGTGTGTGAACTATTTATTCTTCCTCTTTGAATATTTAAAAAGATTTTGGTCTTAATTATAAAAATGTGGGCGCGCATAAGGATATACACATTAGGGTGGGTCAAAAAAAGAGTTTTGTTTTTTTTTTCAAGTGCCACGGAAAAATGGGTTGCTAGACACCTTAAAACAATTCTCACCAAATATGAGCTCTTAATTTTAATAGGAAGATCCTCCGCATCGCAGTTTTTTATTTTTTTTTTTTTTCAATAGATTGTTCTCACTCGACAATAAATTACTATTAAAAAGTGCACAATACAAATTTTTGTAGTTATTTATTGTCGAATTATAAAATTCATAAGCAAAAATGAGATTTGTCTAAAAATCATCAAATTTAAATCATTAATATCATTCAAATGGTGAGGTTTACGGAAATAATATAAGATACTTTTTTTGTAGAGCATTAAATTTCCTAAAAAAATTTGGTCTTAAACATTTTTCTGTACAATCAATAAATAATGAGGTATGAATTGTAATCTATTGGACTGAAAAAAAAAAAAAAAATAAAAAACTGCGATGCGGAGGATCTTCCTATTAAAATTCAGAGCTCATATTTGGTGAGAATTGTTTTAAGGTGTCTAGCAATCCATTTTTCCGTGGCACTTGAAAAAAAAAACAAAACCCTTTTTTTGACCCACCCTAATACACATATTAGATATTGAATTATACGACGATAAAATTTTGATTAGATGCTATATGCCAATGTTGATTATCTGTACAATAAGTACTTCAGTCGATCGCGAAACTTTTTGTAGAAAGTCGAAGAAAGAAAAGTTTTTATAAATTTGACAAAATTAGAAATATCTCATACGTATATTTTGTTTCAAATAAGAAAAGTATGGTAAAATATTTTTATCTTCGTCTACTTTCCTAAAATTTATTTTTATCACAAAGAATAGAAAATATTTCAGAAAACGTGATCGAACATGAGTCATTGCTTCCTAATTGCTAAGGAAATTAGTTGAACACATCAAAACCTGAAAGTATGTTTTCTTTATCGTAGATTTCTATCTCTTTCAATATTTCAGAATGGAATGTGGGTATTTCGAAATAAATAAAAAAAATTTGGTAAGAAGAATCGAACACGAAACAATCGACTTTTGTTGGGAAGTATAGTACTTCGTTGGCTTAGGTTGTTAGATTAAAGAAACTCTTCGCGTCACGCAGAAATACCTTTTCTTGAGACAGGTATATTCAATGAACTATTAGGAAATCCTGTACTTTTAGAAATCTGGCAAGCCCGTCCAAAATATATTTTATAACCGGTAAAGGTTTCACTGTTCGACAAAACAGATTCGTAATTTATCTTTTCAAGACGTTTTTTTTTTAATATGCTTCAGAGTATATTCTCAAATATATATGTATGTGTAAATTACCTCAAAATATTATGAAAAATATTCATGAAAATCGGTGTAAAAACGCCGTTCTATATCTATCTCCTCTCTTCATAGATCAATCTTTTTATTTATTTTATTTTATTATTATTAATTAAACGATTTTATTTCTTTTTCTATTTTCCCATTGTTAATTCTCTTATGAAGAAAATGTAATTGTAAGAACTTATTTTATGTCAAAAAAGAAAACGAAATATCAACGTTTTCTGAAATTTTCGAATTCTTTTCAAATACATAGATTTTATTAAGTACAAAGTATTGAACCACGCTTATAATATTTTTCATATTACAGTAGCTGCTAAGAAAAGTGGAAAACGAACAAGGACTGCATACAAGAGTCATCAACTCTTAAGTCTAGAAAATGAATTTAAAAAAAATCGTTATCTATGCCGACCACGAAGGATAGAATTGGCAGCAAATTTAAATTTAACAGAAAGACAAATAAAAATTTGGTTTCAAAATAGGAGGATGAAATACAAAAAGAACGAACTAACGCGGAATACCTTTGAATATTTTCCTTGATAAACATTCTATGATTTTAATGTCTATCTATGTCTATCGCATTCAGCATTCCATTTTTATTGCTTGAATTGGGAAAAGTGTAGCTTTTAGCTGGAAGTGTGTGCTTGTGATGGCACAGCTGAACATTGTAGCTTTTATCAGCTATTCCACCTAGAGATCATACCGGTACCCGTTGTTATATATGATAACAATATTTTAATAAATGAATCCTACAATTATCTTACTCTTTATACTCTTTATGCTTAAGTCTTATCAAAAAAGATATTGTAAAGTCAATAAGACTAACAAAATTTGTATAAAATGTAAATACATAATACGGCTGTGGTATATGTGCAATACAAAATGCTGTGATTTGTAAATAATGTGCTGAAATATATATTAAATATATTATAGTAAATAAATAGTAATAAGTAGATAGTAAATAAAACTTTCTAAATAGAAACAAGGGGAGCGGATTTTTATTGTAGCACCTGAAAAATATTTTATTTACTATCCAATTGGCTAAAATCTCTTTCTATATTAAGATAGATATGTTTTTTTGAAGCGTTCACTTGACCGCTCATGGTAGGATTAATGTTAAATATTAATTGCATTCTGTAATATACAGACCTACATATTAGCCAATTGATGTTGATTATTCACCATTAGAGACAAAGAAGAAATTAACCATGCAATTAATTACTCAATGCATAATATAATTGATGCAGCTCGGGCCGCTAAGCTTAAAAAAAAATTATTGACTGAATAAACAAGTGTAAATTGAAAATTTTTATTGTATTTTTTATCTAAAAGTTTTAGAATCTATGTGATAACAAGAAAAAAAGAGTTTTAAAGAAAGATACAAATTATTTCTAATTTAAGTTCTACACTTTTCAACCCAAATACATATATTTATACAAATAATAGTAAAATCAAATAATTTATTTTAAACTATAACGACAAAATTGGTAAAATCTTTATCACTAATATCATAAAGCATGAAACACTTTTTTAGTTCGATTACAATCACAAATTCATTAGTAAAATTAAAATTTATTGTTCATTATTTAACTGGTATTTCCATTAGTGAATAATTCTGGAGAAATGTAAATTGCATTAAAGATGAAATAATCTATGAGATAGGTTTAGAATAAAAATTAGGTTTTACAGTTATGCATGACGTTTTAATTTTTTCTTCCTCTATCTTTCTCTCTCTTTCTCTCTCTCTCTCTCTCTCTCTCTCTTTTTCCCTCACGCAAGTACAGAAAAATCTAGTTGCATTACCCACTGACTATAGAATGGGTTTGTTTGATAAATGTGTAAAATATTATATACTCTTATCTATATCTAAATAATATCTATGATATATACATCGGTTTCGAGGAAATTAATGGACGAAACGATAAAGTTAGTCGTTTCTGCGTATAAACGTGTGTCGATTAATTATTATAAAATACATTGAGAAAACTTATAGTTTTATTATGTGAAATTGTATAGAATACATCTGGAATAATTATGCAAAAATAAAGCAAATATATTTTTTATCCTGAATTTTAATTATTTCATATTCTTTTGTTGAATGTTATTTGATGATTATATTTAGTTACGAGCTGTTGAACTCGTTCAGATATTAACCATAATTAAAAAAAGAAAAAAAATGTATAATTTAATTTAAAAAAAAAAAATACCATCATATATAATAAATTGTTTTGATTTTTCTCATCGAGGAAGACTTCATTTCACCCTTTGAAATATTACGAAAAAACTACTTTTCTATACTCGACGAAAAGGGTCGTAATCAATTGTATACGTACAAACAATATGTATTGTATATATATATATATATATATTGTACACATATGTATACAATACATATATGTTTGTTTATTAAATATTGGGTTTAAAAAATGTAAGATCTACTGATATAGAATGACATTTATCGATGAGATGCTATTATTCCTTTGCTTGGATACGAATGTTTATCGTAAATACGAACGATTAATATCACGACAGTCGTATTCCTCCATGCTGTAACTTTCTTAACGATTTTGTTAAGAAGACGTTATACATTTAATTAAAACACAGTATAAATTTCGATAATCGAAGATACTGAAAGGAACTATGAAAGAAACTAGGAAAAATCGGTTAAGTAAGAAACGTAATAGCAAAGTCAAAATTCTATGCTATAGGAAATCGGTTTGCATTTAAAAAAAAGAAAAACGCTAAACCACTAGACGTCCGTGTACTCGGATTGTTATTGAGAAATATTATTAATCTCTTAATTATAATAATTAGAGTCTTCCGAAGACCGTCTTAGCGTCCGGTATAGTCAATTGTATTGTAAACTCTTCCGATAATTCTTCTTTAAATTAGTTTTTGTTTGATTTATAAATTCGTTTTAACGATAATAAATTTCTCTATAATTCGACCAGTCTACCCGTCAATAGTGATATTCTTTGCAAATTTAAAAAGATTGGTTCAGCAGAAGTTTTATGAGAAATGTATTTTTTCAATAATATTTTATTAAATTACCGTACAATCAAAAAACAATAGTAGAGATCTCTCAGTCCAAGAAGAATTATAATCAATAATAAATAAGTAGTCTTCAGAAAATAAAAAAACATAAGACTTAACTCTCAAAAATAATGCATTTAACCATAGAATCCTTTATCGATTTAAGTACTAGATTGAAACGACTTTGTCCTTTGATTCGAATGTGATACAAAGTAATTATTATCTACATTACTTCATAACGCGCTACGTGAGTTCTTACGAAGATCCCCGTCGGGACAAATGCATTATTTTGCATTAGAAAAATAGTGTACGTGCTACAGTTAACGTCAACATTGTTCACACGTAACAAGTATAATCTTTTTGTATCGTAATAATCCATAGCTCCCAAACTTTTTTGTCCTACCACCTCCTTTCCAGAAAATAATATTACTAAGCTCTGAGTAGAAATTAATTTTTGTAATACAAA
>NW_015148971.1:177500-294389 GCF_001465965.1 Polistes dominula
ATAATAAATTAATGCATTTATATTATGTAGAAATCAATTTATTGTCATTGACATCATCGACTTGTTGTTATTATTAGTTATAAATTTTACAACGTAAAATATATGTCGTCTTCTTCTTTCTTCAAAATAGGTAAGCACACAATCGTAAGAGACACACATTGTATGTCGTCGTCTTCTTCTCTTTCTTAGAAGTAACAACAATAATTGGGGGGGCCTCTGGTTTCTCTCATTGCGATTCCGTCAGGCGAGTTCATCAGGATTCCTCGTCGGTTATCTGGGGCTTGGGGGGACCAGCAACATAATCAAAACTGAGCTACTCTCAGTCCACCCAGTCTGATCATGCAAGCGGATTATAAATTGTTAAAACCCCAAACGGGTCACCCATCCAAGTACTAACAAGTGCTCAAAAGTGCTGCTTTCCCTGAATTATCGAACGAGATCTTGAGCTCTTAGCACGGCTACGGCTGTTGACGATAGTATATGTATATAGAATAAATATATATAATGAAATTTATAATATTTCTATAGAATGTAATATTCTATTTTTAAACGTCTACTATATTTTACATGTTTATAATAAAAGAATACGTGTTATATTTATAAATAATAAATAATAATAAGTACTTAAATAAGTAGTTTTGAGTTTATTAAAAATTACTTTGACGTAATTAATATACACATAAAGTTTAGAGTATTTCCTGTATATTGAACACTTATGTTTTTGTTATTGCTATTTGTAAATTATTATTATTATATTATCATCAAAGAAGCTATTTTAAGGTACACCGATAAAGACAATGGCGTTTTACTTGGAAAACGACGGAAATCCAGGAACGGTATCCTTTACTCGACGGCGTGTAACATATGCTTTTATCTAAATTAAACAGTGTCGGCGCGATTTTCATTTCCTGGCCTGAAGCCGGCGCTGATGTTATCCGTAGGATAGCGCGTCGCGAGAGCGTTGCTAAGGGTCGGGAAAGGTTTACCCAGCTACACCGAACCACCAAGTACCACTTCTCTCTCTCTCTCTCTCTCTTTTCCTCTTTCCCTCTTTCTGAAGTCTCACTCCACATCTCCGAGTATAGCTCACACCACGTTTCACCCTCTCGAAACCACCTCACTCGAGTCCTCTCCCTTGTCCTTCTTCTTCTTCTTCTTATTCTTCTTCTTCTTCTTCTTCTTCTTCTTCTTCTTCTTCTTTGAGCTAGCTGCGCCTTACCCAAGCATCTCTCTATGCACGTTACCTTTTATCTCCCCATATTCTAACCAATCCCTTCATCCCCGATCTTTCTTCCTGATGTCGTCTATCTTACTCTCATACCATCTTTTTCTATCTCTCTTTCTGTCTCTTTATTTTATTATCCCTCACGTCGTCACCGTCTTGTTTTGTTTAACATTTAACTGTTAAAAGCACACCGACACTCATTTGACACCCATCAAATTATCTAAACTAGTAGTTGTCTTTTAAACGAGAAAACTTATCACGATTATAAGTACTTGACTTTTTTCTTCCTATTTGTAAATCATCATTTATTCAATTACCGACTTTTCCAACACTCAATTTTTACAAAATTCAAATGTTGTAATAATGAAAAACAATTATTCTACATCTTTTGTTAACTAATATAAATTTGATACAAAATTAATTGAATTTGTGCAAAATTGATAAAAAAAAGCATACTTTTAATAATTAAAAATAAGACATATTAAGACATTTTAACGTAACATTCAATATCGTAACTTTCTATTGATCAGGGATACGTTTGAGTTCTTATAATAGAATGAATATC
The DNA here is from genome assembly GCF_001465965.1 of Polistes dominula. Next base: position 179,291 of record NW_015148971.1, read on the forward strand.
GATGAACGAGATAAAAAAAATGTATTAAAAATACAATTTAATTATTAATGATTACATTAGTTGCACGGACAAACGCTCAAAGTCCTTTCATCTTTCTGCTTCCCCCGTGTCTCTGTCATTTTCTCTGTGTGTGCGTACCGTCCAATCCTCTCATCTCTTCTCTCCTCTCTCTTCTCCTCTCCTCTCTTCTTACCTCTTCCTGACGTCAGGGGCAACCCACAGTCAGACCCCGTCAAACTTTCAGATTACATTATACAAAAGCGGAGATACGGCTCTCCATTTCCAAGCTCCTGTCTCGTCCGTATACGAGTAACGCTATTGGTGTACGTGAAAAGTATGAGTCTTGGGGAAAATCTCTCTTTCTCTCTCTCTCTTTCTTTCTCTTTCTAGCTCTCTCTTTCAATCCCCTCCATATCGAAACTTCTAATTAGAAATGGCTTATCCTTCGAGATACGAGGGCAGATTTCGGAGCGAATCGATCCAAGGATCGGCTCTTCATATTGATTTTGAGCCTATTTAAAAAGTAACTGATATTTCCCCCTCATCACCTTTCCCTCCTTCTCCTATCCCGCAATCCATAAATTTGCAAAATCGATACAAGCTATTCAAATTTGCCTATATGTCTTTCAATTTTTAAATCTCATAATAATATATATTTAATACTTTGCTTGGAATTATTATATTAATAATAATTATTCGATTGATTCCCCCTGTATCAATATCGTCACGAATTTTTCGAATAACCAAATAAATCGATCAAACTTCTCCCTTATTATTTTTAAATTTAATCTTTAATTTTAATCTAACAACAAAAATTTGTAGTCTGTTGAATCGTCCATTTGAAAGGATAACAAAAAAAAATCTCTCTTTTTGTGCAGTCACCCAGCAAGCCAATCGTTATTCGTGAAAAGGTCCGAATCCTGTATCAAGGATGAAAATGAGAGACGATCTCGATCGGAGGACACAGAAGAAACGACTGAGTATTATAGGTCGTTCGTAGAAGCGATTTTATCCGAAAAAGAATGAAAGAAAGTAAGAAAGAAAGGAAGGGTGTGTGTGTGTGAGAGAGAGAGAAAGAAAGAGAGAGAGAAAAAGAGAATAAAGGCTAGGATCGTTTCTTAGAAAGAAAGATCTAGCCTTCTCCGGTTCGAAGCAAGAAGCAGAACCACGGATATGACGTGTTTTTATCGGCTGAACCTGAGCGAACTCTGTGGAAGAAGGCCGTCAACTTCAAGCCGGATGCCGGAGATCCTCGCGAGCAGATAGAAAAGGCATCCCACTTTTATACTCTGGAGGTTAAAGTTTAGGAAGTTATTTTGACTTTGGGAGCTTCAATGCCCCTACCACTCTCTTTACCCCTTAACCCACCCCAATTTAACGTCACCGAACCAACCCCGTCAGCTCGATTGACGTCCCGCGTCATAGTCACCCTCGCGCCGTGAATCTTACCACCCCACTCCCCCCTCTTTCTTTCTTCTTCTCTTTCTCTACTTTCAGCTATCTTGTTTGTTCTCTTTTTCCTCATTCCCGTCAACCTCGGCATCTTTTTCACTCGACGTTCCATTCCGTAAAATTTTGTTATTCCCTAAAATCCTGTATTATGTTCAACGTGCTATCGATTGATTTTACTTGGTTTTTTTTTCTTTTGTTTTTTTACTTTTCTATTTTCGTTTTCTTTTTTTTTTTGTAAATCAACTTTTTCAGAATACAATTTTTAATTTCAGTATTGTATCGTATTATATTGTCATTATTGTGTTCCATAGGTTGCAAGACTCCCGTTTTCACTCCACTTTACATAGTTTCTTATTGTATTTATGCATTTGTTTTTTTTTTTTTTTAATGTTAGTAATAAGAATGAAGAATTTTATTTATAGTAAAATATATTAAATACCATTTACATTAAAACAATCGGGAATGATTTTTTTGTCGAGAGATTTGGGAATAATTAAATGAAATTAATTGGATTAGAAAATTTAATGCTTTGTATTTTTTGTTACTAAAAATAATTTCTATTAGAGATTAGTTTTGTACATTTTTTTTTATTTTTTTTTTTTTTTTATTGAAGTCTAGAAATTTATTTTCTATTTTTACCTGATTCTACTGATCCCTCATTCTTGTTTTATTTATTTTAGTCAACTTTATGACCAAAAGTTAGTCGCATACAAAATCAGTGAGTTATCGTAGTTTACGTAGAAGTTGGGTCATATTCTAATGAAACAAAGAAGAAAAAGAAAAAAAAAAAGAAAAATGAAAAAGTAAAAGTTTAGAAAAACGTCGACGTATCTATGATCAAAAAATCCAAAACAAATAGAAAGAGTTTTTTTAATTTTAATATCGAATATATCAAACTAAACTTTACTCAATAATAATGTCACATAAGTAATTTTTTTATTCAAAAGTCTTCGATGCTTATCTTTAATCGTTCAAAATGATAAAATAAACAATAAAAATTCTTATTATGATAAATTATAGAAAAATAACGTAAGTTAATTTAATCAATCGACTGAGAATTTGAATGGCAACTGTTTTAATCATTGGACTCATCGATCTTATCTACTTAAATATATGTATGCATATACATAAGTAAAAAAGAAAATTATTTACGTAATGCTATTTCTCGTCTCGATTCGTTGCACTTGTCCATCCACGATGTATACTTTTATAGCGTCTCTTGGCCTCACAGAAGAACGAAAAGAAGGCGGAGGGGGAGGAGAAAGAGGAAGGTGGTGATGGTGGTAGTAGTGGTGAGAGTTGGGGGTTGGAGAGAATCGCTCGCGCAACTGATGATATATTATCGGGCGCTGTTTGCACTTTGACAACATCGCGGGGCATAAAAACGCTGACTCATTTAAAGCGGCCCCCGGGATTGCCGGCGCGTACTTTGGGTGGAAGCACCGCGTGCCACCCCATTCCTCCCACCCACCCTCCTTCCTTTTTTTCTCATCCCTTTTGCCCTCCTTCTGGCCTTTCTCGTCTCCTTTTTCTCTTTCTCTCTTTCTCACCCTCTCTCTTTTACCCATCCTTCCAGCATCCCGTGACTCTCTTTTCTTCCGCACCAACGGCAACCGGACTCATCCTTTCTTTCTCTCTCTCTTTTTCTTTTTATTTTTTTGTTTTTGTCTTGCTCTCTCTTTCTTTTTCTTTTTCTTTTTCTTTTTTCTCATGGTCGATTCTACAGCAACCGTTTCTTTCAAATCTTCTCTTTTCTTTTACTTCGACTACCCCTCCCACACCACACCCTTTCCACTTTCTTTCCTTCTTTCTTTCGTTTCTTCCTTCCTTCCTTTCCTTGTTTTTTTTTCTCTTCCCTTTTCTTCCTTCCTTCCTTCTTTTTCACCTTCGTTTCTCTCTACTCGATACTCCTAACTATGTGCGGTGGTGGTACGTAACGATCGTTTATAATTGCGATTTCTCGTATAATTTTTATTAAGACTAATTAATTGCAACGGCTTGTATAATTTCATTCAGGCAAACGTTACGCCCACGCAGGCGTTGCCTTCTTCTTATAAATTGGTTGGAATGTTAAAGTCGGCCCGCTGAAACTCGAATCGTTTTTCTCAAAAAAAAAAAAAAAAACAAGATGAAAACAAAAAATAAAAACGGGAGTTTTACTCTTTGCGATGATCTTTATACATTCAGAGTATATTCATTTCTTTCTTAAATTATTCAACGACTAATTGTTTGAACTAATTTATTTGAGTTTATCGATTAAAATATTAGGTTATTCAATTTTATACGTGAGATTACCTAAAATTCAAAAAAAAAAAAAATAAAATAAATGTCTATTAATACATTCTTTGAACATTAACCAAATGAAATTTGTATGTAATAATTTAACAGTAACATATAGCGAATTATAAAATATTTATTTACAGGTACGCTAATTACGTGTGTATTATGGGAAAAGATTTTAAAATTCATACGTTGAAAGCATATCTGACAACTAAAAAAACAAGTTCGCAAAACTGACCGAACTAGAAAGTTAAGATAAAATAAAAATCAGTAGATAGGAAAGGGGAAGAGCAGTTGAAATGTGGGTCGGGATACTGCTTGGAGTGGATTCGTGGGGTATTCAATAGGGTAAATGGGGTATTGCATATTAAATACACGGATGGGGGAACATAGAAAGAGATAGAAAGAGATAGAAAGAGATAGCGAGAGAAAGGGATGAAGGCAGAATGGTTCCAGGCCGAAACGTGTGGAGCAATGCGTGTAAGCTTGATGCGGTTATTGATTACAGCCCACTGTCATTGACGGCTCGTCACGTGGAAGCTGCGACCGTTTTTTTTCCTTTTTCTTTTCTTTACGCATTAAAACCCCTATCAAAATTGCAAGAGATCACCAATTTATGAACAAAGAACCACCTGCCAGGAAAATAAAATTTACTTACGCTTCTCCTACATCCTTAAAGAAGCACTTATTAATACTCTATATATTTCTATTTGTTTTTCGATTGTACATTAAGATTGTTAACTAAATTACTTTATTGATGGTTATATTATGTATATATATCAATTGGCTACGATCTTCACCCTATTTTCTATCAGACGAATTATTTTATAAGATTATTTCTTAATCTATTAGAATAAGTGATCGTCTTGTACATATATTCTATTTCTAATTGAATACACTGATACAAATTATTATTAAAGTTATTGCTTACTATAAAAATCGCTCGTATAAACATAAACGAACATTTGTTTAGAAATTTGTAAAGAATCATTAACAGAACGTTTTAAGCCAGATGCAAGGTTGAGAAGAGAAAAAAATGTATGCGCTTTTTGTTGAAGAGATATTTGAAAAGGAACACGAGTCGTTTCCGCCATCGTGGCAGCCAAGTGCGAAAGATAGCATAGACAGGAACAGGAACGGTAACGGTAGCAAGAGTAGAAGCTCGGAAGACAGACGGACAGAAGGAGAGTTCCCGACGATGTGTCCCCAAAAGCCGTGGAGCTCAGCGTTGAGTGATGGCCGCTCAGTCGACCTCGTAACCGGCGCCATACATCATTCAAGATGGCTGGCTGGCTTCTCACGCTGCACGGAGAGAGACAAGGGTGACAACCCTCCCGTCTCTGCTTGCTACTTTTGACTGGCTACGTCCACGCCTTCTCTGATAATCGCGTTAAGGAGATATCCATCTTGGATCGACGCTTCTTCGTCTTCCATAAACTCCATTAGCTTTCAGAAAAAAAGACAAGAAGGGAAAAAAAACAGAAAGAAAAAAAAATAGAAGTCGCGTGTACTTTAGTTTTCTTTCTTTTACCTTTTTTCTTGTTACACTTTAAAAGGGAAGTTAAATACACGAGTTTGTGTATCATGTAATTTTGATATACCTAATTTGTTTTTTTTTTCTTTGTTTTGTTTAAGTTTCTTAATTTTGAAAATTTGTCTTAATTGCTAAAATATTAACAGAACTTCTTCATCTAATTACTATTATTGTTTTAGATACATGAATTTTATGATTCAAATTAGATATTTATATTGAAAAAATTCTACTTAACTTAACTAGCTAATATTTTTTAAATAAAATGAGACACAACATACGAATACACATACACACACTCATGCAATATTGAAATTTTGTATTAAGGTTTTTCGTCTATACTATATTTAAGCAACAAAAACAACGAAACTTTCTTGCGGTACCATCTATCGCTCAGAAAATATTTCTCCAAGAAACACGTGTTGGTACGTCGGTAAGGTAAATTTTGTTTACAGGGATCTACCTTTCCCACTTGAGGTCTTTTCGATTTTGAATTACTTTAGATAGTTTTATAATTTATAGAAATCACAGAATTTAACTACTAAATCTTTCAATAAATAATACGTAAAAGAATAATAAAGTGAGAAAGATTTGAAATACTCGACGTAAGATCTCTGACTCGTAATAAGCAAGGAACGACAAAAGGGATGACAGGATGCGAATACGACAAATGGTATAAAATGCACGAAAATTTAATTAAACTGCCGCGAAAGCGTCCCTCTTCTCAAGGGGGAGAAAAGCACGAGCGTTATTAATATAATACTGGTCCGCGCGTTCATATTTTCGTTCTTAACACCTAACTGTGGTTCTTCTTTCGTTAGATACTTTCTACGTTTCATTAGTTTTTCTTTCCTTTTGTATCATCGACCAAAATATTTTTTCTTCCGTCAGATCGCAATATCCCTTTTTCAAGAGAATTTCTCTTAACATATTATGTTTCTAAATAGATACCTGTGTACGTATATATGTATATATTTATGTATGCATGCATGTGTGTAATATGAATTTCTAAAACAAATGGTTATACGTTTATAAAGACAATAACCCTCCATAGCCTATCTATCACACGTCCGAGTAATATTGGCGGATCCGTCGGACGTAATATTGAAATTGTATTTTTTCGTAATATGAGAGTTATTTATGAAACGTAGCAGACAATATAGGAACGATATCGACTTGTGATGCCGAAGAAGCTCGAGATATGATGTAACATGATACGAGGAGAATCGACCTCCTACGAATATATAATATAATATAAAAGCTTGTGATAGAAAGTTTTTCTAGATATATACAATATATACTTTGGCTATTTACTATCAATACTAGTTTGTAAATCCTTCCATCTACACGCTCCGAATTTTCGCGTTCTACGTTTTATTACTAAATTTTGTAATTTGTGAATAAATTAACATCATTTTGTCGATATTATCAGAAATAATATTTCCGTAAAATATATTAAACATATAAATAATTATTTTCGTAACATTGAGATGTTTAATTTGTATGGATTTATTTAAAGATGTAAAATATTTGTTAAGTTCTACACTCGACTTGTCAGATAGTCTCGAGTATTTAAAAAGAAGCTGAAAAAAAATGATAAATATAAATCTGGATAGATTATTAATCGTATTTATATTGCATGCATCACCGCAAATGGATCACAGCGCGTTTATAGTATTATTATCCTAAATTAAAATAGAAATCATCAAATATATTTAAAAAAAAAAAAAAATATATATATATATATATATATATATATATATATATAAAAATAAAAAAATATTCATATAAAACTTATACAAATATTTTTCATTTATCAAAGTATGTACTGAATACTCAAGTACCCAACTGATCACGTATGTTATAATTTAAGTACATATTACATTGCAAATATCGCGATTTTTTGGTTCAAATCTATTAATAAACAAAGAGGAAAAGGCTTCGGCTGATAAGTTTTTGAAGGTGTAACAAACGTGAATTCGTGAACGGTAGCAACGTGTAACATGTACCGTTAGAGAACCGAACGAAGCGACAGCTGTTCACCGGTTGGCTGCGCTATTCGATTGTCTCGCTCTTGATGATTGATGAACCTTCGGGGTTACTCGTAGTCGTCTCCGTTCGTTGCCTTGACTTCGCCTTCAGTATTTTCCTTCTTTTCCTTCTCTACGCTTTTTTCCTTTCCACGATTTCACCAACGACCTCGTCGTCCCTTGCCTATGCCTTCTTTTTCAGACTCCTCGTCGCGAGAAATTACGGAAAGGTATATCGGCAACTTACTACTTACGCTTTTCCCTTTTTCTGCTTACTTTTAATCGCGAAGATTACATTTTTCATAACTTTTCAAAGAAATAAAAAGACAAAGCTAAACGCAAAAAACCAACTACGTTTCTTAGTTTCATGCGATATCTCGTTAATGCGTTTTCAATCGAACGGGCTAAGATAAGAAGCGTGGAAATGTTTTACTAACGTGAAAATATGTTTCTTCGAACTATTTTAATTTTTTATTTTTTTTTGTTAATGAAAGTATAATCATTTAAATTTAGAATAATAATTTAGGAACACACTATATCAATCATCAAACTTACAGTTGGTTCAATCTTACCGCGTAAAACGTCGAGATGAAATTTTCTTTAAAAAACCAATTCATTTTTATTGTTTGTTTTACCACTTGAAAAATAAAACATTTGATCACTCCCGAGATAATGTATGTATAATTATTACACATTATTGAACACTTTTAAATAAGTAAAACCAATGGTAAAAGACGAAACGTTGTATCGTCTCGAGCAAAAATGAGCCAACTAAAAACGCATTGATGTTGCGAGTCAGAATTGAGAGGATGGGAGCAGGATGAGGGAAAGAGTGGAACAGAGTCGTACTGAATGACGCCCTACCTGGTCTCCAAACTCATAAATCATTTCGTTCGTAATACTACCCCTCAGGATTTTCCTACGGCATATTCCCGTTGCTCGGCGAATAGCCAACATCACCTGGAGGTTCGCTTACAAGAATAGACGATAGAAACAGTCGAAGTATAACGAAAAAATATCAGGTATGATTTTTATGTTGTTTAACAATTTCATTCGATCCAACTAAATTTGTTTTATTTATAAATTTGTCCGTTTCATATTTTTTTACATAATTATTATTTGAATTAAAATTATTTTAATAGAAGAATCATTGACAATACAAACGTAAAAAGATATGTTTATTATAATCGTAAAAATAGTTTACATATTACAAAAAATGTTGAAATGTTCAAAGTCTCATTTTTTCAACACGTTAGTCAAAGTGAAAATAGTGAGATAAGTTATGTATATTTTGAGAAACACATAGTTTGATAAATTATACTAAACGGCGAATTGTTACGTGAAAGATGCATGCTTCGTGCGAGAAATCGATGGTCCACGCGTAAAACGTAAAATTAATGACCGGCCTTTCGCAGGGAGTCGGCCCTAGGAGTTGTGGATCCCATTGGTGGGGGCAACCATAAATTTCAACGCACAGATTCGAAATGATCCCCTTTATTGCACGAAACTCTGGGTTAGTTCTGTTACGATCTGCCTCTTGTACGGTCACGACGTCCGAATTGAATCGTCTTGGACTTTCTTCGTCTTCCTTTCTTCCTTTTTTTACTTTTGTTGTGAGAAAAAAGTGATTCTTTCTTGTAAGATTGTAAACTTTAACCACAGTGAAAAAAAAAAATAACACAAGAAAATGTTCAGTGGGTTGAAATCGTGTTAATTTAATATGAACAATTTATTGTAATTGTAATTTCTTATAAATAATCGTGCATTATAAGTTTTTTTTGATAAAAAATTGTTATTGTGATTCGATCTGAAAAAAATATAATGGTAAGTGCGTATTTATATAGTGGCGAACAAAATTTTGAATATTGAGGGAACCACGGAAGTTGAATTTGGCGTCATCCCTCGAATATTTTGTTAAACTTTCGAGCTTTCAAAATATTCCAAGAGATGACACTGTGTTATTAAATTGTGTTGAGGCTTCTTCCAGTTTGCCGCTAGACGTCGCAGATCGCATGTTTCTTCAGAACACTGTGTACACAGAAATATATAATCTATATATAAACTTATATTTCCCCACTTCGAGCATATTGGTATGGTTTAGGGCAGGGTTCACGTTTGGTCAGCCCTTTCTGATAAATCCTCGTACAATGAATCTAGAAATAAGTTACATAGGTAGCAACCAATCGATCATCATCTACGCCATCAAAATGCTATATATTTTTTTTTTGTAGCTACAAAATCGACCAATCTTTGCTGTAAGCGTAACACGATATTTACCCCTCTCTCAAAAATCATTCTACATAAAATTACAATCAATTGCCATACTCATTAACATTCATTTGAAGTTCCAAGTAATTTAATTCCTATTTTTATCAATACAAAAATATTTTTCCTTACGTCACTAAAAAATTTCAAAATTCTTGCATATTCATTAACAAACGATAATAGAAAATATTAGTATATTCCAGAGAGATATGTACAGTCTGTTTGATATACAATAGAAGTATAGATTTTTCTAGATAATTCTTCAAGTACTCCTTCTCGTCTTGGAATTTCAATAAACCAAAAGTAACATTTTCAATTCGGAATTTGATGAAGAAATAGAAGTAGGTAGTTTTATTCACGACACCCAGCAAATACTGCAGCCATTTTATATAGATTGCAATGTATTGATCGTCTCCGGCAACAGCCGACATTGTATGTAGTATCAGAATGACAGGCTGGCAGATGGAATCGCGTCCAACCCCCTCCTTTCACCCCATTCTATCAACGATCTATCCCCATGATCCAACCCCCTTTGAATGCTTTGGACTGCCTGCCAACCCCACGTCTCCGCCTATGCTTTCGTTTACGTACGTGTACTCTCACATTTTCACATACGCACACATATACATTCATATATACATATATATATATATACTCATATACAGAAGCATTACGTATATTTTAACCCATAAGACCACGTAGCTACGCTTCCATTCCCATCATTCTATAGCAACGTTGTTTTCCCGTATAGAAACATACTTTTTTAATTAATCTTGTGCTCTATATATATATATATACCCAACACTAGCTTTACTCTTTATGACCCTTCGACGAGAAACGAAGTTATTGGATCGTGTTGGTCGTTCGGTGAACAACGGTATTAAAGTGAATGTATCGATGAAAAAAGTAAGTGCGATTGGTTCTGAGAATATACAATACCTATATACATATATGTGTACCTTTCTTTGTTTTTTTATTGACAAAATAGTAGGAAAATTTATACGTGTAATTTATTTTTTTATAGAACTCCTATAAAAATATTTCATCATACTTTTATATTCGAAATTATTTTTTATTGCAGCGTCAACATTTATTCTAAAATTTCATTACTATTTTAATTTTTGTTTACAAATAATTTATTTATAAATCTTATAAATCATTTTCCAATTGCATTGTATAAATTGTATAATTAAAATATGTGTTTATACTTATCACGAATAAGGGGATGCATTTTTACAATTTTATATACACATGTATTGTTCTTTTCTTTTTTTTTTTTTAATTATTATAAAATATATTGTCAGTTGAAAAATTTCCTTTCTTCTTGAATGAAATCCCTTTGGCGTTAAAAGACATGCGATAGATTACTCTGGCAAGACCGCGATAAGGTGTTTGCGTTCGCATCCACTTCGTCTTGACAAATGATCGTTATCTTCCGTTCTCCCGTGCGTCGTCGCGTAGAACATGGAACGCGACTCTGTAGCGTTGGCGCTTTAGGAAACGTTCGTTCTTTCCTTGAAATTCAGTAGGACGCTATTAAGCTGTAAACGGGGCTCGACTTGAACATGGCTTCTCTGCAATTTATTAATGGCTTCGCGTTTAAAGCGACGAGTTGCTCGGTTAAACGATCCTAGCAAGAAGTCGTGGGGAAAAAATAATGACAAAGTTCGAGTTTCCCATTAAACATTTTATAACCTTCCATTATTTATTCTCTTACTTTTCAACAATTTTTATTCACTTTGCAAACATGCGTTCCCCTATTTTTTCTTCCATAAAGAAAAATAAAACGTTTGTTCTTGAAAATATTGTATATACGTTAAAATATTAAATAATTTGCAACGATCGATCTTATTTTTGAGGATTAACAGTTATCTCGTTGTATTTACTAGATGATGTGTCTTGAAATATCCGAGTTAACATTTAAACATATTATTAACCAATCACGAGTATACTTTTGTTTTAACATTGAAGCTACTCATTTAATTATTCAATTTTAAAATAGTACAAGTGGTTATTTATTTGATTTTCATAATGTTCACTTCAATTTCGATATAGCCAAATTTGTCAACATTTTAATTATCTTGATTCAATGATTAACAGTGGTATTATATAATAAAACGCATTAGGGGTAATTATCTACAACATCTGGTCAATAATGTATTAATTATTTTTATAGATTCGTGAATTACAAAATTTGATCGAATATAAATGTCTACGCGAAACGAACATCAAAGAAGTTATTATAGCAATCGACGATAAGTTATATTAATGGAACGATAAATCAGCGTGAAAATATGAAGAAGTTTGAATTCGAATGTCGCCTGGCTAAAGAGCTTTCCGTCGGTGCGATTCTGTTTGAGGTGAAATTCGCGAGAGGAGCCAGAAGCACCATTAGGGGGTGGTTAAAAGAGGGTGAAGGATAGAGGATGAAAGGCTGTCTACTGAACTCTCATGGGGAAGTTTTGCGGATGAAGGGTCCAGCCTATCTTGAACTCGACACAGTGATTCCTTCTTTTTCTTTTTCTTTTGCTTTTTTTCCAGCTCTTTTTTTTCTTTCCTTTCTTCTCTACTTTTTTTCTCCTTTTTTTTTCTCCCGTCCCTTTCGATAGTTTTACTCATATCACGCACAGCCCTTATCATTTTCAGATGCTGTTATTTTCATCCAACTATTTTTCTCCTATCTTCTTAATCTTTTGCGATCTATTTTCTCTCTCTCTCTCTCTCTCTCTCTATCTCTCCCTGTATTCGTTCCAAATACGCGTATATTTAATTTCCTCTCGAAATTAAGAGAACGTCGTTTATTTTTTTTCTAAATTTTCCATTCTGCTGAACGTAATTTTTCTGTTTTTACTTTTTTTTAAAAAGAACAAAAAAATACTGAGTTATTCTTACGAAGAACTTTAAACCCTTTCATTTAAAGTCCAACTTATTTTAATATCACGGGCCAGTCGTTTAAGTTTTTATTACACCTACCACTGTTACCTTACCTTATTTTACGATCTCTCGTATACGAATTGGAGAAATGTATCTTTTAATTTATCGAATTACTTAGTAACGTTTATAATTTTTGTTATTATATGATATAATTTATGAGACAAATGTATACAATTATTTTCTTAGTATTTAATTTCAAACATTAAATTAAAGATCGAAGAAAGATGATATTAATTTTGTTTGTTAAAATTTTGTAATTAATATGAACTATCTAAGGATAGGATAAAATGGAAGGCAAGAATTTCACGTAAAAGGAAATTGAAAATAAAGAAGATGGTGAAAGAAAAGAGAGTCTTATTAATAGATAGGATTTAGCATTTGTATTCTTGATGAGTGACGAATGCGGGTCGGTATTGGGACGCTAGTAGTATAAAAAAGGAAATCGACTGGTGACAATATTATTATTCTAGACGCAAGGCCCGGACGTTCCTTCCTTCTGAAGCATTCCACGATAGGATGGATACTGGCAGTCGAAGACCGTGCTTCTTTCCAGTCGTGCGTTTCCACCACATACGATCTAAACGGGATATATCTATCTAGCGAATCGCGTTAATCACAACCATAGGTATGCTCATTTTCATCATTATTCCTAAATTAGTCATAACTCTTATATCAAACACTAACATCACTTTAAAAATGATCTCAACAATACTATCATAAATAATTACTTTTTATATTACATTTAAATATATCGGATCATGTTTAAATTATAAGATGAAAAATCAAGAAACAAAACGAATTATTACAAAAAAGTTAATAATTAGTATGTCAAATTTTGTTTTGATAGTGTCGTAAGAAAAGTTGGTGCTTAACAGAATTATGATATTTTTGTTTGAACGTTGAAATGAATTGTTGGAGAATAAATAATTAGTAGCTCAATTATAATTGTTGATAAAATTTCGTTGTGATAATCGACTAATTGGTAAAATGAAAATTGGCTATTACCGTGAGAGGTAATGCCTCTCACGAATTAATCAATAAATGCGAAGCTACTGCGTTTAACGCGTTAACGTAGGTATGCTCGTAAACGGCGTCCGTCTGGGAACGCAGACGCGCCGTATCATGGCGGAACATATTTTCACGAGCACCTGTCTATTTGTCGGGCGTAGTCTTGACGTCTACGACAAATAACTTTAACGTGGGATGTCGATGAGACATCTCTTTATACTACAGTAATAGAACTAATCTATATTGATTAGGTCCTCTCCAACTAACCATCTTTAACCAAACAAAATTTCTGAAAATGAATAATTTTATGCAAAGGAAAAAAAGTCATGTTTTAAAAATTAACATTAAAAACGAGTAATAATAATAAATAAAATTATAAATATGGAAAGTTCTTTTATATTATTATGTTGTAGTACTACATAAAAAGTAGAGAGAACAAATATTAACATAAGATAATAAATGGTGTGTTAAAAAAATAATAAGAATAATAATATATTAGTAATAATAATAATAATAATAATAATAATAGGGATAATTTAAATTTGTACTTTTTTTTCTTATTTAAAAGAGTCGTCAAGAAAAAAAAAGGGAGGAAAAAGAAAAGCAAAAAGGAAAGGAAAAAGGAAAGGAAAAAAAAGGAAAGAAAGAGAGAGAGATGTTCGGTAAAAAAAAAATCGAACAGATGATTCGAAGAAGAAAATGCATTTGACTGAGAGTCCTGGTAAACCGAAGGAAGACGTATTGCACGTGAGTAGTAGAGTACGACGAGGAAAAAAGGTCGTTGAGTGGCATACTACGAGGGGATGATGCTATGACGAGATGAATGGAGCATCGGCGATTTATCGGACCGGCTTGTGCGTTCTTTTATCGGTCTACCATTTTCCCACTAAACCGTTATGCTTCGACATCTAATTCTTTTTCGGATTTTTCAAATGCTTTTCTACATTTGCTTATTATTAGCATAATCCTTTACGTTTACGTTAGTTTTTCTTTCTCTTTTTAATACTTATTCTGCAATTAATTAAATTCCTTTTTTGCGTAAGTATTCTTTCGTAGATAAGAACGAGTAATATTTTAAAATTATATTATTTCATTAATTTCATTAATTATATTTTAATGAAAATATTATGTTATTAGTATTATAAATAATATTAAATTTTTTACTTTAACAAAAACATCTAACAGAATAAATTAATAATTGAATTGAAGATAGATTTATTAAAGAGATATTATTTTTAAAACATCAATTTAATCATTCAATTGTTGAGAACATTTTTCGAGATAAATACTCACACGCATATCAAAAAATATATCTGTCAAAAAATCTAGTTTAATATTATATATATATTAGAAATAACATAATATTGATTTTCCCAAAAAATGGACGAAAACAAATTAAAAGTTATGCCAAAGTAGTTAAGAAAAATACTAAATAATATCTTTTTTGACAAGGATTTATCCGAACTGTCATTCGCAGCGAAATTCTTTGAGTTAGGTAGATAGACGTACACCAAGTGGTATGCTGGTAAAAACTCCTACGGGTACTTTCGAAACGAAACACGAAATCCAAAGCCCGGTCAAGAATTTCTTTCGGGCGGTGACGCCTATCGCTTATTCTCCCTCTCTCTCAATCTCTCTCTCTCTCTCTCTTTCTCTGTCTTCCATTTTGGAGAAAAATAAGAAGAAAAAAAGAATATGGCTGTCTATCTTTCGTTCTTTTCTTTACCATATATATGAAGATCGTGTTCTCTCGTTATCTTTTAATTCATCTCTATTGAACATTTTCTCTTTCTCTTTCTCTCTTTGTCTCTCTTTCCTTTTTTTTCTTTTTACCAAGCTTTTGTAACGAACCCTTGGATAGTACAACGAACACGCGAATTTCTTAACATTCTGTCTTCTTTTTTTCCCTGATCTCCATTTTCTTTCTCTTTTTATCTTTCTCTTTTCGCTTTCCCTCTCAGAGAGGGCTTTCTCAACATTTTCGTCTCCCAGTTTCCTCCCGTGTCAGCTTCCACCGCTTTTAGGAGCCGAGAGACGATCAATACGTCGCTTGAGAACGGAGAAGGAACGGAAGCTGCGTTATTGGGAGACGTTGAAGGCTACGGAAGGTGGTTCTGGAGGGTCAGAGGGATACCAAAGTGTTAGAGAGAAAAGAGAGAAAGAGAGAGAGAGAGAGAGAGAGAGTAATTTTTTCGTAGTAATCGAAAGAAGAGAGAAAGTTGCTTGAGCGTAGATATGCGCCTGGATGTGAACGCGAAAAGATGAGACGAAGGGTGGCCCGAATTTCGTCTCTTTTTCCTTCTCATTCTTTTTCTCCCTCTTTTTCATACACACACATATACAGCAGCACACATAGATACCCTTCTTCCTCTTCTCCTTCTTTCTCTCTCAACCCTACCCCTACTTTAGCCTCTGGCGTTTCACGAACTTCTCTTTGCCGAACCTGGCCGAATGCTCACGAACTCAGTGCCGTATCTATTTTATCATCGAAACCAGTGGCCTATCTTTTATTTTTTCTTTTATTTTTCTTACATTTATCTGAAAATTTCCATCTATTTGAAATTCTTGTTTCGATTGAATTTATTTTATGATTTGAAAATGATTAGGATATACTTTCCGATGGATCTTTTTTAAGTGAGAATAATATACTTTCGTGCAAATGCGTGTATGTGTGTATTTTCAATCGTCTGGATAAGAGACACAGAGTAGTGAATAATTCATGAATAGATAGGTGACTCGCTTTTTTTACAATTTCTTCGAATATTCTAAAAATCGATACCCGTTCGCTATGGTCTGAAAAAGTAAAATGACTATATTCTAATTTTGTGGGTTAACTTTGGATCATTTGTTTTAAAAAAATTTATTTTTGATTACATTGATGAAAAAAAAAAAGTAAGAATCGTGTTATGAGATATTAGAATATATGTACGAACTCCATTTCCCCTCGTTAAACGTTAATACGTGGAAAGACTAGATCATCCCAACAAGAGTTCGCGGAGAGTAACAAATGCGTCGAGTCAGCGTTGACAGCGGCCTGTCGGATCGTATCACTATTCTACTACTCCAATCCAGTGTCGACAAGGGCATTCACCGAGACGTCGCTAAGTTTCTACCATACAATTTTGTTTTTATTTTTTCAAGTTTTTTTTTTCGTATCTTCTATTAAAAATTAAAATAAAAAGACTTAGTACATGTCTTTCTCTCTTTCTCTCTCTCTCTCTAATTTTTTCCCCGTTTACTAAGTTAAACTAGTAAACAAAATAATCACAAACAATATAAAATAATTTAAATTTAATTCAACGAAATGAAATAAAATTTATAAAATCTAATATCTAATATAATATCATTTATAATACCATGATAAAATAAAACAATATTTAATATAAAAACATAAACAAAAGTAAATTAGTAGAAAGATTCTAATCGATTTCGCGTTAAGAAGGATATAATATTATAGATAAAATTTCTGGTAGAAATGAATCTCTTGGTAAAAGGTAGTTTTAGATTACGGCCCTGTGCGGTAGCATCCCCGTGCAGTGGTGGAGGGTGCGCGCGGTCCAATCATCGCAGAATCCGGGGGAAGAGGCTGCTTTCACCCGGGCAGCAGCGAGAGAGACGCCCCGCAACTCGAGGATTCGTTCGTCGTCTCGACGAAGCTCGAATGCTCAGGCTGAAAAGGACCTTAGCCATCCGTGCGCGGTCGCGAACTCCTACCATCTCTCTCTCTCTCTCTCTCTTTCTCACACACATACACATACAAACACATATATACTATTCCACGTTCTCCTACTCTCTTCATCTAACCGTCTTTCTCTCTCTTTCTCACGCATTCTTTACGCGATCGCCATCAACGGGATCCTTTCGAGGGGCGTTGGCCCACCTCGAGCGATTTCGAGGAAACTCGCTGCTCGTCTTTTCTCTTATACGAACCGACGACTACGCGGAACTCATCTCCGTTACTCCGGCAAGGATGCGACAGGACAAAGCAACAGGACGTCGTGCTAGGATCACTCGGAACTCTTCAACTCTATTATATCTCAAAATGTGTTTGTTCTATGTCATACTCGCGATACTGTTGTGATACTCCTCGATGATAGTTTACAATTATTCTATCTCTATAGAGATTACTCGTGTGAGTGTATGGTCATATATCTTATGTATATGTATATGTATATCTAATATCTGTATATGTATATTGTTTTGTATCCAGTTCTAAGTGGTGTGTAATGTGTGTTACGTAGCGTTTTATTTTTATCTTACACGTGGGGACTTTTCTTTTTTCTTTTTTTTATTTCGTTTATTTCTTATTCCATTAGTACGTACACATGTACTTTTCTGAATGATCTGATCGCGCGTTTACTTTTTCTTCATGTTTATGATTATTCTTTTACTTTTTATAATTGATTTTTATCTCGAATTTTCTCGATATGATTTATTTTAATAATACGTAATAATATCTAATGTGATTTTTTATTCATTTCTTAATCGGAATACAAATTTTTTAAAATAATTTCCTTTTTTTTTTATTTACAAAAGATAAGTATTTGGTAATTTTTATGAAGCTGTTGAGTTTTTAATTATTATTCGAAGAATTCATAAATTCTTGTTAGAATTTTCAAATGTTGAATTCGACTTTTGTGTACATAATAAATGTTAGATGAAAATTTTTGAAAAATAATTATTTCATTAAGGTTTTAATTCTTGTTTTTTTTTTGTTTTTTTTTTTTTAGTGCGTATCTTTTAAATCAAAAATAAATACGTAGAATATCCTTTTTAAAAAATTTCATCCCCAATTGTGTTTTTACGAGGATGCGTACAACCTTTTGCGCCGCGCCTGTTGCGTGGCTTTCACGTTCATACTGTCTACGAGTGCTGTCCCTTCGTGAGTTTAATCGATCGACTTGTTTGCCGTATATCTAACTCGATTAACCATCCATTCTTTTTTAAATTGTTTTAATTAAGAGTCTCTTGATATCGTCATTTATTTCTTTTCAGTTCGATTATCACAGTTGGGTGCTAAACGAGCGTGCGTGTTTCTGATAATCAAGTATCCAATCAATGCAAAATCCTAATCTATTATTTTCTATGAAGAAACATTAATTAATATTGTTTTCAATTTTATCTTTTTACACATATCATTGATATTTTAATATTTCTCTAGAAGAGGATATAAAATTTTGAGACCTCTATAAAATTTTCAAATCATTATTTTAATCATATGTTTCTATTAAAAATTTTAAAAATAATAATATCTTTCTCAAAAATTCGAAACGATTAATTTTCAATTACCACAAATCATTTTTATAATTATATAACACATGTAAATCATTATGTATGATAATACTTCATTCCTTACAATTTAATTAAAATAATTTTTGTATACGAAGAAAACACAATAAGAATATTGAAAAGAAATAAATCGGCTTTTAAAATCTAGGGAGCATGATCGCATTCGATACGCGGACATCGTAACTCATGACTTCCGTTGACCATATTCCGGATGTGTATGCTCGGTCACGTCCGGTTTAGGAAGGAGCTTACCCAAGAGACATGCATGGTATAATGTTTGCTATACTATACATTCCTTTGATCCTCGTTTACTTTCGGATGCCAATGATGATTATTCTTTTCATATTTCTTTTCAGTTACAACAATGGACGCTGAACAAATACATCGAAGTCAAAATCAATTTATAATATTGATAATCGTGAAACGTTGGGTAATGTAAATTAATTCATTAAATAATCTAAGACGTAAATGTGTGTTTCACAATTTAATATATGTAAGATAAAATTATTATTAAAATAATCAAATTATTTATCTTATAATAACAATAATAATAATAATATTATATAACGAAGGATATAATTTGATACATGAAATGAAAAAAATAATATTTTGTTTTATTACAGATCGTGTCAACAAGGAAAATAAAAGGTGTGAATTAGCATTCGATAGGCACATTCGTGATCTACCCTGTAGATCCGGGCTTTTGTAGATTTGTAAATATCAGAAGCTCGTCTCTACAGGTATCTTACGGATGACATGCCTCGCGACTCGAGATTGCAATCACATTGGGTAGTATGAAGATTAATTAATGATATGCAAAGATCGCAAGCTTTTGTACATCAAATATTATTTTAACAGAGGATTAATGGATAACATCATCAATTTTTATAAATTCTATTATTATCAAATATTATTTAAGTAGAATATATATAAAATTGTTTATTGTATTAATAGAATAGCCATATTATTGTAGTTATACTTATTTAATATCAGCATATCATATTGTAATTTCATTATAATAAATATAGTAAAAATATTATCATTAAATCATTTCTCTTACACTAACAATAAATATTTTATTTAAATGGTACCAATTTTATTACACCCAAAACGTAAGTTTGTTATAAATATTGTAAATATATTTTGGAAAATATTAGGTTTTAAAACAATATTGATACATAATCTTAAAATAAAATTAATAAAATTATATACGCATGCTTGCATTTAGTAAAAAAGTAATTAAATAAATTATGAACAAAATCAAATATCCTAATTCTAAGAGATCTAATTAAAAAACATGAATCTTGCCATAATCATTTTAATAATACAATTAAAGTTTCATTGTACTAAAATTTTGGTGATTAAAATGACTAAAAATTCAATAGATTCATTAGTAATATTAACAAATATTAATTTAGTTAATTTTAAGAATGATGTACTTATATCAAATAACTAGGATTACTGTACACTAGAGACAATTTCGGGACCAATTTGAACCTTCTAGCTAAGCAATTGTAATGATTTAACGATATAGTAGAAATCTGTACATCGATAATTTAATAATTTCTATTTTACCATCAGTTGATTACAATATTTGTCTCATAGATGTCAGCACAATATAAAAATTCTGTAAAATGATAAAAGTAGTTTCCTACATTTTTCTAAATATAATCAAATATACTATATTTAAAAATTTCTATTCTCTCAAATAATACTTAGCAATTGTTTCTTAGTAGTAAAAATGTTATTCTTAATTATCATTGAAATTATAATGTCAAATTATTGTGTTTATTAAAAATAATAAAATAAATTTAAACCCAGAACGAATGTAATAATCGAGAGAAAATATTTAACGTCATAATACTTATATAACAATGTAATCTATTAAGAATTAAATATGGGTTTAGTTTAATTTATGGCAATACGACAATTCTCTTTTCAACAGATAGATCTTATTTTGCGATCTAGTCGATCGATTAGAGTTCAGGAGGGCATTGATCAACTCTCTACCGACTAACACGTTCACACGTACTTAACACTTTGGTATATATTCAGAAAAAGGTATTCAATAGGGATAGGTGTGGATGAAAAGGTCGGTAGGCAGGCAGGATTGGATATATGGAGGCATGATGTTTGATGGTGCGATAGCATGGTGGTACCCGGGGCGACGAGGTATTATATTATTGATCGCCCCTCTCCAACTCTGTCCCCATCTGCTATAGTCATCTCACTCTTTCTCTCACTCACGTTCTCCTGGTACTAGTAGCCAGTAGTTTAACGATTTCATTCATAAGCTATCTCATGATGCTGGTCTCACAGTTAGAATTCTTTCTTTAACTTAACAAATATGAACATCATTGTCATTTGTTGTATACAGTAAATTTGAAAAAAAAAAAGACTATTTCAGAGAATGTAAAATATTAAAATTATTTGGAGTCGAATAGATATCCTTTTTGAATAGTTCAAAGGAAGATGAAAGCTAGGTAAAAGGAAATAGAGAGAATCCTTGCTTGTCGAGGTTTGAAACCGTCAGAAGGATTTTGGATAGCAGGATATTACCTTCCGGATAATAGCTGAAACGGAAGGAGATGAAGAAGTAGGAGAAGGATGACGAAAAGAGGAGAAGAGAGGAGAGGTGGAAAGAGGAGAGGGTGGTTCCTCAAGGAGAAGACTCTTCGAAATGTCCACGAAGGGAAGATTCGTCCCACTCGTTTTCTCTCTCTCTTATTCGTACTTCGAAGACCCTTTTACTTCGCTTCTGGAGCTGAAATAAATGGTTATCATGGATTACTCAGAATGCTGACAGGTCATAATGGTAGATTCGTCTTAACCTAGTGGCACGTCATTGGAGAACGATATTTCTTCATCTGTCGGTCATTAACGCGCTATTATTACTTACTGAATTTGCCCAACGTTTACGTCCTTTTCGCAAGATTGAAAAACATCTTGTCGTATATTCTTTTTTAATTCGATTCTATTTAAATTATCTATTTAAAAAATTATTTCATATATCACTTGCATATCAAGTTCATTAACAATTTGTATATCTATATTATGTATTTTTAATATTCGTTTGATTAGAATTTAATAAAAAATGTAGAAAATACAAATATTTGATTAAATATCACGATATTGTATCGTCATTGGTATACAAGAACTATCGTCCTTGACGTTTCTTGCATCAAACATGTGTCTTGAGATGGCATCAATGGAACCATCTAATCACGTAAGCGTACGCTTTCTCAAGAATCTATCTTACCAACTTTTCAAAACGACAAGTTCCAATGTCTTCAGAGAATGCTCATCTTTTTCTTTCATCCAGGGGTTCTTTTTCTCTTTCTTTCTTTTCCTTTTTYTCTATCTTTTAGTTTCTGTTTCTGTCTCTCTTTCGTTCGCTTCTCGATTCTCCATCCACTCTTCCGTTGTCTCCCTCCGTAGGATCTGGGCTCAGCTCTTCAACGTGTCACTAATACCGCGAGGATTAATGTTATATGCTAGAGCTTACTCCCACTATTAATTTCATTGGGAGAACAATATCTTACGTGCTAGTGCTCGGATCAAATAAGTATGTATGTGTTTGTATATGTCTATGTGTATATATATATATATATATATATATATATATATATATATATATATTATATATATATGTTTGTGTTTGAGTATCTGCCTCATGCGAGGTACGCTGGCTCGAACTAATCTAAGCAATGATTATCTCGGACAGGCTTTTCATCTCTGTTCTCGCGCCTATCTCCATACAGAGGAACGGATAATTAAAAGTTCGAAACGCGAATACAGAAAGCAGAGCGATAGGTAATTTCTCATGCGCCTGAAAACGACGACAGTGAATCGGCGATCCTCTATCCGGCAAAATACGGATTAGAAAATGCATACGACGTGCTATGATCGTCTAATGTCTTGTCTTGATACGATGTTTTGACGTTTCATTTATTTCCAAGAGGAAAAGAACGTGAGAAGATACGAATAAGATATATCCGTAAAAGTTTCTTTCATTTATTTGAAATCAAAATATTATGCATCTAACTATTACACGTTGTTGGTGAATTATTTTTCAACTCTTATAAATTATTAATAATAAACAATTTTTTTATACTTATAATCTTTTATAATTCTTTGATTTTATAATTTGGGTTAATACAGTCTGTTAGCACAATCCTACATGTACATGTTATATTGTCATAATTAAAGGTGCATAATAATACTAATCTTCGGTACAAATTCCTTCTGTAATTGTGAATCTCAAATAATGTATTATTATTATTATTGTTATTGTTATTATTATTATTATTATTGTTAAAGAAAGAAGTATACACTCTGTACGTTGAATGATCAGTTTAGCTGTCGGGCAACTCGATTCGTTTTAGCGTATGGAACCGAACGAGTTCTTCATTTTTTTTCTTCTTTGATAATTTCAGTGCATCATAGGTTCGGAACGACTGTAATACAAAGATTACCATGCTAGCCGATAACATCCAAGCGTAGCTGACACGTTTGACTGACGACCTCTCAGACGGCGCTGCAGGAGCACGCCATCCGCGAGCCACGGAGTGATATTTATCTTCGAGTAATTAGGATTGGGGTTGAAATCACGCACACCATTTTGATCTTTCTTCTTCTTCTTCTTCTTCTTCTTCTTCTTCCTCCTCCTCCTTCTCTTTTTCTTCTTCTTCTTATTTTTTTTCTTACTTTTTTCTTACTCTTCCCTGTGTGTTAGCAACCGTCTAATGCCGACAATAATGATGTACCTTCATTTATTCATTATGCAGACTTTTACACATCGTATCCTATCGATGATTAACATGAGAATATGAGTAACTATGTGTGTACGTCTTTGAAAATTCTTATAATAAGATATAAGCAATTATTTATTTATCGGTACAAAAATAGAAATGATGCAACGTGTTAGCTGATAGATGAATAGTTTTCGATCAAAACTTCTAGTTACGAACTCAATTGTAAGATACCGTGATTGTTCCTAATACCTCAGGAAGGATGTTGCATCCTTGGGCAAAAAAAGAAATTCTGATCAACATTATCCGGAAACCGATGTTTTTTGTATAAATTATTTGACGTCGCGTATAATAACACCATCTCAATTATTTCCTTTTTCTTTTTTATCTACCTCAATTACACATAACCGTTACCTCTCATCTAATGTAAGATAATTCTTCCTTATTTTCCCCCCCCCCCAATGAATAGGGATACTTCGTTCGGAAATTTTATCTGAAGGAAGAACTTTGAGAGGACTATTTTTTACAATAAATTTTCTTTCACGATTCGTCGTGCTAATTATATAGTTGCGTTTGAAAATAAATCTTTACACAAACAGGATGTTGAAACAGCAATGCGTTTATGATCATATTCGGCCGATATTAGTTTGATATCGTTAAAATGCGGAAGTAGCGAATCTTAAATTATAAATAAAAGAAAATTATCACGTTTGCAAATAATTATTTAATACGGATTAGAAAATCTTAATACGAAGTTAACGAGTACAAACTTATCAAATAATCTCCCCCATCTAGCGAATCTAACAATATATGAATAATAATTGAAACGAAAAAAATCATGCTCCGTAACATATGAGCTAAAAATGCAAAACAAAACAATTCAAATCAAATTATTATAGTCTTATTTAAATTTAAATATACAATATATAAGATCAAACACAATAAAATTACTCGATCGATCTTGAAGTAACAACGTTCACCAAATAATTTTTCTTCAACCAACGATGTTCATCGGAGAATCCCCAAAATAATTTGATACCCTCGAAGAATAACAAAAAAAAAAAAAGAGTAAATTAATATGAAAGAATATTTTCGATACGCATAATAAAGAAATTTTTTGAAGAGTCACGTCGAATGGATTATCCATCGAGGTATCAACTACGGAAAAGCTTTAACATTTCGCGGCCGGATCGAACTACCAAAGTGGATTATAGCACTTGCGTGTGCGTTCTTGTCGGTAGGGTTGGCAGAGCGACGGCGATGATGGTAATCGTGGCTGTCTCGGTGTCGGCCACGGAGGCTGCTCTGAGCGTCGTGATCGGGAACGAAAGTAAGAGAAGAAGAGAGAGAGAGAGAGAGAGAGAGAGATAGATAGAGATAGATAGATGGAAAGAGATAGGGAAAAGGAGGAAAAGGAAAAGAGAAAGAGGTGGCCTCCCTCTTGGTAGTCCCGTACCAACGTCCCTATACCCTTAGTAAGGTACCCCTGGCAGCGTAGCGCTAGTCGTGACACGAGAACGTGATTAATGATGGCGACGGAGAACCATGCACCGCTCTTTCTCCCCTTCGTCTTTTTCCTCTTCCCTCTCTCTCTCTATCTCTCTTTCTTTCTTTCTCACTCTCTCTTTATCTGCTTCTCTCTTCTCTTTTACTCACATTGCCCCCTTTTCTCTTTTACCAACCCCCGCTGTTGCTGCTGCTTCTGCTTCTGCTGCTGCTGTTGTTGCTGTTGGCGTTTCTCGTTTCTGGTACGAAGCAACTAGCACAACGCCTGCAATCCTGTTTCTAGCTGGAACCTTCCTTTCTCTCTCTTTCTTTATTTTCTATCTCTCTCTCTCTTCTTTCCATCTTTTTCCCGATACGATTCCATTGTGCCCTTAGCGTTCCTGATTATTAGAAGCTGCGTTCACCATTCCTTACTATTCTTGACTCTCTTTCCAACGCTGTGCTTTTCACGAGAAACTTGGATTTAACTGATTTTCTATGGAAAGAGGTTTCTTTTTTCTTTTTTTGATATTCTATACTTTTGTGATCAATTTTGTGATTTTCCTTAGGTTTTATTTTATCTATATGTTTATGTGCCTGCGTGTGTGATATGTGCGATGTGTTAAATGTTATTGTTAAAGTGAGATTGGAGTAGAATCTAGGGTAAAAAATTTTAGAAAGTTTTTATCTATAAAAGTGCAGTACTCTCTTCGAATGAAGTTATCCGTGAAAGATTTTGCATCAAACAAGGAATAGGAAAAATTCTTACGAAAGAATCATGCATCGTTCAACTAGAATGACTTTGACTACGTCAACTTAAATCTGATCGATTGAAATTGCTCGTCTAACATCTTATTCAACTTTCTTCCAAGTAGCAATCTACTTAGTTCTTTCACAATATACCTGTTTCCCGTATAAATCATAGTTATCGAATGGTATATCATGTAATTCATAATGACATGTAGGACTATCATATCGATTTACTACAAAAATTCTATTAAATTCACCACAAATATTCGAAACAAACTGTTGATGAAGTAAAATTGAAAACAAATATTCTATATTATTAATTTTTGATCAATGAAATAGAGTATCGTAAATAAAAAAAAAAATAAACATAATTTACTATACGCTTGCTATACGTGCAATACGTACTAAACGTTTGTTCAAACTGAATGAAAAATTTTTTCTAAAACTTTTGTTTGTCCAGTTAATTCGTATAACAAAAATTCTAACTGTAATCGAAATAGTTGTTAAAAGAAATAAATTGGTAAATCGGGCATTCGGTATTCGCAGGATATCGACAGGAGGGTTTTACTGAAGTCAGCTGCTCCCCGCGGAAATCAACGGGAGAGGGGTTGGAAGGGAGGGAGAGAGGATGTTAGCTCGAAGCAAGCGAACGGTTCGATGAAATTTCCGGCGTATTGTCGGCCGAATCGGGTTCGTTTGGGGGTGGCATGGGTGGGTATATAAGTGGTGGGGGAAAGGTTGAAGGAAAGGAGGAAGCGACAGAGGAACTTGGGAATGAGAACGAGGCTGATGGGATATGGGGATGGTGAGGCGTCCCTGGCGACGCGTCCCTGGCGACGCCGCGACGCTGACAACCTACACCCAACCATCCACCAACCCACCCCCTTCTTCCTGCTTTCCGTGACCTCTCTGACGCACCCTGGATTAAAAGCTTGTTTTTTGACTCACTCTCTCTCTCTTTCTCTTTCTTTGCTATCCTTCCTCTCTTACTCCTTCCAATGTACCCGACGAGTCGCAAAGACTTTCTGATGAACGATCGTTTTCTTCGAAACGTTTATAAACGTTATATTTTCGTGCTACTCGCTGAAGAGGAAGAAGAACATCGTGCAGAAGAGTTTACTTCGATCGTACCCCCTTGTTTGCGAGCACGGTCGACGTTCTCGTGCTACTTTTTAATCTCTAATTTTATTTTTGTCGATGTTAATCCCTTACGTTAAATAATGAAATAATTCACTTTAACTACATTGTTTTTCTTATTTAGAATATTTTCTTATTTTCTACAAATAGGTACATTTTAACGAACGATGCCTTTTTATCGGCTGTAAATCTGTTATTGAAATTTTACAAAAAGAAATTTGGTTCGTATTGATTAGAATTTTACTCTTAAGATTTATTCAATAAATTATTACCTAATTATTTAATTAAGATTAAAACCGAGATAACATTTTTTTGTCTTATATTTGTCACAAATGATAAAGGAAAAATATCGATTTTAAAAATTCCAATAACTTGATTTCTGTGATCGAACGAGATCCTGAAAATTTTGACACGACAGTGAAACATTAGGTGAACGTGCCAAGCCAATTGACACGATAAGGATCACCGTTCATTTCTTTTACTTCAAACACGATATTCAAGCTCATCCACGGCTTCCGACATTCTCGACGTCCGAAGTAGCCTCCTAATTAATTACGAGCGTGCTAATGGTCGTTTCATGTAAACCAGGAGGTAATGTAGTCAAGGTTTGCCGGTGCGATAATGACTAGATTCCCACCTGTAATTTGAGTCCGGATATTATCTCTATATTTCTTCAAATCTGTCGCAAATAAATATACTTAATTTTATTTATATTATATTAATTGATATTATCTTTCAAATAATAATACAATTAAATATATGTTATCATTTTTAATACATCTCATACAAATATATTTAAATCGTTGACAATAAAGTTAAGAAAATATTTTAATTACAAATATGTAATAAATTTTATGTTTCTATTTATATGAAAGAATTGAAATGATTCTCAATAGATTAAATAATTTTTCCGGTTTAATCTTAATAAGAGAGAAAGAAACTTTAACGATCGACGAACGTGCTTCAAAAAGTTAGCCGACGGTGTTTTTCCTTATCTTAGCATCTTTTGAAGGAAGTGGGTCATGTTTTGAGGAAAGCGACCCTTTGCAATCTCAATGCCAAGTTTCTTTATACGGCACGCAAAGGTGTTATCGCTGGTTGTCCGTCCATCAGTCCATCCCTTCTGGCAATATTAGAGCCGCCACTCGGTACCGGCTCGAGCCGCCTGCTTTTAGTCGTGGGGGATGAAATACTTGATGATATTAAACATGAATAATGTAACGCCTCTAGTACGGAGCCATGGAAAGGCAGTAACAGCATCTACGATAAGCCCTTATAAAATTTTGCATACGCAAGATGGTAACACGATGGCGACATCGTTGCCATGTCGATCGAAAAGATTTTTGTTAATTTATATATTGAAAATATTTTATTTTCTGTTTCTTTCTTTCCCTTTTTTTTAACATTAACGATAAATAAGAATGTATTTTTATAAATAATATAAATTTATTTGTACAAATTATTACAAACATTATTATAATAAACTATGAAGTACGTATGAAATAAAATTTTTGAACTGATACAATATCAAAAATTGTATCTATCCAAAGTAAAAGTAGTGATACGGAAGTAAATTGGTTGAAATAAGTGGGTATAGGAACCGGAGAAAAATCAGTGTCGGATGACTTGCTCTTTTGTAAGGGATACGGAGTGACTAAGTGTGAATTCAATTAAGGGTTTGTTTTAAGCATCTATCAGACCTCGTTTACCGGTGCGTTCGCTATTCGGATAACACGATGAAATTGGCAATTCAAAGTTGCTTGATTAATGTAACAAGGTCCTCTCGATATCGACATATTAAGAGCTTGGCATTAAACTATAAGTGTATAAAACTTTTTATCTATTTTAATATGTAAATATTTTATCAAAACTTCAATAAAATTTATTTCATCAAAATTTAGAAAGAGAATCTTTAAAATTTTTCAATTATCTTTAACTGTCTAAATTTTCATTACGATTTATCTTATTGCACGTAACTGTAATATAAATGCAGTATATATATTTTTGAAAAATAATTTGAAAAGTACGATGACAGATGTTGATTACTAAGTTTGGTACTAAGGTAAGATAAAAGGTAAATCCGAATGCTGTGGTACACACGAAACAGAGGATAACAGGATTATAGGATTAATTACATGAAGGGCGTTAATATCCAATTCGGTCAGCGTTGAAGGGGATACTCCAGACGGGATAAGGGTGTCGCGCTACCGGTCAGCCTTTCCGCAAATTCTCACCCGTCTACGTTCGCCGATGATTTACGACGGTGTTGGGCGAGAAAAACGAATCGTAGTCTATTCGAATAAAAACCATAAAAATATGAAAGAAGGACCGAGAAACGAAAGGAGAAAAAAAGAACATGAATACAACAAAACTATACAAATACATTTTACGATCAATTATTTTATTCACTTACAATTTAATTTTTATAGAAACTAACGACTTTAACGAATTATTTTTAATCGTTAAATCGATTGATATCATTTTTTCGTTCAAACTAAAAAGAAAACTTGTCTCCCTAGAAAAAAAGGGATTTTTTCCAAGCAGATTAGTTATAAGACAGGAAGTTAAGGCAGACAGTTCAGCCAGTGGCAGACCGAAAGACTCATTGCTATTCCGCGACTACTCCACGACGGGGTGTTATAGTATTCGCTGTCGGGGCTCTACCAAATTGAAAACAGGATCCATCACGTTTTCAGGGAAGCAAAAAGAATTTTAATGAATTATAAGGAGAGCTAGAGGGGCCGGACAACGGATTGGCAGGCAATCCGGCTGAAATTAAGGCCGACTGACCAACCTCGACAACGACTTTAGCGTCGCCATTGTAATCGCTTTACGTGCTCATCTCTTTTTTCTTTTTCTTTTTCCAATACCTATCCGTGTTCAAATTCTTAATTATCTAATTCTATAATACGAATCTTCCATTTACCAAAAAAAATATCTTATTAAATAATTTATTTTTCGCTTTTTTTTTTTTAGTCCAATATTTATACTAATTTAATATCGTATTTTCCTTCCATTCAAATAATATCTAAAAACACGTAACAGACATTAGAAAACTATACCATAAACATCGTATAGATCAAATTCGAATGAATGCAACCATTAACAATGACGTTTGTTATGAAAGAATTCACGGTTATATTCGAGTCGAGCTTTTTTCTATAAAACCGGCATAGAAACAAAGAGAGGATTAAGTTGGAAAAAGTGTGCGGCGCATCGAAGGAGAAGTAGAAAGGGGAGGTGGAAGGAGGGAGGTGGGCGGAGGATGGAAGGGAGAGAAGTTGGTATCGAAGTAAAACAAAAGGAATTTTAATGAATCATACGGTCGAGATCGGTAGGATGAGGGAAGTTGGGTGGTAGCGAGGAAACAGGGTGGGCGCAGAGGAAAGGGGGAGGAACAGGGTGGATTGGGATGGGTTATGGCGAAAGGAGGAAGGTGGGTTGGGACGGGTGGACGGATTGGCAGGCAATCCGAGCGGAATTAAGGTGGCCGGCCATCCTCGACGTCGTTGGCAGTGTGGTGTCGAGCCGAACTAGGGGATTTTCTTTGGTCCGACCTTCGGATGAAGCGAAACGCGAAGAGAGGTTCCTGCAGGAAAGATGGAAAGAGTTGCTGAAGCGAACGGGAGAGAAAAAGGAGGCGAAGGTGGTGGCGAAGTTGAAGGAGGTGGAGGAGGAGGAGGAGGAGGAGGAGGAGGTGGTGGAGAAGAAGGAGGAAGGAGGAAGAAGAGGTGGAGGAGATGGAGGCGATGGTACTAGGGGACTTGATGAGAAGGGGTAGCGGGAGAGGGTTTCCGAAACAGCTCGCCGCTATCTCGACTGATCCGATCAAGATTAATGAACGTGCGGCTTGCGAGCCGAAGCCTTTGCGCCGCCTAGCCATTCTCTTTTTCTCTCTTTCTCTCTTCTCTCTCTCTCTCTCTTTTTCTCTCTTTCAGTCTCTCTCAGCTTCGCTCTTTTCTCTTCTCTTTTCTCTCTATGTCTCTTTCTTTCTCTCTCTCTCTCTTTTTTTTTCACTATCTCTCTTTCCCTGTGCACAGGGGCAGCGACCAGCGACAGGTACCGTCGACGGGTCTTCGTAATAGCGCAGTTGTTGCTGCCGCGGCACTCCGAGTTAACTCCGTCACTCTGAGAGAGACCAGATAAAAATGCACTCCCGTGTCCTCCCCCTTCCAAAGGTTTTCATGATTTCGAAATATCGCCTCACTTGATTTTTTCGTTTTTTTTGTTTCTCTCTCTCTCTCTCTTTCTCTTTCTTTCTCTGAGCTGCCAGCATCAGAGAAACTGTAGAAGGGCTTAAATGTAAGCAAATATTTGATATATGATGTTGATGAAGAATGATATAGTTCTTATGGGAAGTAGTCAGAATGATAGTTATACATTTGAACGAAGACTGGCATGTTTCCTGCATGAATTTCGTATGCATTGAAAAATCTGCAAGACTTGACGGATGCATGCTGCAAGAAGATTACCAAAATATTTCCTTGTTCATCTCTCTCAACAAAGTAACATTGAACAGCTTCCAAACGATCATTTTTTGATAAATATTTATATTTAACTCGAAGTATTATATATTATTGATTCTTTTTTTTTTGTTCCAATGAATCATATTAACATGCATATCTGTTTACATGATTTTTACAAATAAAATATTATTTAATGATTTACATCAATTAATGTATTATATATCTTCAAAGTAAAGTTAAAAAGAATATTGCATATAAATGTTGATCGAACCGTACCAGTATGTTTATTTTTATACCTGACAGTATAGATAATGAGAGGAAAGAGTCACACGACATTGGTAATACCGGTAGCAGAAGCAACAACGTTCCCTCTTCATCTGGTTTCTCAAGATACGCTACTGTCACTGAGACCAAGAACAGATAAGGCTACACCACTCCCGTGCGACGATGTTTCTAATTAATTCTGAAGATCGAAAGGACGTTCCATGTCAAGCATTGGAACCCACAGTTGCATCTTTAACTCTTATCGCTACCTATTAGCGTAACTTCACTACTGTACCTTCTGAGTTGCTTATGCATGTATCGATATTTAGTATTATAATATATTGCTTCTCAATTCTTGTGAAACATTCTCATTACTATTTTCGATACAATAACGTCTTTTAATTATTTAATATAATAACTGGTATATGTTTTTTTTCTCTTTTTCAAAAAATCTTATTATTATCAAAAAATTATATTATTAAAAATATCATAGAAATATTTGAGAAGAAAAAAGTAATTATATTTAAATGTAAAATTGATCGAAATTTCATTTTGGATATCTCTCGTTCTCCCCTTTTCTTGACGACACGAAATGCTCTGTTATCTTTAGTTACAACCCAACGTATTCGAGATGCGAAACTGTCTTTGGGGGATGTCAGTCAGTCGACGAAGCGAGCACAGCGCGTAAAGCATCGCGATGAATGCAAGGGAGTAAGGCTGATGTGGAGGAGGTGCGAGTGAAATGGTTGAAAGCGTGAGTAAAAGAGAGAGAGAGAGAGAAGGAAAGAGTAAGAGAGATGCTTTGTAATTACGCTACTTGATAAATGGAACCATGACTCGTTAATCCCTTCCAATTACATCTAATGAGGATCGTTCACACCAGATCTATCATTATTTTCTGAATTTACAATTTTGTTCAACCATTGCCATTATTTTCGATTTCATATTTTGTAACCGATATACACGGGCATGTGTAATTTAAAATATCAAATATCAATAGTCATATATCGTGTAATACGAAATTTTTAAACTAATGTTATTATTAAATTTAAATTATTATGATAAATTCAAATCTCCTTTTGATGTAACCATCTCATTTTCTCAGTAATCTTCATCGAGTTACCCACAGACTTTTTATTATCAAACTCCTTTATATCTTTTTCTTAAAATTTCACGTGTTTTACGTGGCTCGGAAATCGTGCTTGAATTTTTTTCCATTATTTTCTTTTGAATTATTTAATAGTTCGAGATAAATTCTATTTAACTTTTAGGATCTTCTGAATAAAAAACGTTCTTAATAACTATTTTATTTGATGTGTTAAAATAATATTTAAAAAAAAAAAAAATTATCTTTTCTATAATGATATCATTTCCTACGACCTATTTATGTATTACGCGTGAAAAATGTTAGATAGGAAAGATATTCTAAAGTAAAAAAGAGAAACGATCTTAGCGTCTGGTTTGGCCCCATTCCGATCTAGGTGTTCGTAAAACAATCTGGAAGCGACCACCCGCTTCACGACTTCGCATCGAGCCACGCACGGTATGTAGATGGGGCGATTGTGGAACGGATATGTAGAAAATGAGCAGACCGCACGGATCATTTGTCATATTGCTGTTTGGAAAGTAAGGTCACAGAGAATGCAACTACGCGGAATAGCGAAAATCCGTGTACTGTAGGGTCCGAAGCTTTGAACGATGGCGTACATTCATTTTCAAATCTGCATGAACATATACATAGATACATATATCATCTATCCATTGTATTAACGACGATGTAAAAAACAATAAAAGGTAAAAAAGGATATCCTCTCTTTATCGTTTCTATAATCTCGACAAAATCTACCCTTTTCAATTTATCTATGCAATTTAACTTCTTTTAACCATTTTATCACATGTAGCATTAAATTCAATGAAATGTTACATTATATTTTATTAAAAATGTTATGCGAGGTATAATATTTAAATTAAAATCAAAGGATTTTTTTTTTTTTAATGAAATTAATAGTCTCGATATTAATAAATGGATATTTCGATGTTATATTTAATAAAATATCAAACACAAAATTGCGTTAACATTTAGTGTGTGTTGCATTGAATAATTATTAAATTATATTTTATACTTTTGCTTGAAATGATAAATTAACGTATGTTACATCAGTTGTTTCTTTCATTAAATATTTTTTTGAAAAACAATTTTATTAAATAAAACATACCTATTTCTTCTGGACAATTATTTAAATAAATTTCATTTTAAAAATTGATTAAACCTTTATATAAATGTTATTTATTATAGGTATATTTATCTTGTGTATATATTGTATATAATTATATAATTATGTTTTGAATTAACGTATAAACTTCAAAATAGTTTCTAAGAACAATGCTTTGTCCAAGTTATAACGACGTGTTTAATCTAACCCACATATTCTAGAATGGCTTGCGAGGGCTCTCATTCCCGGAAGTCAGTGTTCTTGGTCCATGCACGTCGCGTGGATAGTCCTAGACAGTCTATTGAGATTGCAATTAATGATCCTTGTACGCTTCCTTCCTTCTTGTCTGAAGATAGAGAGAGAGAGGGGGGGGGAGAGGGGGAGAGAGAGAGAACCTTGATTAAAGCTATCCGTTAAGATACTTTAGAAACAAGCTATTTTACAATAATTACATACAGAATAATATAATCAGTAAAATGGTTTAATAAAAAAAAAAACCGAATAATACTAACATAATTRAATACATACATACATTTCTAACATAATTAATACAGTGAGTTATTTTTTTTTTTGAAAATATCATTGGAAAATATGTTACTAAAATTTACTATAAAATTATATCGTTAACACATAAGATATATTTTACAAGAACGAAAATAATTTCTCTACGGTATCGAACTATGCAGGTCTCAAATTCTCAACTATGTCGGTCGCATTTTTCTGAGAAATTCTATGAAATACCAGGGGAAATAACTTAGGGTACGATAGTTCGTTGCTCTGCTTACTAATCATGAAACTTCTTTCAATCTATTTTCGATTTATTCATAAATGTAATTTCTAAATTAATAAAATCCAATGAATTTTATATGAAACGTGTAATTAACCTTTTTGTATTGCTATTATAAAAAAAATATGGTTAAATATTTATGAAAGAAAAAAAGAGAACACAATCGATTGATAATTTGACTGGACAGTGAACGTTTTCATAAACGTCAATAGCAGTATAGGTAATATAATTAATTACAATAAAACATTTGAAAAGCGTGAAATAAAAAGTCATGCTTTTGATAAAAGAACAAAGAATAATATTATGAGCAAATTCGATATTATTTCTCGATACATTTATACGAATTTAACTTGTTCAAGCTTAACATTAAATAAATATTGAATGTACATAGAAAGATATTCATTTCTAACGAGAATTGTAAAAAGTTGTTCTACTTTTTTTTCACCATTTTTTTTCTATCGAAAAAGAAAAGAAAAACAGAGAAAAAAAGAAAGGGAGAGAGAGAGGGTAGAAGTTGGTAGCTAAACAAAAAATTATGCTTATAATGAAAAAAAACCAAAGAATAATTACCAAGTATGATCAATAGTATTTACCGTATTAAATGTAACCAGTAAATAAACATCAAATAATTGAAATTTTGATAAGAAATAAATAAAAAAACTGTTTCTTTTCTTTTCTGCCATGTTTTTTTAACAAAGAAAAAAAGAGAGGAAGAGAGAGAGAGAGAGAGAGAGATAGGAGAGTGGAGAAACGTTTTCAATATTTTCTAGGAGAGACGATTGAAGTCGGAAGAGCAAGTAAGGGACGTAAAAAGGGGCATGCCGGACTTTCGAGTCCGGTTGCGGCTTATCTTGGCAGTATGGGCGGAGGCAGAGTCTCGATCCTTTACCCCCACTTTTCTTCACAGGTACCACCCCTCCGGTCTCCGGTCGTAGCCACGTTACTCGCCTTGGGATATCCTCCGGGCTGAGCTTCCAACGCACGTGCTCGCGCATGCGTATCCACTTGCCTGCCTCTTCTCAGCCTCATCCTCCAAACCACACACACACACACATATATATATATATTGTATATATAGTATACCGTCATAGTATTATATTATATCCTACTTAAACATCTTTCCTATATACACATACATACACGTATTTCTTCTATGTATACACATCCTGCCTTTTCATAAGGGGAAAGAGTGGGAAGCGAAAGCAGACGATTCGAGAGAGAGAAATTCTGCTTAAAGAAATGGGAAACGTCGAGTTTTCGACGATATCAACACCACGACTAACTTGATTCTTCTTTTATCTTATGACTTTTTTTTCTTCTATATTTCGTTTCTTTCTCAATCGTAATTATTTATAAAAAAAAAATGTTGCATTTAGAAATGTAGTAACAATTGATGTATTATATTTAGATTATTCGATTTTACTGCGATCGTATTGATGTTAGTTTTTGAATTAATAAAAGAATTTGTGATATTGTAGTATGTAAAGTGAAATATTTTTGATATCCGTACTTTATTTGTTTAAGAGATTTTTTTTTTTCTTCAAAAAATTACTGATTAATGTTGTTAACGAATTGACACGTGTATTATGTAACATTGACAGTGATTGATTTTGGTTAGTTAAAAATTATGGTGATTAAGGAAAAAGGAAAATATACATCGATGGAATGTAATCAACCATGTCACTGACTATTGTCATATTCTTCATCGTGATTTTTTGAAATTCTAAGAATAAACTATTACTTGTTAAGTATCTTTGAAAGTTATCATTATATTACATACTTATGATGTTGGATTTTTATTGACAACTATGGCAATTATGTTGCTATTAAATTCTCCTCGCTAAGAAACAGGATTAGCACAATGGACGAATGAGAAAAATATTCATCGATGGAATCTAATAAATCATTTTCATTATTATGATTGCAAATCTTGAAAATGACGTGTTGTAAGTATAACTTAACGTAGATTTTGTATGGAAACGATCGTTATGTGGGTTTTATTTTTTTTTACTTATAACCGTTGAGTTATCACGTTGCACCGTACTTACGATAATATCGTAAATAAGTGCACATATTTTAACATAAATTTTAACCAATGGAAAAAATCCTTATAACTTTTGTATAATCTATTGATTTTTTTTACTTTTACAATTCGTGCTGTTCCAGGTAATTTAGAAGTGTGAAAATTTTTATCCTATCTTTGATCCAGAAAAGTTCAACATTATGAAGATTTCTAAATTCATTTAACTTGCTAATTTTTAAAATATGTGGAAAGTAAAGTCTTGTCCACCTTCTTCCGTAAATAGTATATTTATAGTAACTATGGCATAGTATAAGACTTTCTAAACATGTTTATTAGATAACCCCCTTTTTTTTCAGTGAAAATATTTTCATACTATCTTCTCTTCCACTATCGTAAACTTATAGAAATACGATAAATATAGTATTGTTAAATTATTTTTTAATTAATTTTATGTGGTTATACATTTAAGAATTCTTAAATTTTGCTGTAATTTCTGTGATACTCAAGTTTAGTTAGGCGACCCCATACGGAATTACGACTAATACTTTGAAAAGCTCTGATATAGTTTTATTTCGATAATAAAAAGAATAGTTTATATTAGCTTTAATATTTTCTTTCCTTTTTTTTCTTCTTTTACCAGGTCTGTCGAAAACACGGGATTATATTGTAAATTACGAAACATTTATTTATTCATTTATTTCACGATCGTAATATATTGACTGATAATTCAATATAAACATAAGCATTGGATGTGTGCCCGATTAAATTCTTATCGTACAATATATATACATCATATAATAATAAGTATAGTGTCACACTTATTAGAACATTTCTTACACTTTTAGCGCTTAACAATAATTACACTAAATGTCTCGTATCATATACGTATAAATAATACATGCATATATATGCATACATGTACCTATATACATATATATACATGCACATATATTTATATGTATTATGTAATTTTTTCATTATTTAGAATGAACGTTTTTTAATACATGTATATATGATCTACTTTGTTTATCGACTATTTATTATTTAGTATTATTTTGGTATATCGTCACAGCAACTCTGTGCATAAATCGTTTGATTACTACTCATATAATAATAATAATAATAATAAAATAATAAAATAATAAAATAATTATTATTATTATTTATATTATAATAAAATAATAATAATAATAATAACAATATAATTTTGTTTATTTTTCGGTTTCGTCGAACACACAATTACGTCCTAATCGTTATTGGTCGATCCCTCGTGTCATTTCAATAAAAATAGACAATATACTATCTCTTGTATATTCTAATTAGTATTTACAACTGAGAGATTACTTAATTCTACATAACGAGAGATGATCCATGAATTTTGATTGGAAGCAAGGAGAAGAAGAAAATATTATTTTCTAGTTATTTCATTTCTTCTTTTTTCTATTGAAAGTTTAATTAATTACATGGACAAAGAGCTTATTCGAAACGTAAGACATGTAACTATTATCAGAAAATAATAACCCGGTAGGACGTTTGAAATTCGTACGATTTTGAATCGATGGAGTATATCGCTTTTAAAAGTATGAGCATTCATGGAACTCGCTATCAGTACGGTTTTCAAGGTTTTTTTTACTGACAACGCGAAGACAACGATGATGTATTGATCGATCGAATCTAGGCTCAAGAATCGAGTCTTGTTTTCAAATAAATAATTTTAAAAACGTATTGTAGTTAAATATACAAGATTTATCTAGTAACTAAGTTAGAATATAATTTTGTTTGATATTTTATATTTTTTAATAAGTTTTATGAAATAAGAGTTACTTATCATCAGTACGATTCAATACTTGAACTGATGCACTCTTTCCAAAAACTTATTAAACAATGCTAAATTGTCTTCTACGATTTTATTCTATCTGTAAAAGAAAAACAAAATTATTATCTTATTAGATAAACTATGTATATTAATTACTGAACGTTTTTGCTGCTTTGTCCTAATCCTAATATTTCTTTTATTTAATTATTTTCTTTTATATATACATATATATATACATGTATATATATCTATTCATTTCTTTATTTTTATTTGATTTCAAATGACCCACTTTAATGAACATAGATTCGCATAATTTCTTATCGGAAGCCATACTTTTCGTTATGTTTGTGAAGATTAGAACCGGTTATTTATTATCTAATTCTAGTTAAAGCAAACGTCCCTATGATAATAATAACAATCAATAATTAATTTTTCATTCTCTTATTCATTTGACGATGTTTAACTTGTTATGCTAAAATCATACAATCATACAATAATTAATAATTAATCATAATAATAAGAATATATGGAACATAGATCATTTGCTTCGAGCACTCGATATTAGAATTATTCTTTACAAGAATATGTACAATTATGTTGTCTAGATTTATATACATTTACATAAGTAATGTCACATTTCTTGAGATGCATGGAAATGATTAGAAAGTATATTTAATTCGGATACCACTGAATCAAACAACAAACAAGCTTATTTTTAAGTGTAGTTGACTACAAGCACGATGGCACTTTCAAGGGAAACAATAAATTGAATAATGAATAGCTTATTTTAAAATATCATTTTTTCGATATTTCTCATGACATTTATCAATTTCATTATAAAGTTAATTTCGGAAACAAAAATCGTAAAAAACATTTTTATTGTTACAAAAATTTAATCCGATCGAATTCTTATGAATAAACATCACACACTAAATCCACACTAATTACCCAGCCCAAACATTGTTTATATTTTGAAAAAACAACTAGATAATGATCAAATTAGAAAATAATACTATTTCTAATTTGATCAATTTTTTATACGAACCTTAAGATTTCTGCTGTAAAAAATCAGAGGAGATGATAAGAAAAATTATTGAAATGAAATAAGAGACAATATAATTTGAAGAAATTAAAAGAATTGTCAGAAAATATCGAAATGAGTAATCAAGTTCAGGTTCCAACTGCGAGATCGTAGTCGAAGACACCAATAGTGTAAATTCGATGATCGTGATATTGTTCAGTAAGCGGGTGTTACAGAGCAGTCAGTCCATAATCCGATTTTATCGGTGGCGGTGGGACAACAGAGGACGATACTTGAGAAAGTCCAGGAGGACTGGTGGCTGGTTCAAGTGGACTGATGCTTCCGGAAGACATATGTCCCATTGGTCCACCAGTAGGACCGATCGTAGGACCGATCGTAGGACCGATCGTAGGACCGATCGTAGGGCCGATCGTAGAACCGATCGTTGGTCCGATCGTTGTTGGACCGTCCATCATTCCAGCCGCAACGTGATGGTGACTCAGCTGTGCTTGAAGGTGGGCGAGAGGATGAGGGTGACCTTGAAAGCTCGGATGTACTACGTTCGGATGAGGAAGAGACGAGTTGACACCGTGAACGTCACCCATATCGAGGCCAACTCCACTATCCAAATTGTTTCCATCTAAACCACTGGAAGGTGAATTGTTGTTGTTCTTTCTCTGTCCATTATTGTTGTTTCCATTGGCTGATGCAACAGTAGCAGCAGCAGCAACAGAGACACTTTTCGTTCTATTGTTGCTTCCCTTCGTTGATTTTGTTGTTGTTGCTGTTGCCGCTACCTGACCATTTGCGTTCTTCCTACGAACATTTTTTGTATTCGGTAGCTTGTTGTCCTTTTTCCATTTCATCCTTCGATTCTGAAACCAAATTTTAATCTGTCTCTCGGACAGTACCAATGTATGTGCTATCTCGATCCGCCGCCTTCTCGTGAGGTAACGGTTATAATGGAACTCCTTTTCGAGCTCCAAAATCTGGTGTCGTGTGTAAGCAGTCCTTTGCCTCTTTGGTTCCATTCCAGGTTGATAAGAACCATTTGCTGAAAGAAATAAATCAACACATGGTTAATATGCTTACTTGTTTTTTTATTCACCGATAATCTTCAAAATAGTTGAACGAATAATAGTTCATTTTGATATATAATTAATTACTTCAATTGTAAAATGTCCTTGATTAATTAAAATAATGAAACTATTATAATTAAACTAAATAATTAAACTATTATATTTCATTCGATTAGATTCGTTAAATTGTTAGACGTTTAAACCAGACAATTTTTGTTTTAAATTCAAAGAAATGTTATTATATACTTTATTTCAATTCTCCCAAATACTTCTAATAACTTCTTCGATCTTGAAGACCGACCGTTGTAAGTAGTTACGTCATTGGATATTGTATCAATTAACATCGTTAGTGCAGTAACAAAGACGGCACCATTCGAATGTTGACCATGATACTCAAATATTAAAGACTTAAGATACTTATAAAACCGAACAAATTTCAATTATTCGATGTTACAATTATCTCAAACACCACCCTCATTGTAATTCAAACCTTAGAAAAACTATCGACAATTAGAATAAAGTATCAGATCTGCCAGCAAAAAAAAAAAATAATTAAACTAGTAAGTATGATTTATTACTTAAGATTATAGTTCTCTAACTTTTTCTTCTATCTTGATAAATCTCGAATTTCCATAATTTAAGAAAAAAATCAATTTAATGTATATCGTAAAAGAGTAATCACATATATCGTTAATACCTACATATAACGCACGTGATTATAAAACAGAAAAACTTGTAATAATGAGCTCGTATGTCAAGCGTTTTTGCATTGATAAATCATCGAAATTTCTATATAATTACAAAAAAAAAAAAAAATGGAAACGGAAAAGAGATTGTTACGACTTGATCTGTACATAATATTCGAATCCTCTTTTTCGTAATGTTTAACTAAAAATAAAGAAACGTAAAAATGTTCACAGTTCTCGATAATTCTTCACTCAGATTTCGTGTATACAATATATGTCATTAGATGATCCCACTGATGAAATTGGTCGCGAAAAGCGGACTTCAAAGGAATAACGTTACCTTCCAATTGGACAAAGAGTTTTATGTAGAAAGAGAAAGAATGAAAGAAAAAGAGAGAGAGAGAAGAGATCAAGGAACAACGTAGTCTTACGAGTATTATTCGCATTCACTCGCGTATGACACCATGCTATTAATGGAAACGACTCTGCTGTTATCTGAAGAACAAGAAACATGCATATGAGTAGTACCTATATACATATATCTACCCATATACATGTATTTAAGTATTTACTTACGCATAGACCATGGATAAACTAACGTTGTTAGATGCATATAGCGCTGCTTGAGTGAAAAGGACGAGCCTGGCATAATAAGCAGAAAATTGTGTAACTTGAATCTCGAACGGAGTCTCTGTTTCTTTACGTAGCTTCCGGAGCTCTATTGGTCTCTCTTTCACAAGACTAAGAGAAAAAAGAAAGAGAGAGAGAGAGAAAGAGAGCGTTGCTGAGAAATGGAGAGACGTCTACCGATACTTCGTTAGTGTCTAGAATTCATGATCTAAGTATGATATTTTGTAAATATAAATAAAGGTAACGATATTTATCGTCTTGAAATTATTTTGAAAAATTATGTATTTAGATCTTAGATTATCTATTTTTTTGCTATATATAAAATATTATGTATAATTTTATATAAATACTCAAGTAAGTAGATTTATATTAGGTATGTATTTTATACCAGATTATTAGGATTTCGTTCAAATGTTATTATAATAAACGAATATTTAAGTTTCATTATTTGAATATTAAAAAAAAAAAGTTGTGTTTAGTTAGTTATACTGAACCTTTTGACTAGATCATAAACAATAAGGATATCAATAATAATAATAATAATAATAATAATAATAATAATAATAATACAAATTCGTTTTAACACATATGTAATGAATATATTTAGCAAGAATTAATGAAAAAAAAGAATATTTAATTTAAATTAATAACCGTTCACCGCAACTATTGTCAGTTATGGGAACAAAAATTTTCTGTCTACCTTCGAAAAAACATAATTAATTTGAATATTTCAGATATCATAAGACAAACTAGATTCTTTGGAACGCCTTATATATTATTTGTAACATGTATATGCATATATATAGCTACGAGAAGATGAATAAAGACGTAAGTTTATGCAAAATGTAGAAAAAAGAAGTAAGAAGATATGAAAAACAAAAAGAACAATATAGACGAACAAGTTTTTAAGCGTACGATTGTTGATTATCGATACGGGAAGAAATATTTCGCCAATATCGCGTACAAGAACTCAAACGGGTTCCCTTCTAGGAAATGTTTGTTGGTGGTCCGATCCGATATAGAAAACAAGGGAATGAGTTTGGTTTAGAATCTGTGCACGGACACATTCCATTCCGAGACTGACCGTTGCTCTCCTCTCTTCTCATTTCTCATTTTCTTTCTCATCCTCTCTTTCTCGTGGTCCCTCGAAACTTCAACCTCCGTTGAACAGTGTTCGACGTTCGAAGGAAAGGGATTGCTCTCCAGTCCGTTCCGACGGACAACGTAAACACATACTCCAAGTATGAAGGTACTTGGACGTAAACACAGTAATATTAAATAAAATTTCAATAAATTTCTAGGATCTATAAATTATAAATACATATAAATTTAGAAGGATATATCTTTTTTTTTCTTTTCTAATAAAAGATCTATCATTTTTATGATTCGATATTTTTCTCCTAATAATTTGATTTTTATCCTAGAAATTTTATTATCTAAAATGACTGAACTTAACTATCTCAATATTATTATTTATATTTAAATATTTAGATAATAAATGTAGTATCTTCGATCAAGCGTGTATATGGTGATAGGAGTGACGAATGTGTATGTACATTGCTCATTCGAGCATATAGAAATAGGTGTTTTTATAATATACAAATTAATTGAACGAATAAAAAATTTTTTTTTTTCATTTTACTCTTTATAACGATTTTTTTTTAAATCAATGAATCAACCATCACCGATTAAGAGACCAATTGTGTCAGTTATTCTCTAAATAACTTTGTTAAACGACTTTATATAAGACCAAATCTCAATCGAATTTAATTCTATCAATATTCCTGATTAATCGATAAGCTTCTATTGGTAACTATAGAAATGGAAACCGAAAAACAACGTAGACACACTTATAAAAACAAAGACATACGCCCTTCGAAAAAATTGAACTAATTAAATTAATAAATGATTTTCTACACAACATGGTGCATGCGTATCTCGATCGATTT
This sequence comes from Polistes dominula, assembly GCF_001465965.1. The sequence goes on from NW_015148971.1 coordinate 223,137, forward strand.
TGTAAAGTCAACGAGCTAGCTACTTCGATTTTCTCGTGGCGTTTCTTTATACCAATGCACGAAAGCCTGTCGTTCGTGTTAGCAGCAAGCACCACGTCCAGTCAGAAGAAACTCAAAGGGAAATAGTTGCAAGTTGGAATGAGCAGCGGTTTTATACGGTCAAAGGGAATAGAAATTTGAGCCTGGTAAGGCACCCTAGTAGCAGCAAAAAATATTACGTTGCAAAAATTCATCTTCACTCTCTCTCTCTCTCTTTCTCTCTCTCTTTCTTTCTTTCTTTCGTTCTATCTTTCTTTCTCTCTCTTTAACTCTCTACGTGTAAGTTTGTTCTTTTTCGTAAGCCGAAGAAAACGCCTTTAGAATATAACAGAACAAAGTGACGAGAAATTTTTTTTTTTTCTATGACTATTTTAATATTTTTCTATAAATATTAAAATATGGTGACAAATACAATCGAAAAGTTTAAATAATCATAAAAATATTGTTTAAAAATAATAGATGAGTACAGAGACCAAAAAATCGGATGACACAAAGTTGCATAATTAACAATCAAACTTTTAAAAATTTACTTATATAAATCATTTATGACATAAACTTAACTTTTCCACTTTAAAATCTGTGTGGAATCTAAAGCTTATAAGGATTACTATGATTATTTAGTATCTTCTTTTTAACATTAAACAAACCGGTATTTTGTGTATATCTATACCTCTCGTGAGCAGTCAAATGATCACTTAAAAAAAAAACATATATTTTAATATAAAAAGAGATTTTAGTCAATTGGTTAGTGAACAAAAAAAAATGTTTTTTATTTAAAAATGAATTATGTTAATTAAATAATATAAAATATTTGGTATTTGCGGCAATGAACTTTCGAGTTCCTTAATGCCAATTAATAATAATAATAATAAATAATATAAAATAAATTATACGTTTTCAATGCATTTTTCACAAATTACAGGATATTTAAAAATTACCACGTTTTTATAAATTACATATAAAGTAGCATACTCAAATAATTTTTTAATGTTAGATAATATTTATTGTTTTTTTTTCTTGCATTTTCAAATAAGTAAATTTTTTATACTCAACTATTGAATATTTACATCAGACAATACAATAAAAATTAGAAAATTTGTATAATTTAGTTTTTTTTTCTCGTTTATTTGAAATTTACGTTTTATTGATAGAAAAAAATTTTTGTGATAGAAGAAAAATAGGTTTCTTTAGTGACTTCTTGATCCTGCGATTTTTAAGTTGACGTTAGATAGGATATGAGATATATGGGTGCATTAGGCGCAACAAAAACTGTTTCCAAACCGCCTGTCCCCGAACAGGTAACTCATTTATCCTAAAGTGTACGATAAATTTGTTCTCATAAGTCTTCCAGTGTTTGCCAGAAAAATCATTGTACGCGTATAATGCGAGGGATATTCTGCGTGTAAGGTGTGTAGTTTACACACTAGACTAGAATCTCCCAAGATCAACAATACACACCAACAATAGATCCCTCCCTTAGCGATTTATCTAATTTGTAAAATGTTTCGATGAACAGGTCCAATAAAGGCTAGCTTACTAGTCTTCTACCTTCTACCTGTAAATCTTTTCAATCATCTGGTTTTCAGTTTTTTACCATATAGACGCAAAACAAATTTATTTTCTTTGAGAATGCAAGGTGTGCTTTAAAATAGAAAATTATTGATTCATTAACGAAGAACTATTTTATTATCATTGAATTATTATTTAATAACCGTCCAATAATTTTCTTGATGATGGTTGTATTATTAAGAAAAAAGGAAAATTTTATGAAGATAATTATGATATTATTAAGAAAAAAAGAAAATTATGAAGATAATTATGATTCTGAAATGAAAGAAAGTAATTATTTTACGCAGAACGAGATTAATCGAAATTATAAGATCGTTAAATTGTTTTTCTGAATTCTGTAGTATCCGACGGAGTACCATAGAAAAATAAGTGTTAATATTTTATTAAATATATCTACTGTACAGCAACAAACATTTAAAAACATATAGATGTAATTCATTTAAAAGATACTATCGCTTAATTTTTATCAATAAGATGATTTTTAATTATTTAAATAGAATTTTTCGAAAGCAACAAATTTAAGATGAAAATATTGAAGATTGAATAGAGTTTGATTGATATTGTATTATGGAATATTGAACTTACCAACTCCAGCAACGTGAATTTTTTTCATCCATGGATAGATGACACGGTCTCCATTTTCCTCGTCATCTTCTTCTTCCTCCATCATACCAGGTGAGCCGTCCATCATCTGATCGTCCTCAACATCATCTTGATCGGATCCATCATCCACGTGATGCTGCTGTTGATGTTGCGATTGTTGTTGTTGTGCATTTTGTATATGCTGATTTTGTTGAGTCGATTGTTGCTGAAGATCTGGTGAGTTGTCTCTATGTAATGACCCAGAACCTGCTGGACTGCAGACGCTACCGTCGTGCGGTTGTTGCTGATTCTGTTGTTGATGTTGATGTTGCATAGCTTCTTGCTGTTGCACATGATTTTGCATAATGGACGGCGATAAAGGAGTAGATCCAAGAACGGTCGACGCAGTGACCGGTGGCTGTTGTTGCTGTTGCGGTGCTTGCATCGAAGATGGACACGTGTGAGGTGGTTGCTGTGCTTCCGGTGGCATTGCAAGTGCACCAACAGCGTGATGATGAGGATGCAAGCTTGCATGGTGAACAGCATGAACCTGGTGATGCGGATGATGAGGACCATAATATCCTCCGTATCCGGCATATCCACCATTTAATTGTACAGCCGACGATGCTCCGTAAGGCGTTGTAGCAGCCTGATGATGATGTTGGTGATAGCCATATTGGAGCTGGTGGGACTGAGGATGATTGAGATGGTGGCTTGCGGTACTACCGGAGAAGAAATCTGCACCGGTAGATTGTATGTAGTTACTTTGACTATATTCCTCGCTTGGTGGAAACTTTGGGTCAACCATAACCGAACTAGCAGCAAGATGATGACTACCCGCGGGCTGTTGGTGCTGATGGTGGTGGTGATAGCCACCGCCGGCGGATGGATTCATTAGGAAAGAGCTCATTTTCTCTTCTTCTTAATTTCCTTTACTTACTCTTTCTCTTTCTCTTTTGTTTTTATTTCTTTTCCTCTTAAATTACTTTTGCTTCCTTTATCAGGATTCACAGTAAACGTCAGAGTTCCTTACACTGAATGTCCGAGCTGTAGCGTCATTATATTCTTTCACTGTAGCACGATACAAAATTTACGAAGAAATCTGTATTCCCGTGCACATATTCACCGAGTAAATTAGTCTCGTCTCCTCGAACACTTAATAGTTAGGTATATAACGTTTCATTCAAACGTGAAGCACATTTTCACGACTGCACATTGACCACTGCACAGCTATACATTCTCCGTACTTGCCTACCTTGTCCTTTGGAACGTAAAAGAGAAAGAAAAAAAATGGGGCAAAAGAGGAAAGAAAGAGAAGGGTAAATACAGAGAAAGATATGTAGAGAGAAAGAAACTAGAAACCTACGTCTTTTTCCACAGCTGGGAATAAGTGAAGGGAAGAAAAAGGGGCTTCAAAGAATAAATAAGAAGGGAAGAAAGAATATAGAAAAAGAAAAAGAGAAAAAGAGATAGAGGTAGACAAGAAAAAGGCGAAAAGAACAAGGCCGCGAAGAGTTACACCGGACTCCCGATGGACAGCGGCTTATCCTCTCCTCTCCTACCGCCACTTTTGAGATCCACCGCGAAGCGGCTCCACCGCGGTCCCCTTCTGTTCCTTCCCGCCCACCGGCTCAATTACCATACCACGTGAGCTTGGTTCAACCAATCAGAGTTGGTTCGCGTCCGCGACCATGATGGATAGCCCGGCACGCATGCAACACGTGAGTGGCGCCGCCAGAGACCAAATGCGGCAGGTGCTATAACTTCTTTCTTCTCTTTCCTCTTCGATCAAAACGACTTTTCTTTTCTTGATCGTTTTATTATTTTCAATTTATTCCGTTAATCCTTCTTTTGTCGATCGAAGAAATTTCAATGAATGAACGTAGAAAATATTTCTAGAATTGACACAACTATTAACTCGTAGATATTCTTGATCACTTGACTTACTTCTCGCACAGTTAAACAGGACGTGGATATATAAATAAACGTTCTTGCGTAATCACGATTGCAACGTTCACTACTAACTAACGCTAAAACCTAACACGGTTAGCTTGAAGTAAATTCACGAAACGTTTCAACCTTGTTTGAGCTACGTCTAAATGTCTTGTTCTTTCGACGCACAGTACAACGACGTGTGCTCTTGTCTCCACGTCGAACCTCGGTAGAAACTCGTCTGGCAAGTTCGCTCAGCTCTCAGTGCTCCCTCCAGTTCCTCTTCGGCCGGCTGACTACGAGCTGAAGCTTCCCCCGCTCTTCCAACCGCACCTCTAACCACCCCTACCTATACCACAATCGTCAACCCCCACTCCGTTGAAGCACGAGACCAACCCCTGCCACGGAAGCCGTGGATCTTGTGCCCTTATGGGACACACTCCGGCCTAACTACCACGGGAGTCACTCCTACGGATCATCTTAACCCGCCTTCGCTCGTACGTTTCGCTCTTCAAATTCTCGAGCTCGTCGTATTTGTGAAAACTTTAAAGATATTTTACTTTTTTTTGATGCCAGAAATACTACTTATTATTTTTTGATGCCTTGTAATCCTTTTTTTGGTGATATGTTTTTGATATTCAAATCTCAAGTATCAATATTTCTTCAATACCTATTTTTATTTTTGCATTTATATTTATACCATATCTATACATATATTCATCATTTTCTCAACAATTTTCTTTTTATACTAAATTTAGTTGTATATGTTTTTAAAGGAATCATACCGTCATGCTAGAATAAGAAAATAACATTTGTACGGTAATTTTAAGTTAGATGTTCAAATTCTATTCAATCGTAGGTACTTCCTATTGGCGTTTTCGATATAATCGATAGATAGAGATAGGAGGGGGGCACGATGTTCGCGTATTCGGCAATATTTATTGCATAAGACGGCTGACGTCAGGCAAATTGAAAGTAATGGATCCTCCAGTCGGTCGTACTTTGTTTATATTAGTGCTCTACAAGTGTCCCGACGCACTCGGTCAAGTACGTCTACTTGTGATCAGCTGCGAAGTGTGAAGGATATAAAGTGCCAAGTCATTACACAAAGAGCACACTCACTGTGTTTTGCCGAGACACGACAATGCAGCGTGCCGTAGTTGCTGCCGCCGGCGCTCAGGGTCTCTCTTTCTCTCTTTCTATCACACAGTTAGGTAGAATCCTTACAGGATGTAAGTAAACGGTACTGCGAGTTGCACGCGTTTCCCTCGCTTCTTGTATTTTTTTTTATCTTATCATCTAACTGTAATTCATTACATTGCTGAACGGGGTCAAAATCCATCATTACTTATTATATTTTTACTCGTGCGCATGTTTCGATCGGAATATAAAAAAGATACTAAAAAAAACCATTCTACATATATATACAGTTAGTAATTTCATCAATGAATTCACTTTTCTCGATCAATCGAAAAGACGGGCTATTTTTTATATTGATCCGTCGGTAGGACGAGATAACAAGTGCAAGCAACGTTTTGTCATTTCCCAAGGACAATAAAAGAAAAAGTAAGAAGAAAAGTATAAGAAAAAAGAAACGAGTGGCAATTCAAGAGGGCTAAGAAAATGCAAGAGAGAGAGAGAGAGAACGCGTCACCTGCTTTTTCTACTGGCTCTTCTCACGACTGGGTTTTTCTTTAGTTTCGGCGTATACGTTTCTCGGTGTATTTCTATTTTTCTTATGGCTACTTCATGCGGCTCCCTCGAGAAGAGAAACCAAGGGGATAACGGTTCGAGTAGAATCTGCGAAAGGAGCTCTTCTTCGGGGCTACATCCGTCGACGTAGTCGATGCGAGGAGTTAGAGGGGGTGCTGCTTTCGAGGGGTTACTCGAGAGGAAGGGTGGGATTGGACGTTGTCTCCTCGTTTTGCGGCTCGACCTCTTCGTCTCTATCACCGTCGACGCTCACGAACTTCTACCCTCCTCCTTTTCCTCGTCACCACTACCCACCCACCTACCTCCTCCGCTACCATCACCATCGTCCATCCTCCCCATCCTTTCATGTCTCTGTCTTTCTTCCTTTATTTCTCTCGCTTACTCCAGTATCTCTCTCCGCAACGATCCTTCTCCTCTTCTCTTCCGGCGAAACACAATCAATCACTTTTCCCGGTCCGCCGGCATGACACCCCCTTTTACACCCACAACCCACCCTTGGAAGCGCGAGAGCTTAGTCGTCACGACGTCTGCCTCCCTTTCTATCTACCTCCCACTCAAACTCCCACTCATCCTCCTACTACTTCTACTGTTATTTCTTCTCATCCTATTTCTCCTTGCTACCAAACGAATGTGATCTTCGGGATGACGATTATTGTGGGATCACCCATGAGAGTCTATCGACTTCTTACGAGTGTACACGACTATGTCGCCAGGGGAAAATTTCGAGCTTTCATGCTATTGTCTGAAATATAAGATAAAGTTAAATATCATTTCGAAGATATTTCTCGAACCATGGAATTTTTTCTTCTTTTCATATTCTAGAATTAAATTGAGTAAAAATAAACATAAAAGAATAAAACAATAATAGAAAAAAATGTAGGTTTCATACATATGTGCAATTAATGGAAAATATTTTATGATGATAAAATTTGAAGCTCCCGTACATAATCCTCGTCAAAATCCACTAGAAATGTGATAGAAAAAAAAGGGTTAAAAAGTCAAAGCCTACGGCAATGGTCCGTATCATGATAATGATAAATGGTAACGAGCCAGTTTATGATTTAATATCAATCTCGGAGCGGCAGTGCTTATTATTGCCCATTAGTAAAGTTTTAATAACGCAATACGGTACTGGTGAGAGGGTGGAGGGTGTAGGGGCTATTTGGGTGGGGGTAGAGACGAGGAGACTTGCGTCGCGATTTATCACTTTCATCGCTTTATTAACGGGGTTTCAGTTATATTCAACTTGTTGATCGTTTATGAAAGGAAGCAACGTTTCTGATATTGAAGTTTTGCGAATCTACGATTAGGGTATTATTTTTAGTGAGGTAGGACTTCGCTGATTAATTGTTGCTTGGTGGAGATAGTAAATTGCTGCACGGTTTCCTCTGCATTAACAGGAAGAAGAGTTATTTCAAGGAGAAATAGAAGGATATTTGTGTTGTATTCAAGCTTGACCAAATTTCTTGAAGATTTTAGAATGCATAAGACTTATTAATTTATAGTTTTTATTTTAAAATCTCTATTGACTATATCAAGGATTATAAATATAATATATATAAACAGAATAGCATATAAATACGTTATAATTAGGTATTTATATTCATATATCTTCGAGATTTAAATTCGAATAGTTTTATTGACTTTTAATTGAATTCTCAACACTAACATTATTTAGGTAAACCGTTATCTTAGAATAATGTAAATTGTCGAACTGTATAAAGCAAACAGTAAGCTTATGACAAAATATATTCGAGCACGAGGCGAACAATAAATATATTCGTCAACAAACACATTTAAATGACGATTTATAATAAACAAACCACGAACACAATATTATTGCTGCCGATGTTCTTATAATCGATGTTCTTATTGTGTCTGGGCTATTGTAAATATATTTTGAAAGTTATAGTAAGCACATTTGATGAAAAAATTGAAACCATACGGGACCGATCGGTCATATATGGATTAGTTCCGATCTCGAAGATATCATAATATTAGTAAATCGATGTTTAACGAGGAATGTAGGAACGCGAGAAGCAATAGCTAGGCGTGGCTCATAACGGCTCGTTTAATTCGCGAAAAATTCCAAATACCTACTATCGTATTATATTGAAGATCGAGGCGTTGGCAGCAGACCCGTCGTCTGTGGCGAGAAGCATGAGTCCCCAGAGATTCGATTTCACGACATCGCTGAGTCACGAGATCGCGTTTGCCGACACGAAAAGGGGAGCCGCATCCCTTTGGGAACATCCTACATATCTCTGATACCTGAAGTACGAAGGAAGTCTTCCGAAAAGAAATCGGTCTTGCCGATGAATTGAAGTTAGGAAAGCTTTGTCCATAAAAAAATGTATTCTAAATTATTTACATTCCAGTTAAATAAATAATTTCAAAATTAACAACAATTTTAATTCGTTTTAAGATGTTGATAAGAATTTAATTATAACAAACTGCTATTACCGATGAAAAGATTAATTTTTTATTCAAAGCGAAATTATAGGTATATACGATGTTAAATAAAACAAAGAAATCTAGAAAGTCTTGATGGCGTGAGTTGACTCGATGAATAGTCTTGTCCATTGATGGTATACATAAAAAAGTGAGAGGAACCGTTGAGGATGTGTAAAACAAAAAATGCAATCAACAGAATGACAGAAGCGACGACATGAAGGTACATGGCATCGTTCATCGAACGAACGACCATCAACGAGCAGCAAAACCAGCAGCAACTCGCAAAGTCCGTCGCGAGATAAGCATGGCACGAGTGAAAGTGTCAGCTGCGTCTTCGTGTTAGAGAAAGAGAGAAAGAGAGAAAGAGAACGTCGATGGTTGTGCCAGCAAACGGTAGTCCCACTTACAGTATACGATGGAAGAAGAAAAAGAAGAAGAAGAAGAAAATGAAGATGAAGAAGAAGAAGAAGAAGAAGAAGAAGAAGATGCGAAGGAAGATATGCAGAAAGAAAGGAGGCAAGAGGGCCTAGCAGGAGCGTGGTAATTATCGTTCTTCGAACGGTGGTAACGTCGTCAGCATTCACCTTTGAACGAGCTGACCCAACGAGCAATTACCACTCAACCCCAGCCTCTAAGCAATTTGCATACAGCAACATTTTTCTAGCACACTCATTGAAAGGACTTTTCAAATATGCTTAAAGAAAAAATGCAATTGAGAAAAGTCTTGTTCTTTGCATTGAAAATATAAAGTGAAAGAGATAAAGAGATTGATATATACAAAGAACGAGAAAGATGGTAAGAGAGAGAGAGAGTCCTCGTTGTCGTCGCCACGAGTGACTCGTCGCTTCTCTGCCGGGAAGTCGTTAGCGGCCGATCCTCCTTGACAATCCTGACACCTTACTTCGAACAAGTTCAGAAGCATACGAGATTATAAGGTAAGTGCGACCCAGACTCTTAAGTGTCGTTTAAATCCTTCTCACAGTTTCAATTCGTCCAACAGAACTGTTAATCTTTCGGTACTTCTTTATGTATTGTTACACAAATATTATATAATTGATATTGTAAATATCTATATTATACGGTTATAATTTATGTTAATTGTCTCTTCTTCATTTTAGATCGATATCGTAGTATTTAAAATAATCATATAAATATATGTGTATATTAACACATCCTTTGTAAAGTTTAGAAAAAGTTTCGGGTTAAAATAGAAACGACATAGAGAGAAAACTATCAATAACAATTCTCTATCCAATAAGGTTGACTCGACGTGAGATAGCTTAGTGTTTCTTGGTCGTATGTGACTTACCTGCATGTAAAAGCAACACGGTTTAATTCGGAACCATTAGGGTGAGGCGAATCGATTGCGATTTTCGTTTGGACTTCCCATACGTAGCAGACTTTTTGAAAAATGAATCCTACTCTTGGCTCAAAAGTGCTCCTAAAACGCTTGAAAAAATGCCGACAATGCAAATCCATTAATCTTAACCTCACGTTACCTCGGTTTTCCTCTCTCTCCCTTTCTCTCTTTCTCTCTTTCTCTCTTACTTGCTCACGCGCACGTTCAGGACATCCCTTTGCACTTACCTCTCGGCCAACGTTGGACTTCCAAGAGGTTCGTATCTCCGTTTTCGGAAACGACTTGTGCAGCTTCTGACTTTTCAAAACATTGGATCTAAGAAGATGCCTAGCGAGCCAACGTCGAAGCTCCGTTTACACACAAAAAAATCAATTAATTTTGGAAACATATTTAGGTCATCGACAATTCTAAAGAAATCCTAGACAACCATTTTTTTTTAACAATGCTAGAACATTTTTTGTGTACCTAACTCTTTTCGTCCTCAAAATGTCATCCCTTTTAAAATCATTTCAAATAAAATTATTTTCTTCTTCTTTTCTTTATTCTCCTACGAAAATCATTTTTTTTTCTATTCCTACATTATATTATTATACTTCAATTCTTTCGGTATTCTTTTTTTTTTTATTATAAAATTTATAAATAACAACTATCAACTGAATCATATTATTAGAGATGAAAAAATATTTGTAAAAATTAAACTTTATTTTATTTCTTGTTTACTAATTCGTATTTCTCTAAAGTTTCAAAAGCAAATACTTTGACCGTATTTTTTATTGAATATTCTTTTCGAAAGTCTAAGAAATGTGATCTATTCAAAGTGACTGTATCAAAAGGATTCTAACTCTTTTTCAAAGAATAGGGAAATCCTTTTCAAGTATAAAGAAATTATTTTGATAAGAAGAATAAAGGGTTTCAAATAGAAAATTGTCAAGGTCAAGAATAGAAAACGACCTTTACTCTGTTAACCTCGTTTATTTTCCTAGAATTCTAATCATCTTTAAAGTTCATGTATCATAACTTTGATCTTTTGCACTATATTACAAACTGGAATTAACATAACAGGAGTAGATGTCGTGCATGTGGAAAATGTCACATTTTTAATCTGTAAATGGAGATACCTACACACATATAGCGTTTGTAAAGGAATCTTTTTGAAAATAAAGGCGGCTTTTAGAAAAAGGGTTTGTTTCTATTCCCAAATGGGAACTGTTAAAGTCATTCAAAATAGGATGACTATTTTACGTGGGTTGTACTATGAGATGTAATTTGAAGATTTTATTGTTAATTTAAGGATTTACGAATATCAGAGAAGCCGACTGAAGTTAGAAGCAAGGTAAGCATGAAAAGAAGACAAGGTTGAAAGAGGTGGGAACACGAAGAAGGCGGAACAGGTTGTGTGTTAGTTGGCGCCTTGGGACCTTTCTATCCTTCGAGTGAAGAAAGCAAGGAGATAGGAGTTACGGCAGCTGATGAGCCGTAACCGATGGCAGCACAATAACCCTCCCGTTAAGCGGTACCGCTATCTTCCACTTCTCCCTCTTTCGTGATACTCAACTCGTTGCTGCATCTAGCAACAATCTGGTCGCATCGTGCACTGCACTTTGTCCGTGAGCGCGAGCGCAAGCGATTTATGATCTCCTCGTCGTCGAGTTGCCAGATCGCTAACTCTATCTTCATTATTTTCCTTCTATGTAAGTACCGAAGAACCTTCAACAGTTCTTTACCATCTTTATCTCGATTCTTTCGTTTTCGAGTAATAATATTTATTTTTTTTTTCTTCCAAGACAATTAAAGAAAAAACCTATCCCTTCGTATATTTAGAAATAAAAATTCGATCACCATTACACATCTAATATTTCTATTTGCATTTCACTAATGAAATATAAATAAATAATCAATAATTTGTAAATCGCCTATAAATCATGTTTCTTGACATGCATTTCCTACAAAGACTACAATTGTCCGATTTTGAAAGAATTAAACTGTTCTTGACCTATTTAAATGACCTCGAATATTCTAACCCTTCTGTATCTCCTGCTGATTTATAAAATAGATTCGTAGCTGTACTTTAGAGTTTTTTTCAAAAAATTCTACTCTCTGAATAATTAATCACAGAATAGTAGACATATGTAAACAATCTTTTACCTACCGCATACAAACCCTTTGTGTCACCCCTTCACTTTTCTTGACTACTGTCTTTCTTTCACAGACAATGTATAGTATTCATATTAAACTGAAATTTTACTATTCTTTATTTCCATTTTTCATTCTATATTTCTATTTTCTATTCTCCATTTCCATTTTCTATTCTTTATTTGATTTTTATCCTTTCAGTCACGTTTCTTCCAATTATACCTTTTCCAGCACAAAAGAAAGGAAGCGTGTTAATCGTTAACTTTCACTGCTACTCTTAAAAATAGAAAAAATTTATACAAATGTAAAGGTACAACAATATTTTTTCTCTTCATTGTTAGACTTTCATTAATAAATATTGAAGATATTTTAAATATAATACAACTACTCAAAGTATAATATAAAAAAATATATATATGTGGGATTTGTGAAAGAAATTGGACCGCTGGACTAACTGGACCGGGACTCGAATCACGGATCTTTCGCTTTCCGGGCGACTGCTCTTTTAAACCATTGAGCTATCTAGGGCCCACCGACCAATCCTTCTCACGAATGCCCAATATGTTTGGCATGGAGGCGCTCGTCCCACATATATATATATAATAAATATAAATATATATTACATAATATATTATATTATATATTTTATTATATATATATATATATATATAATAAAAATATATATAATATTTAAATAAATTATAGGGATTTCTAAAGATCATTTAAAAACAAAAAAGAGGTAGAGAAAAAAAGAGAAACATGAAAATTGACTATCTTTAAGTCTTAGCGATATAATATTATGAATGTTCGTAGGATGACAAGAACTTAGGTCTGTCGCTGATCCATCTCAACTACGAACCGATTTTAAGTTTTTTCCTGAAAGTTTGATAAGTCTATCGAATGCTATTATTCTACGGTTCTCTTTCTTTCTCTCTCTCTCTCTCTTTTCCCTCCTTACGTTCTTTAATCATTCAAAGTGAATCAATCACCCATCTAGATACTTACAATCGCGCCAGTCACCCTCTAGTCTCCAGTTTCCGTCAGCCTGAAAACTTTGATATCCCTCTTTCCAAGTTCTCTCTCTCTCTCTCTCTCTCTCTCTCTCTCTCTGTATTTCGTAGTCTTTGTCACGATGGTGAACGACATTATCAAAGAGAATTCTTACTCCTTGTCTCTCTTTTTCTTTCGAGCAGATGGTAATTAAGAAAATGTTGAGAGACTAGTACTTATAATTAGATCTCTTTCAATTTCTTATTAAGATGCTTTAAATGATATAAACAAGTCATTGTTATTTTTCACTTCATACTTGTTATTTAGGAAAATAAAACAAATAATGAACAATTTTGATAGTCCTAATTCATCGAGTTTTACATATGCAATTAATGACGTAAGGATGAGTGTCAGAATAATTGTGAATAACTGAATATATCTGCATAGAACAGCCGGTCAATAAACATTACACGATAAATAATTAAATATCTGTATATATGTATATGTGGTTTGGAGGTAAATGTAATTAATCTTTCAAAAATATCGATTAAATTTCTAAATAATTAGCTAACATTACGGAAAAATATGTTCTGTAATAGGAACATTGATAAAAACACGAATATTATTTATCTAGTTATTTACTTATTTCATTCGCAAAAAAAAAAAAGAGAAAAACAAAGAAATTTAATATATTAGATTCCAGTATGTTTTATGCTTAAGAAGATCAAATCTAAAACATGGTGGATGGATCGAGTGTCCGAAATGGAAACAACTGGCGAAGGGAGAGTCCATTTTGCGAAATGAGTTTGGTCCAGTATTACCTTGAGAGAGAAAGAAAAGGAGAAAGGAGGAGAGAGGCGGGTGAAAAGGATAAGGGTCGATCTGACAAGGGTACGTACCCTATATTGGCAGGCGTGGCTGCGGATTGCAGGGTGTAAGAGGAAGGATCGCTGATTGGTTCTTTTTCAAGCAGATCGAAACGCATATAACATCTCTTTGGCTCTCTCGTGGTCACGAAAGCCCGTCGACGCTAACAAAAAGGGAATATCCCCCTCTAAATAGAAGAACCCAGCTTGATCCTTTATTCACGCAGCGCCGAGCCTTTAATAAAATGCGCATTTATACGAGCCTCTCGCGTCCCGATATTACGTTAGAATAGAACCCAGACGAAAATTAAATAACAGTTCAACCATCATCCTTCGTTGTCCCTTTAAACTCATCCTCTTCATCCACGTCAATCTTCTCGATCCAGTAATATTTTTTAATATTTAAAAAGTAATATTTACTATTATACGAGATCACATGACTCTACCTTCAAAATTATTTTTCGTTTTGTTAATTCCAGCATGTTTTGCAATTTATACACGTTTAGCATCTAGTATATTGGCTTAACAGTTAACGTGATTATAACACGTAGATGTTTTTAAAAATAAAACAACTCCATTGACACAATAAATATTGATATACATCGCGAAGAGACCAATATCCCGTTATGAAACAAAATCAAAAGAAGCAAAATAAGAGAAAGGAAGAGAGAGAGAGAGAGAGAGAGAGGGAGATAAAAAAAGATGTTAGGTTAGAAATCATCGACGTGTGCCAGCGAAACGATCGATCCTTTATCGATTGGTCTTGGATGCTCGATCGAAGAAGGTGGCCTGGCAAGTTGTTCGAGAGAGTTGATACGGACGTGACGATAACCAGTGAGCGCATCGATGTCCGAGTCGAAACCGAACGACGAATGGCTAGTACGAGATGAAACCTACGAGTTATAATAATCCGTGATAGCAACGGTGGCGATGTTGGTGGAGCGGAGGAACGGGCGTCCTGTCACAAAGGCATGCGCCACCCACCTCGACCTGGACGCTCACATCGTTAATCAACTGCAGCGCGGGACCCTAACTTTCAAGTTACCAATCCACAGGTACAGCTTTTACCTCCTTCCACCCGTTCTCGATATCTCCTATATGAACGTATATGTAAAGGTATATATGCAGGTAAGTATGGACCACTAACGTACCGAATATGTGCTTTAAAGTTTCTCTTCGAGGAAATCGAGACCGTTTCAATCGATCGTTGAATCTCGTTGAATCGGTTCGATTCTTACTTTCGTCGATTGCGATTCTGAATTTTATACTTGAATGGCGCCTTTCTAAAATATTTTCACGTTATTCTTATATAACCAAGCTAACCTAAGATAAGCTATGATATTTTGAAAATAGACAAATTCTTACCATACAACGATAGGTTCTACCGTTACTCTCGATATAGAAAATTATTAACAATAAGTATTATATTTCTTGAAATTTGTAAATCCTTTCATAACGAGAGACGATTTGATCTTCCGACTAGAAGGCTAGCAAAAAGTCAAGGAGAAACCTTAGAAAATCTATTATTACTTCATAAAAAGGCCTTATACGGTAGTCCAATAGAATACACAGAAAGAAATGCTTTCGTTTCGAAATGCTTTTCGTGAGTGTAGAGAAAGAGTAAAAAAAGAGAGAAAAGTAGGGATAAAACGAGAGAGGATGGTGGTTCCTTTTCTACGGTGGCACCCCTATATGATATTCCCGAATAGCCTGCGCCCTCCTACGGATGGGGAAGCGCAGAAGGGTCTGGAAAGGCAGAAGGAGATTGGGGAATTGGGGTGAGGGGTAGAAACGAAGCAAGCCTTCCTTTTCTGCCCACCCAGCAACCCTCTTTCTCTCCCCCACGATACGTTTCGAGGTTGGCGTTACCGAAGGAAGCCGACGTAACAGGAACGAAAACTGAGAGAGAGAGAAGTGCAGAGAGTCGGAAAAGAGCGGCCGTGTACTCGCGCGCACATTGGAGAAAGAGAATACGAGAGAGAGAGAAAGAGAAAAAGAGAGAGAGAGAGAGAGAAAGAAGAGAGATAGAAAGAGCTATGCCAGGGCTGCTGCTAGTCAAACCAAAACTTGGCATGATTAATGATCGCGAGAGCCAGAGCGCTGCTTCAAACAACAAACTTTTCCCAAGGAACGGCGGAGAATACAAGAAAAAATATATAAGAAAGAGGGAACTCTCTTTCTTCGCATCCACCCTTCAGACCGGCTAATACCCTCCGAGCTCTTTCTCTCTTCTTTCTCTCCTTTTCTCTGACAGCCTTTCATTTCTTTTCTTCTTTCTTCCATTCTCCCTTTCTTTCTCTTTCTATTTATTTTTCTCTATTTTTCTATTTTTCTCTTTTTCTCTTTTTCTTTCATCTTCATTTCTTTTTCTCAACCCTACTACTATCCTCCACGTTCTATTCCGCATCTTCTTCTTACATTGTATTCTCTCTTACTCATTTTCTTATTCCTCTTCTTCTCCCTTATTCTCTTTCCTTCGATAACTCATACTTATACTTCTCTCATGTTCATCATACTCTTCGTTCTACTTTCTTCGATAGATCATGCTTTCTTATTCTTATTTTTTATTTTCCTTCTTCTTTTTCTTTTTCTTTCTCTTCCTTCTCTTCTCGTTGCCTTCACCTGCATGTAATAAGACAGTAGAGATAATACCCGGTGGCCCTGTCACGTAAAATTTTTTATAAGCATTAACGTAACGTCTAAACTTCTATTAAAAGTTCATGATAGAAAAGAAAAAAATTATCTCATTCATTGAGTGAAAGAGTTTTATTTCAAGGAGTTACGATTCGGTGCTCGCTCTCGAGATTTGTGATTATGTAACGTCATATTTATATTTACAATACACATATACTATTTTAATATGTAAGTGAATACGTGCAACGTGATCTAAAAACTCCGTACTTCTTTTGTTTATAACCCGATTGGTCGGTGTCATTTTTATATCAACTCTTTTTACTTCCACACATTTGCTGATACTCTCTCGGAGCTTTCTACTTTCACTTTGCAAACTCGCTCGTCGTTTTCCTTTTTCGACGGACGTCTTTTCGTCCGTATGAGCCGACAATTGTAATTTCACCGATGTAAATATTTTTCTTTACAGCGTACGACTGATCTTATCTGACAATTAGATTGAAATGCGTCTTTTAGAAAGCTTGAGCTTTTTTAGAATACATTAAATTATTATGAAATATGAATTTATGAAAATGAATCTTTAATAAATATTATTCACATGTTATCTAATTCTCAAGTATCATAATAAATATCGAGATATTCTGATACTCACTGATGCATGAAGTATGAATGAAATTAATCTACTTTTTGTTATCTGTTTTGTTCAGACATTATGCGATGACTATTGTCTTAAAATTTGATGATGAATTGACTTTTAAATGGTAAGAAAAAAAAAAGTACATAGTAAAGTGTGAAGTAGCAATCGAAAAGGATGAAAGAAACGATTTAACACGTTAATATTAAGTTCATTCTAATTATCGTGTATTACTCTAAGCACCGTTGAAGCATTCTGTAGCTTAGGGCTCGATGGAAGTCTAGACTTTCGGTGAAATATGCTTGGTCATCATCATCCGTAGTACGTTCGACGTTCTTACGGTTACTTTCTCCGTTCGTTCTACTGCTCTTGCTTCTCCTTTCTCTTGCATCTCTTTTTCTCTCTTGCTCTTTTTCATCCATTCTCTTCCACGTTTATTCGCTTTAAACGAGACGATGATAACGATCCTGGAAGTTATTCGCGATCAATGGTGACCGTTACCAATCGAATATCCATGACCGAGATCAATAATCTCGACTTTCGTTAGTTCGTTAATTGCATTAGGCAGGATATTCAATTACGTAAGTCAAAGAATTATGAGGCTAACAATTTTTTAAGTAACACTTTTTTTCTTACACTTATTAGTAGCAGTTACAGCTTCCCACACATAAATAAGTTAGTAAGTAAATGTATATACGTAATACCGTCGTAATAACTATAATTATGTATCCATATTTTGTTATGTACGAATACCTTACGTACTTAGCAGCTAAATATTCTCATAGTTAACCAAGTTTCGTACTACTAACGACCATTAATATTTTTCACTCATTTTTATATCCCTCCAGATTTTGTTCTCTTTAACTAACCTCAGTTCGTAATGCTTATGTTAGTTCGAAGAAAAATTCTTAACATCCATCATATGTAACAACACGATCATTTTTAAGTACAAGTAACACCTATATACTTGCTTTCTCGTAAAATAAAACTTATACTTCAAGCAATACAAACTGATCAATAAATGCATGTAAATATATAGGTTAGGTAGCAACGAAGAAACTCGTCTGTTTCGAACAGACCGTGACTACTTAAAAGAGAAACTACCCTAGTAGCACAAAATATTGAATCCATTTGTATTTAATATTAAAAAGAGATTCACATAATGTCTTTTTTTATTACTACTAGGGTATTTTCGAAACGTCCCTTTTTCTTGTCTTATCTTATTCGAGTGAATACTCCTTGAACACAAAATTATAAAATAAATGAAAATAAAAATAATAAGAGAAATCTTACCTCCTGGTTTTCTGGGGGAGCCGTAGGGTCGGCATCGTGTATCGACGAAGCACATGTATAACAGAGTGCACGATAATAATGCTACTTATTATGCCGCTACCATTTGCGGTCGATTCACCTGATGAGGACCATTCTCGTAGCGATAACGTTCAAGGCAATACTGGAACCATAATCAACCGGTCGTCCAGGGCGGCTTGGATCTAAGGTATAACCCTTTTCTCAGGAGTCTCTTTTCACTGTCCCCACCTCTCTCTCTCTCTCTCTGTCTCTTTCTCTCTTTCTCTCTTTCTGTTTCTTTTTCTTTTTTTCTTTCTTGCACTCCCTCTTTTCACCTCTTTCTCGACGGTTCATTCTACTTCCACTTGGCGATTCGGTGAGGCTCTGAAAAGTAAGAAGCACGGCGGCTCCGGCAAGCTACGACGAGGCGCACGCCGTACGATGACTAATGGCAGACACCGTAAGTCACTTCACAAATTGAATTAAACGCGACTCCGAAACCGTGACGCGGCGCAAACAATCAGCGGACTATTCATCGCACGGCCTGTAGGAAGGTAAAGGAAAGCTCGAATCATTGTCTTCACCGCGGAAATCGAGATTCCTCGACGTTCGAGCTTCTTATTCTTATTCTTTATATTCTATCCTTCTCTTCTGTTTTCTTCATCTTCCTCTCTTTCTTCTTCTTCTTCTTCCTCTTCTTCTGTGTAATTCCAACGGGTTACAAATTAAATAAGATAATGTACTACTTGACACATTATCTAAGTTATTAATTGCCTTCTCCCAGTGTAAACGTGGTACCTGCGAACATGCTATCCGATATAAGCAAGAAGAAGAAGAAGAAGAAGAAGAAGAAGAAGTAGAGCGGTTTGAGCAGTTCAGAATGATAATTATCGGGGATATTAATCGACGACCTTCCGAGACTTAATTTCATTCCCTTTCTTCCTCTCTTTACGAACAAAGTCTTCGACAATGTTTTGGGAATTTGTAAAGATTTCCTCAGAATTTTGTTTTACCTGAATCTTTTCAAAATCATTTGTCAAGAATTACAATTACAATAAAAGCTTTATGGTATTAGAAATCGAAACAACAATGAGAAATAAAAATATTTATCATTTCTTTATTTTTGTTATAAATTTGAAAAGAACCGCATTAATTAGTCAACAACAACAACAACAAAAACAAAAGGAATGGTCTAACTAGAAAATAACTATAATTTGTTGAAGTCCGTAAGTAATATCTATGAATGCAAGTACACGCGTATCGATTGATACGAATCTACCACACAATAAGAACATTTTTACGCCCGTTAATCGTGCTCGATCTTCCGTCTAGCTGCTATCGATGATATATTAGAAGGTACGAAATGTTTCAGTACACCTACAATACCTCGTGGACGGCCGATCCATCGTCAATGAACACGGGGATTACACTGCTAAATGAGATTCCAGCGGCAAAATCAAAGTGGCAGCAGGTGGCCAGGGCCACGGCCATCTTCCCCACGGGATACGCCTTGGTGCTTGCATCGCATCTTCCGAAGATGCGCATCGTTCCTACCGCCATATTGCCGGGGAATGGCGGCCTCACTATTTCCTTCCAACATACATTTTCATCTTATAAACGTTACATTCCTTTCGCGAGTTTATTTTAAAATCATTTTTTATATTTTATCTAATTATTTAATTGATTATTTCAATTGTTAAAATTAATTGTTTTGTTTTTGTTTATTATATTAAAAAGAAAGAAAAAATATCAATTTTTAATTTGTCGAATTTTTGATAATTTTGAAAATAATTAATTATTCTAGAAAATATAGGATAGTTTTAAAAAAGAAATACTTATTTTTAAATAAATTTGAAATGATACTTTTCAGGGGGAAAAAAATGTCCGTGCTATTTGGAAATAGAAATTCAATTAATCGAAGTTCCTTGAAAGAATATAATATTTTTATGTTTTCCCGAGGACGCCGACATTTTTTTCGTCCGACATTAGTAATTATTTTTCCACATGACCGACGCGGTGGACTTCTTACAGGCGAGATAGAGGGCCGGGCTGGATTGCGCCTTCAGCTGCTCAGAAGTGGCGTGGCAACGGCGGAACCATTTTAACAGTTTCGACCATTTTCCCATTTTCTTCGTCTTTCGGATTTCGTGGACAGATATTAATCGTGTTGGACGATCATTTTTTAAAGGAAAAGAAAAGTTGGTAAATCTACCACAGATGTTAGTAAAAATCGCTACGGACGTAGATTTCTTGGTGAGGGGAAAGGGAAGGAAGAGGGGACTACTTTTTTAATAATTTACACTGCACGATCAGCACAGTTTCTTCATTTCTACTTCATCGCAAACGATATCGCGATATAAACTATCTCAAAATAAATTTTATTTACTTCTGAAAAGACAGCACTATTTGTTTTTGATGTTTGTTAAATTTTTTTGTCATGAAACAAATTTTTATAATCAAATCAGCTTCACAAAATAATTTCTATTTGAAGAAATAACACGAACGATAGTCGTGGAAGTCGCCATATTGACAGAAACGACAGGACAACGGTCTAAGCGAAGAAGAAGATAGACGTGAGTCCGTGCAAACTCGTCAGGCAATCTCAACGAGAAGGATCGAAAGGATTAACTGAAAATTGCATACGTGTCCGCAGATAGAGGACACGGGAGGACAAACAGCGTAAACTGGCTCCTCTTCAGGATACGACGAGTGAGCAAAAGCGAGTCATCATTAATATTATAGCTCAGGGGCGCTCATCTTGTTTCCTGTTCGATACGAGATTCATTTCAAGATTTAAAATCATCATTTTATAAGTAGTTTAAATTTAAGTAAATAAATCTTTCTTTTTTATTGCATAATTGTTCTTATTCTTTTAGAGAATTACTTCTTTTTCTTTCTTTATACAAAATTATTTTGATTACTAGAGTAAATAAGTTAATTCGTTAATAAAACTAAACTTAATTAATGAATTAAGGTCGCTCATTTTTTCTGCTTCCTGTCAAATATTCATTTCAAGATTTAATATCACCATTGTATGCGTAATTAGATGTATGTAGATATATGTTTCTTTTATCATTGCTTTTATTAATCTGCAATTTTTTTTTTCTCATACAAAATCATTTTGAGAGATTACTATAATCAATAAGTTAATACGCTAATGAATCTAAACCTAATAAATAATTCTTGTTAAAAGTAATGTATACTTTATTTAAATCCTTAATAATATTTCATAAATAATTTTTATTTATGCATTTTATAAATAATATTATATTTGATTAGATATTATCTTTCTTTTAATCGTTTAAGTATTATATCTTCATGTTCACAGTGTTTGTCCCTAATATAATAAACGCTATTTCCTTCTCTCAAATTTAGACCTACGGCACGGACATTATCCCGAGCATAGTCCACCTTCATCTACGAACGAAATTCATTATTTATCTCCGATGTATCCAGAGGCCGAAAATTGATGAACGGTAAGGTGGTCCTAAAAAAAAAAAGGTAAAAAAAAAAGGAAAGAATAAAAAAGTAAAAACAAAAAGAGTATCATCTAGTTCTAAGGTTTACGACAAAGGAAACGGCCTACTTTAGTTGAATGAGAAAGAAGAAGAAAAAAGTATTGGATTCAAGAAGGTGAAGTGGGTAAAGGTGCAAAGCTCAGCTGATCGCGTCCGGTATGTGGCTCAACTAACTCATTCTTACATTTTGCTAATTATATCGATAATGATTTATAACTACTTCGTATTTCTTGCTTTTCCAGATCGTTTTCTTTTCTTTGTCTTTCTTTTTTGTTGTTATGGTTGTCATAGTTGTTTTCATTTTAATTTTTACACCCGACTACCCTTCCTTCCTCGTCTCTTTCTTTCCTTCCGATTCTAATGCATGGCTTTCCGATTAGTTTTCATAAATTACATCGTTCTATATTCACGCGCTATATCAATGATTGATGAATCCAGCCGATTAACATTCCAGCTTGACACGCAGCTCTCTCATTAGTCCCTTACTTTATATCGCATCTTAGGAAAAAAGGAATCTTTAACTGTTTTATTAATAACACATGCATATACTTTTTCTATTCAGATGTAGGGGGAACAGGAGAATGTATCGGATAAGTATTATTTGTAATAATGGTTCAATCGTTTACTCGTTAGCACTGCTTGTTATAGATGTTGAAAATAATAAGCAAATATACGATGTGTTTAATTTTTATCGACGTCTGTCGATAAAAATCTAATTCGAGGATTTATACACACACATACACACACACACACACACACTTAAGGATTTTGTATTATTATCGATAAGTAGGATATTTGTTAGTATAAACTTTAGAAAATAAATAAAAATCTAATCTTCATCGATTGAATAAACAAAGATAGTACGAACAAATAAGAGATGATTCTAAATGCAAAACTAAATCGAAATATTTATTCATTTAAAGCATTGTTTCTGAGAAAGAAATTTTTAAATTTATTGAATATAATCACAATTGTCTAAGCTTGAGATCCTTGAAACTAAAAACCTTGTTCATTAACCATAAAAGTGGAACCGATATAAGCGATATCATCATCCTGACTATGTTTGTGAACATATTAAGTAGTACAAAAATATTCTCCAAAATATCTGAAAGTAAAATAGTTTAATCAAATGCATATGTAATTTAACAAATATCCAAACTTAGTTTTCCAAAAGACAAAACTTACTTTGAATAAATTTTTTTATTTCTGCTCATTTGTACCATCAATTGCAGGGAATCTTGTATAATAAAAATAACGCTTTATTAACTATAAGTTTCACAAATACAGATACAGGTTTTTATCATAGATTTTTTTCATATATTGTCAAAAAAAGGTTGGAAATTCTATTATCGAATGTAAAGGGACACGATTAGGCGTCGTCACGCGAGAAAGATGTCGCCACATAAAGAGAGATAAATTCGATCTCATTTATATTGGAAATGTATGGAAAAGAATGTTCGTAGAGAGAGAGAGAGAGAGAAAGGTGGATGAGGTAGAAAGTTAAGAGGAAGGGTCGTTTTGGACGATCAAGCCGTAGTTAAGCGTCGTCACGTCAAGAAGCTGACGAAAACGAAGGGAGTAGCGTGATAGGATGAGAAGGAAAGGGTATAGAAAGAGAAAGAAAGGAAGAGAAAAAGAGAGAGAGACAAAGTCTGGTAAAACGAGCTTCGTTGAACGAGCCCTTTAACGTAAACAGTACATCCAGCGGCGAATTCGCGCCTCCACGTGACTGATGGCACCTCCTCGATCACTCGACGAACTCGGTGACTCCAAGTATAACTATATATATATATACATATTGTCATGTAGGTATAGCTATAGGCTATGCTAAGGCACGTCCAATACAAATCATGCTAATTCTGTATATGCCGTTCCGTTCGAAAAGAATATTCTTCGGTGTCAGCGCGGTCTCTCTTATTCAGGGACGTCCACCTCCATCGACAATGACTGACTCTGTCAGTGAGTCGTCAAAGAGTCTTCTTCCCATTCCATTTGCTAAAAAATAAACAACTTTTGTTACTTTATTTTTCTACCGAGTTTTATTATACCTCGAGGAACCCCTTTTAATGTTTGTGGATTTGGCTCGTTAGTCGATTGTAAAGAAGTTAGTGGTTCTTGTAACGGAGATATTTTTCTTTTTGACTAATTTTTTCTATAAACAAATAAATTTCATTGTACTAATATTTATTTTCTTTACTTTATTTTTCTATCGGGTTTTATTATACTCGGGGCACGAACAGCCCCTTTTTAACGTTAGTTGACTTGACTCGTTGGTCGATGGTATGGAAAGTATAATAATATAGTCGTCGGGATCTTATTATTTTTTGACAAATTTTTTGTAATAATTCGATAAATAAATGTCATTATAAAAATATGTTTTTCTTTATAATATAAACTAGCAACACGTCTAAAATTCTATACACACGATTACATAAACAAACAAAAATCTTTTGTATGTTGTGTGTTACAAATTTTCGATCTTTGATTTCATTCTTCTTGATCCCGATATTCCCCATGTTCTTCGTTTTCTTTATAAATAAAAAAAACAAACTGCAAAAAAGATATTGCGAGACGGTGAGATACTCTTTTACCCTACGTCTTCCAATCTGATTATCAATGGAGAAGATACGACGAAGGCTAACCCTTTCACCGCAGGACTCCGGAGAGGCTACGACATAAAAGGATTCTAAAAATATATCGGAAGGCTGCTTGGCACTGGCTCTATGCAAAAATGGATTTCCGTTCTCTTGGCGTCGCTCAGGATTAGAAAATCATTTCAAAATTATATCTTTTCTATTTTCTGGAATATTTGTTATTAATCTTACAATAAGGAAAAAAAAAAAGAAACAAAATTATAAATCGTTTTAAATACCCAAACAAACCTTATTTTTAATTCTTGATAAATAAAAAAGAAATTGAAAGTAATTATAAATAGTATTTTAAATTTTGTATTATTGAACAAAAGTAATTAAATTAGATCAATAACGATTATTGGAAGATCGACGTACTTAACAAAGGCACAATAAATGAACCTCTATCGTAAGCACATTATAACTTTAACGATATTCCAAACACGAGTTCTCAATCCATCCATCCACATCGCAAAGTTTGATCCAGTTTCTCAAGCACTTCTCTTTATAATTTCTCTCTCACTCTCTCTGTCTCTCTAAAAAAGAGGCAAATTAAAACAAAACAAAAAAAAGCAAAAATCAATAACTAAGACCATTGGAAAAATTCAAAAAGTATTTTTTTTTTTTTATTCATTTTTGTTCTCCTACGAATGCAAGACTTTTTTAAAGTTAGCTCGATCGATCGAGTTCTCTCGTCGTTGAGGTAGGTGATTTCAAGAGTAGACTTAGAAAAGTCGTAGAAAAAGCGGTCCTATCATTGATGCAAAAAGAAACGAAAGAAATAAGGAGAAGCCATTCCCCGTGGTTTTTTTTTTTGTGAAATAAAACGTGCGAACAGTTTCCCCTCACTTTACCTTCCTTTCCCTCCCACTATACCTCACCACTTAGAACACGCTCCTGTTACCCCTCTTATTCTCTCTCTCTTTCTTTCTTTTATCAAGCTCATGTCATACAAATCATTAATCTTCCTATGTTTTCTCGCGCACTCGAATGTGGATTTAGACTGGAGACTCTTTGCCGAGCGAGGATCTCTGAACGCGCGTAAACGCGTCCAAGCGTATCCGTTTGCTCATTTGACCAACAACAACTTCAACTTTAGCTGCAGCAGCAGCATCCTCTTCGTCGTCGTCGTCGTCGTCGTTGTCGTTGTCGTCGTCATCAACGTCGTTGTTGTTGTTGTTTTGTCGTTCTTGTCGTCGTTGATTTGGTGAGGGTGAGGCTTCTCAGCAACCAGAATGTCGAGTTCGTCGACGTTCACGTCCGGTGAAACGTCCTGAGAGATTAGATTCACCGAACGATACTTATTTCATTTCTTCGAGTAAAGAAAATGAAAGAGAGAGAGAGAGAGAGAGAGAGAGAGAGAAAAGAGAGAATTCATAAGATGAGAGAACTCGCGAGATACGTACATTTCGCAATTCGAAACGCTAGCTGACTCGACTGCTCGTTAACTTCACTGCCGTTTGCTTATTTAACTTCTTATAACCGATTATTTTTTTATCTGACAGCATGTTGTACGTACGTATACTTACCTATATACCTACATAAAGTATCCACTTTTGCTTACTATATTCCCATCAAGATTACGAGAGGCCTTCGACGTTTGTAAATAAGACGAGTGACTTTAGACAGCGTGGGGATCAATTCTTTGAATTATATATCGTCTTGTTAGTTCTCATTATTCGAATAATAAAATATCTTTTAATATGCTTGTAATAAGAATTTTGTTAACATTTTTTTAACCAGCTCAAATTTCTCGAACGTAAAAATAAATATTTACTTTTCAATTTTATTTTTTATCATTTTTGTTTGATAAGGTATTGTTTTAAAAACAATTCGTTCTTGATTAGATATTTTATGCTTATCTTTGGTCTTCCTGCTTGTCTACGTATCTTTGAATTATTAACTCGTTTTCAAAAGTATATACCTGAGTACTAATGAATTCCTCCAATGCTCAAAACTTCCTAGAGAAACGTTGAAGACAAGAACTTCATAAATATGAATGTTTAGTTGGAAATTGTATCTACAAACGCGTGCGATAAGTTTCATATACATAAATATCTAAATAAATGCATGTAAATATACAAAGTTGAGTTTAAAAGTTTCGAGCCTTAATAACAAGAAAACAACTTTAATATTTTTCTTATAAATAAAAGTGAATTTGATTGAAAATAAAATTGTTTCTATATAAAATTTAAAACTTTTCAATCCACCCATATATGAAAACATACGTCTAATATCTTATTTACTATTTGAAAATATGCAACTCGGATGAATACAGATATTGCTTGAAATTTGTCTTCAACTTTCGATCTGTTTATAAGTGAACGCGCCGTAAAGATTCCTTTTCTTTTCTACTTTTTTTTTTCGCAAATCATTGTGAAATCGTTTTTCCTTCTTTTTTCTTTTCAATTTTTTTTTTGTTATCCGATAGATTATACGCCGCGTGAAAAGTGGGCAGTCCACTCATACGGTAATTATGCCTGTGTATGCACTTCATTAGCACTTAGGTACTAGGCGTTGCATAACCACCGCATGTCACTTTAATATGAGTACGATCAAAGATTAATGGACGTACCTTCACCGTTACAGAAGGATTCAAGAATTCACGTGCTTGTATCTAGAAAACGAAGATATACATACGTAACGGAAGAGGAAGAAGAAGAAAAAGAAGAAGAAGAAGAAGAAGTAGAAAAAGAAGAAGAAGAAGAAGATGAAGTCGTGGTTGCTTAGATCCTGTACCTTTCCAATCATTGATGTAAAATTTCTTAATTATACCCATCTACTGTGTTATCCTGTTTGAATGTTCTCTCTCACTTTTTTTTATACAATTACAACAAATTATCTATATCTAAATCCTTCCGCTTATCTTTTATCAATAGGTACAAAAAAAATTATAATATAAACGTTCGCCATTACAAAGATTAAAAATCAATCTTTCGATGAATAAGATTAGAATCAATAAAACGATTAGTAGTTTAATGCAACATTAAAAGGATACCAGTTATGTTAAATAAAATATTCTACGCGATTCCTATAATTATATTTACATAAATATATAATTTAATTTCTTAATTTGATAATGGAAAAATATCATTAAAAGCAATAATTCATATTTGTATAAGAAATATTTGAGAGGAATAATTGAAATTTGAATCGTCCTGTAGAAATAACGAATAGGAATGTGCGAGCTAATGCTATGCATCTAAGCGTGGATATGCAACGGGTCGCTAGTCATAACATAGTTCAACATCGACAGCATCCTGAGATGGGTGCACCAAGACCACGAAATTAATGACGATAATTCATATTCCTTTATACCTTCGGGACATTTCTCCTAACTATTGGAAGCTTTCACATACTGGAAATGCCTCGAAATAAATGGGAATAAATCATGAAATAAGTTATTTTACAAGGATCTTAAATCTCAGAACATACGATGTTACTTATTCCATATGCAAATTCTCATTGCTCGATTCTTTTTAATTGTCAATGTAGTCGTGTGAAAACATTTCTTTTTCTTATTCTTTTCTCTATATGATCATTTGTATATGTGGGTGTATATGTTCGTTTTTCATTATTATTTTTTTTTTTTCTTTATAATTTATACATCTTTTTCTAATCATTTTCTAATTCATCTTGATACTATACGTGTATCTACTTTTTTTTTAATGATCTTATCTTACATAGTTAATAAATGCAACATCGTTCTGACAAGTCGGTAAATGAGAATAATTCTTTGTAGATAAAATCTTTGTGATTATCTTTGTCTTTACAGACAGACAATCAATTTTTCGCATATATCTAATCGTTGTATATAAATTGCATATTTTTGCATATTAACATTGAAAATGATGTACGATTATTATATTTATAAATACAAATTTCGTCGTACTAGTTAAATCGTAGTACTTCATCGTAATAATGTCGTAGTTGATTAGAACATCGATCTTAACTCAAGAAAATTATTACATTAAAATAAAAAAATGAAAAAAAATATATTCTTTTTAAATTTCGTAAAATAGAGACCACCGTAGCACTGTATGCACCACACAAACCTCTCTAGAACCGAATTTGTCGCCTCTTATCAAACAAATTCGGATCTACAGGGTAGATGTAGAGCATTAACTGGGCCTTTGTTTAACGGCACACCTGATTAATCCTTTTTTTAATTTAAACAAAAGAAAAAAATATTTTTAAATTGTCGTCTGTTCACTTCGCATGTCATTGTTTACTTGCACATTTTATAACATGCGCTAATACGCATGTATATGTTATACGTGCCAATTTTTGACTTCTATGCTGGCCCAGTGTTCGATCAGCAGTCATTCTTACTTTCACCTAAAAAAACATTACATTAATACCAAGAAAAAATGTAGAATATTTTGTTATATAATACACTATAAATTGCATAATTTCCCCTACTCCCTGAATTCATGAAGAAAGCTCGTATTTTAGATAATAATATTAGTATTATAGAATTTGATTGATTTTTGCATTAGCTACCATACTCTGATAAATACTTACGATTTTAACGAAAAATGTTAAATATTTGCTAAGTTAATTATTTCTTATTGCATCGATTACAATGACATTACATTTAATATTTACTATATATCTCAATATCGATTCTCAGCAGAGGACGATATTGGCAGCAGCTGAAATTGGCGATCTCACTAGCCCAGATCTTCTTCTCTTGGTAATGCCAAGTCATTCGAAAACAGACTCGCTTCGTCGAGTCATTCTGCTACGATGCAGGGAGGGAGCTCGCTGTTATTAAACTCGATGCTGAAATCAGATTCTAATATCTTCGAGAATATCTTTACTGTTAATATACTGTAAAACTTATTGTACTGTTTGAGATAACTTAATTGCCTTATAATGGCCGCTTAATCGGCCTTTGTACACGTAAGCACTTTTGCACTATCTTTGTTTTATCCTTTTATTTTTTAATATCTACGTTATTGACCAAAATTGAAATTATACTAATTTATAGTATGAAATGTTTTTAAATATAAAATAGAGTATTTTGAATTTGTATTAAAGTCACAAGTTTAATTTTTTCTTCTTATGTCCTTAATCATTTTGTGATTATTCTATATATTAAAATTCCAGGAAATTTCGTATCAAGATACATGAAAATTAACCCATTTTATGCTTTTCTTCAGTCAACTTAATAAATGCATTTATTTACTTTTTCTAAACAGCACAGACTGCACCTAAAAAAAAAAGTTAATATCAATATTGTTATATAACTGAAAAACAATTATTAAAGGAAGTATAAGAAAATATTAATAAAAGTAATATAAGTAACATAAAGGAAAATCTAAATTGTATAGATGCTAATTTCATAATTTTTTTGTAACGTTTAATAGTTAAAAGAAACTCACGTGTACTGACCAACCACAATGAATAAAACATAATAGCAGGCTAGAATATTAGGTCTGTTTTATTAGATGCTTAAGATTCACCGTTAAAGATAAACTCTGTTATGTCACGTGGCACACTTTCGTGATTGTTATATCGTAGTAGAGTATCTTAGTGACAATAATCACATCACGCCTTGCACTACCAATGATGATTGATGCTCGGCCCTGAGATCGAAACCACCTGAGCGTTAACGGCCCAAGGATGACACAGCTGATCTTAGCAAGGTCGGCTTCTCCATCATGTTCTTTTCTTTTCTCTTTCTTCTCAACGGCTCGTTTTATATACCGTGCTGTAACGCACCTTGCACTTCCAGGTCACTTGGTCATATCTTGTCTTCCGTTCGTTCACCTGAAATTAATATATAGTCAGTATCATCGCAATAGATAGATAAATGTATTGATATCGCAAATGAAACTTTCTTGTCAATTCTTATCGGCGAGAAAAAAACTTGTTCCTATTGAGAGGTACTTTAAGATCATTCTGAGAAATCGATTGTGAATCTTAAATAAGAATAATCAGAATACGCAAGTCATTGGAATATCTAATCAGTTGAATATCTTAATTGGTTGATATAATCCTTTAAGAGAGTATACAATAGAGTATTACTTTCAAAAGATCTATCGGCAAGGTTTTTCTTGTCACAATATTTTCTTTAAACGCTTTTGTTAGGTTCTACAGAGATAATCTTTCTTGAGAAACCAAACTACCTCTGAAGCTACAACGTTAATCTATTTGGAACCGCCCTCGAGTATTTATGAGGATTAATGCGACTTAAGGTCCCTTGGGCTTCAACTGGTTGGTTTTGAACAGATGTCAATATTACACTTCTAAACATACAAATTCTTTAAAACTAACAGTCGGAAATAGATACTAATTATATATAATCTATTAAACATTTTGTATTTCTACAATTTGTCGTTTACTCAATCTTCTTAAAATAAAACTTGTATAAATATATACTTGTTTTTTTAATTAACTTTGAAATTCGCGCGTTTCTATACGATTTGTCGATACTACCGACATCTGATTGGTTCCACTTCAAGAATTTAACGGACTCCTAGTAAAAATCCAATCAACTTTTCGATGGTTTCTCAAGACATTTACGATCAACATCAGTGAATCTTTGTTTCCAAATAATCAGAAATTATTTGCTGATGAATTAAACATGAAACCCTCACATAACCCTTAGTTATCGGTTATACTTACCAAAAAACCAGGTGAATCACGATTCTTTCCCTAGGGAGAAGTCTACAAGAGCCAATGAGCGAGGGTTGTCGTTAAAGCAACGCCGATGGTGGGAAGGCAGTCGGAGTTTTGCAGGTCAAGGGCCTTCCTCCTATCGACCCGGCAACTGCTATCCGCCCCCACGACGCCATTATTTGATGGCTGCGTCTATATATCTGTGCGTATACTTCTATCTCCCTCTTTCTCTTGCACATAGATATACACATATACCCTCAGTTAATGTCAGCTACTATATTCCACCACTATCATCCTCCTTCTCCTCGTCTCTTCTTCGTCCCCTGCACACATAATTTTACGTATTAGGATCGTTTCACGGCTCACGCTCAAACTTTTCTACTATTCGAGCATGAAACTGGGAGCCAGTTTATATAGAGTTTGGTAAAGCTAGTAGAAATTGCGCCCTGGAGATAGATTATGATCAAAAATGTATAATATTAATTACCTTCGAGTTTCTATCGGCTACTTTAGACTCCTTATTAGTTATTACATAACTCAAAAGTTCTTAGTTGTTAGAAATTCAATATATTATCTTAGGAGAGATGATTTATTCCTTTACGAAGTTAAATATGATCGTAAGAAAATTATATTAAATAGTTATTGTTTTTCATTTGTAAGTAGCATATAGAAGTAATAATATTATCAATGATTCATTTTTATGAATAATATTAAAATATCGAATGTATTACGAAGCAAGATGATGATGATCGTCAACTTTGAGCAGTGTACATCTAACGGATATAATGCATCCCGCAACATGACTTACGTACTTCTTGAATGAACGCCCAATGAATGCATTGATGGTAAGAAGATGCACTCTACATTGAAGGTTTCTTGCTTCATCCAGTTACCGAATACATTCTTGTCATACCTGTTTTCTAGAAAGACCAAAAAATACTTACATTAATTTTACATGAAATTCAATATATACTTCCTATAATACATAATGATTAGATGATTATATAAACGATTTCAGATATATATATATATACTCAGTGTCAAATACATAATATGAAATGATAAAAAAGATGCTAAACGTTCGATACAAAAAATAATAAAAACATGTTAGAAAAAAAATAGACAAAAGAAAAAAATGTAATTGGAAAATATCATTTACATTGATTTCCATTGAATCGAAGGTCGTCGGGTCGTTCTCTCTGCTACAAAGAGAAACGACATTCGTTCTAAAGTCTCGTTTCATGGCCGTAGGGGCAGCGAGCCGACGAGTAAACCAATAAACGAGGCTACCATCTGCTTGCCAGCCGGTATCTTTCTTCGTCCTTCTCTTTTCATCCTGTATCTGTTCATCTCTCGTTCGTCCGTTGCTTTTCGTTTCTTGGCTTCTTTCTGTCCATCTTCTTCTCCCTTCTTGCTCCCCCATTTTCATTCTCTCTCTCCCTCTCTCTCTCTCTCTCTTTCGTTCTTGTTCCTCTTCACAATTCGGTGGACCATTTTATTCGCTCCTAAAATGAAATCCAAACAACGACTCAGCAACTAAGCGTAAATTGTTCTCATGTATAAATTTGTTTGTTTTTATATTAATCCACATTGCAGTTGTTTAATTAACTTAGTTTGTAAAATAAAACATTAAAAATATTACTAGAAGTGTGCATCTCAATTTGGAATATTCGTCTGAAATTTATACGACTTAAGGATATTTTATTATTGTTATGAATAGAAAAAATTTGTTCTCAAGCAAGTTAAAGAATTTGAAAATATCACCCACGTCGATCTCTGAAACCAAAGTCTCGAATGAAAGAAAGAAAGAACGAACAGCAATATCTGTGACTTTACCGACTTACCTGGTCGAATATCCGTAAAAAAAGAAAAGAAAAGAAAAAAAGAATAGGAAAAAAAGAAAGTTAAGGGTATAGCATCAGGTCAGTTTTCGTGATTTATTGCCGTTACAAAATAGCTATGGGGGGGCATGCTTTTTTCTTCACGACTGTAACCTTATATCTACGAAAGCTTTCTATTTCTGTTGGAACATCTTCGACTACGTTTTAATATTGATATTTTTAAACGTGTGACAATGGGAAAAAGTTAATAAATGAAAAAATTTAAATTATCCTCTCTTATATAAATATATGAGTGAAAAGAGTAGTTGTGTTCTTGAATACATTTTGTAATAATTTGTTTTTACATTTAATAGAATACTGTAAATAAAATTATTATTGGTTTTTTTTTTTTCAAATAAAGTTGATTATATAATTTGCGATTTTATACCAAAGGCAAAAACCGTAATTAGACTAACAAACCTATTAAAGTTCAACATTGTACTATCTTACATTTGATTTCTTAGTTGACGTTCACGTATAAGCTTTTATAATAAAAATATTAATGCGTTGAACTTTTCTAAAGTAAAAAAATCTATAATAAACTTTCAAATAAACAATAATTATTTATATTCGAGTTTAAACAGAAGAAGTAGAAAACTACAAATATAATTCAAATTGTAACAATAATCTGAATTTTAATATACTAACTAAATATATTTACGTTAAACTACGATAGATTAAATATTGATTAAATTTCATAGTTTTAAATCGATAATAAAAATGTGTGGATATTGATGATGATATTTTGAAATGGAGTTCAAACGATTGTGGGAATCGGTTGATATCAACTAAGCGGAGCATAAGAGATTAACAAGGGCTCATCATCACCGACTGACTCTCTCCTATCCATTTACGTATGACATCAAATGACGTCACTTCTCGCGGAAACGTGTTAGTTTATGATAGTTGGTATATTAATTCAACGCTATACAAGACTTGTGAAATTACAGCGCGTGCGAGTTCGTGTGAATAGAAGCGAAAAGAGATAAATTTTGCGACGGAAAACGCCCGTTATTTCGTTTCAAACGAATGAATGATATACACATATAATAACATTCAAACTTTCTAACGATTCTTTATGATAGTATTCGTACTTATGGCACCACCCAACAATTCTTTCATTTTCATGAATATTTATTATCGGTTTACATTATTAAATGTAATATACGATGAAATATTTCATTTAGTTGGAGAAATCACAGATGAACGGTTATGCTCGTTAAAATATATTTCTCAATATTCTATTTCGCGTAATTTATTTGATCAAATGAAACTTTTGAATTATGGAATTAGTACAAAATAATAAACTTTTTCTATTACGGATAATTAAATGTTGTACGCATTTATTTTTTTATTTCAATTTATGATACTTATCTTCATAATCTTTTTGTTTCTGATATGAATATTCTCTACATTAGAAAACCTTGTTTATTTCTTTAGATCAAGAGAGTGAGCGTTACTTAAGTATAACCTAAATATAGAAAATTTTAGTCTATCCTATGCTAATAACTCCTGAATTTATTATTCTCAACAAATGTCTTAAAAATGAATTTCAAAATTATAATGGTGCTCTCTAATAATAACGACTTAACTACGCGAACGTTAATATAAAATAACAAGTAACGACACGATAATAAATATAAATAAAAAAAATCATATCATATATCTAAAAATTAACCGAATCTCTAAAGGCAAGTTCAAATGCGATATAAATAGGCAAGCAAATTTGAATAGCTGATCAATTAGCAAAATGAGTAGCGAATCGAGTGTTTATTGCACACATAAAGATTAACAAAAAATAAAAAATATAAATTAAACTTGAAAATATTATTTCTTAATAAATTGTTGTTTACACTCTTTATTAATTCTATTGATAAAAGTACAAAGAAATAAAATTGAACACCCTGTATATTTGAAAATTTCTTCGATCAAGATGATCGATTTAATTGAATGATTAATACACGATTATTATTTTGCAAACCTTATTAAACCAATTAACATTAAAACTCTGTAATGTTGCATAAAAAATATGTAAAACGCTTTAGTGTATAAAAAACGATCGGTAGTTCCTGGTTAATTCTTACAGGAACTACGGTAGCTTTACTTCTTGACTATCAGACAACATGGATACAACATCGATCATCCAATGCTTTGTCGCGTCATGCTACATCTTGTCCATTCACCTATCGATTCATAATATAGCTCCTGTCAGTGCGCATTAACTAATAACTTGCTTTAAAGTAAAATAAATAAAGGATCTAGGAAGACTAGCAACTTAGATTTCCTATCTTCTATGAACGAATTCATACCGCTTGTCGTCATCTTTTTGATATAATTACAATCTTTATAGCGATTGAATATAATTAATGATGATTTTCAAAAATAATAGAACGTTAGAACATAGTTATTAGAAAGAAAGTTACGTAAATGAAAGGGAAATATTATTCCTTAAGTGATTAGAATGTTTTTATCTACATTTTGTATCTATTAGAAAATATTAATATTGATTTGCTAATAATTTTAATTCAAAAAATAAGAAATAAAGTTATATAAATGGAAGGAAATATTATCTGTTAATGTGATTAGAATATTTTTATTTAAATTATGAATCTCTTGAAAAATTAAAATTTATTTGGTAGTAATTTTAATAGTAATTGGAAGGAAAATGTTTAATAATATGTGTATAAAAAAAAATGACGAGACTAAAAAATTTGTAATTTAAATTCTAATCTTTTGAGAAATTGGAAAGAATAATATTATCGTTTATAACGTCGTGAAATTTTATCAACGCTTTTTCGAGAAAGAGCTACGACTTTCTTGGGTCGTTTAAACGGTGAGTTTAGGGATCGGAAAGTTAGATGTGGAACGTGGGCTGAGACTGAGTCCTTGATTAAAGTCGTAGCCGGTTTCCCTCCTGCAAACAGCTATGACTAAGAACATAGCCTTTCTGAAAATCGTTACGGAACTTTTGATTAAAAATTCGTTGGAATGTTTGTTCGATACGATAACCGAGATCATTTTAAATTGAACAATAAATTAATCTGTATATTATCATTGACAAAATAAATAAATATTGAAAATAATTAAAAATAATAATGCTAAATTTAGAAAATTATCTGCAATGGAATGCAATGTTTTCGAAGTATTATCATTTTGTTATAGATATTAATAGTAGCATCTGGCCTTGAAATACATTTATTGAATCGTTACAAATACTTTGGTTACGAAATAGAATGAATTATCTTAAGAAATAAAGATAATTGCGTTCGTTTTAATGAGTATAATATGTTTTATCTTTCTTTTTTCTAACAGATTTAGAAATATCGTATTGTGAAATAACCTGACTTACTTATGTAAAAACTGAATTAATTAATTCTAATTTTGTTTTTACCGACGTATTCTATCAATTTCTATGAATTCTAATTAAATATCTCGACTCAACATTATAATTTGAATCGTACGTCATATCTTACGAAAACAAGAAACTATTTTAAAAAATTTTGTAATCAAATAATTAATATCTTACCAGTAAATTCGATTTTCTTCGTGTTGCAAATTAAAAAAGTAAAAACATACACATTGGATTCACTTTAGAAAAGAAACATCATCGTGACGTTCGAGAAGAGCGTGTTGTAAACATGGAAGATCACGCACAAGGATAAAATGAGTAAAAAGAAAGTGGAGAGTATAAAAAAAAAAAAAATCATTGAAATTTGATCGAAGAAAGAAACGTCAATTGTTTTCCAGTATAAAAGGAGAGAAAAAGAACAAATGAAAAAAAAAAAAACAGGGAAACAATATTTTAACGAAAAGCTTTTGGAAAATATTCGGGAAAATATTGGATGTATATATTTACGGGCGTTACGAAATGGCACCTAGTACGCGAGCGAGGTAGAAGAACACTGTGCAAATCGATCGGCGTCGGAGTACCCGCCAGATTGCTCGAGTATTCGCAAGAGTACCAAAATTCACCAATAACGGAGCCACTGTCGACAACGTGGACGCCTATATGCGCCTCCTTATATTCCAACTACTACAAACCAGAAAACACGCGCTGTGTCGGCTTTAACGACTCGCCACTAACTGTATGATCCTATCTGCTCTCCGTTTCTTTCTACTACGCTCTTCTACCTAGGTGTGTGTGCGTGTATACTACACAGACGAGTAACACGTCTATACTTTTACCAACTCTAACGAGAATGAAGCGTACGCGCGAGCGCGCACGTGTATCAATATCAGGAGAACAATGTCACGAGAAAATATGTCGCTGAAATTTTCGATCCGCACCCTAAGTCTCCCTTGCGAATCCATGTTTTTTTAGAAGATGAGGGTTACTATATAAAATTATTTGTTTAAGGAATTTGTAAGTTTATGTCTTGGATATGATTTGATTCGTACTTGGGATAATTCCATGTTTTCTACTTTGCTAAAATAATCATAACATTAAAGAGAAATTAATATAATTATCATAAAAATCATGTAAATAAGATAGCGGTGAAATAAAATTATTAAAAATTACAATTAAATAAATTATATAACAATAAATGATACTTTAATATCATGTCAAATAATAATTATTATAGAAGATAAATAAAATTCTTACCCTTTGTATTAAATTATCTCAGAAGCCAGAAGATTATCGGACTGAACATTAGCCGCCATTGCAATGTTTTGCATGGAAAGTCCTTCCCATTAATCTGCGCTTTCCTCTCTTCTTCATTTTAAAAATAAAATCAAAATGTAATTTGATTTTTGTTATAGATTTTTCGTAGCTGATTAAACTTCTTCGTGTAGTTCTACTGACGCAACGGATGAACACTGGAAGCAACGATTCTAACAACTGGTCGAGTCTGCGTCTAAGGGAGATTGAAAATGCGCACGGAAAACAGCGTTGGGCGTCGCCATCGTTGGGGATGAAAGCACCCTAGTGGTTTCAAGAGATGCTGTACGTTACGAATAGTGGGGATGAAAGGAGGGGACCAATAAGCTTCTAAAGGATACCCTATTCACTTTCTGCTTACCTGATATCTTCTAGGACGAAAAGCGAACTAACTTCTCTCGCAACCTTCTCTTATATACACAAACATCCCCTTTGTATGTTCACGTTAGAAATTCAAATGTTTAGTATTGAATTTTTATTCTAATAGCTCTTGTATTATTGGATTAATCAATGTTTTATATAGAAAAAACAAATATCTCGATTCTTTGTTTTTCTTCTTTTTTGTTAACTATAAATAAAATATAACAATCATGGTGTATTTTTTTTTAATGTGTATTAGTACTATGTGTTACTTTAATCTTTCTAAACCATATTAGTACTTATATTTATTTATCTTTGTGTTATTATAAATGACTATTTAAATATTTACTTATAATAGGAAAAATTACATATAATATTTTTAATGAAATATTGTCGATAACTTACCAGCTGTTGATAAGAATAGTAAATGAATAAAATAAAAAATATAGAATTGTATAGAACTTTAGAAGTCCACTTTTCGTGTAAGAAACTCATCTTAGTTAACACCGCGACCACCAGTGGGATCATAGTAGATACTTAACGAGATGAAATTACAATATTATCAAAGAACGGTAAAAATTATCAAAGAAAGGTACAATACTATCAATGAACGGTAAAATATTATCCAAAAATACAGTATTTTACCTACGATCGTCCACTTGTGGTCTCAGTGCTAACTAAGATTTATTTCTTACACGAAAAGTTTACTTCTGATGTTTTATATAATTCTATATTCTTTGATTAAAATAAAAAGTTATTTTAAGAAATGATCGACTGCCGGTAAATGATATCGTCTGATGTAACCTATTTTATATCAGTCGGTAAGTTAGATGCTTTTGCGCAATAATCTTATTCTATTTGGATAAAGATGACACTGCAATCGTTCAGTTTTCAAATTCATAAAATGTGTTTTTAAACATTTACCTTTAAATTCTTTATATAATTAATAAAAAAACTGACTTATTTATATAATTTTAAACAAAATATACTAAATATTGTCTCAATTATTTTATTATGTATTTGTATTTTATTTAAATGGAATTTGAAGTTAATAATATATAATAAAACTTTTATGTGCAATCAAATACGCAATCTCGTTATTTAATTACCACATGCACGATTTATTCTTAATATAATGAATGTTAATAAATTAATGTTGTCAAATTGTTGGAATATTTATAATGCATAATTGGTTTCTACGCCACTGTAATAAGCTGCAGGTGGTCTTTACTGGCGCGTGTCGGGCTCCACCCTTTGGTAGGCTTAACCAGAAAGGTCCTCCCTCGTCACGATCAACCCCCACTTCTTCTTGACACAATTTGATTCATGATGGCTGCGATGCGATATGGGCGCCATCGTGTTCGCAACATTATAAGTTAACAATATTATTTCATATAGTCGATAAAGCAGAATATATACATGTTCTTCAATTCTATTACCGATTGCATCATTTCTGAAAACATTGTTGCTATTGTTTCGTTACAGATGGCATGCTTTCGAAAATGAAATCATGCATAACCTCTTAGGCATGACGCGCCACTATAGTGGCTTTCACGGATTTCATTTTGGGATATTAACATTTCTAAATTTTTTCTTTACAAACATTTTTCTTAAATAAATTTTATATATGCGTATACTATTTTATTATTTGCGATATCAATTTCGAATTTTTAAGTAAAAAATTAATCTTTTTTTTTTTTAAGTTTAAGCAAACTTAGCAACAAATTCGATGGAATTCTATAATTTTGAGCTAATAATAGCAATATTATAAATAAATTTTGCAATCGTTCGTAGGACAAGAAAACAGCTGTCAGTCGCGATCCAGTTGTGTTGTATTCCTTTTCGCGCCCATTATTCCCATTGTCTTGAGTTTTATCTAACCCACGAGCTCCCATGGGGTCAGTATTGTAGGATATGTAACTGACATCGGACAAGGTAGAAGCACGTTTCTTTCTTCATTGAAGATGACGTCAACTGAACCTTCGCAAGAAGTTCGCTGTCTGTTCAAATTCTGTTACTAAATTCTATTAAGGTAAAAAAATTTAAGAAAAAGATGAAATAGAATTAGAAATCTAGATGGTATTATTTTTAGAAATAAATTATATTATTCTATTTTAAAACATAAATTAATATAAACAATTGAATTCAAATACATTGTTCTTAACATTGGTGATATTTATTAAATTATTTTCAATATAATATTATGGAATTAAATTAAAGAAAAAGTTCTTTTTTTCATCTTTTTTTACTGACATTTAAGAATGTATTCAAAGAAAAAAAGAATAAGATAAGGTGACGAAAGCGTTGAAGCTTCGATAACACATGGATCGATATAGTTGGAGCTTCTTAGAAAAATAAATGATACAATGGCCGCAGTTGTTCCGGCTCGAAGGTGGGTTGAATTCTCGTACTTCTCTTCTCCTTGGAAGCTGCTGCCAAATCTCAGCCCTTCGCTACTTGCGTGATTGATATCTGCCTTCCCTTTTTCCTTTATCCATACAATTCGCATTGTGCGCCAAAGAAACTATTTCGTTTTACTTCTGTTTTAAAGCTTATTCGAAACTTTCTTTCTTCCCAGGAATGAATTATATTTGTTTACACTTATTTAAAAACAAAAAAAGTAAAAATCACAAATAAATAAATGAACTTCATGTTCGAATAATTTTTTCATAAATTTTACTCGTATTTTGTTTCTTAATATTTCATAAAAGTTTATATTACATTTTATGTAGTCTAAACAGTTGTTATTATCAAAAAATGTATCTTCTAAATCTATGATTAAAAATAAAAATATTGTATTAAAAAATAATGCCTGCTCGAACGCGAAATAAACACAATGAAGAGAAAGGGTGGATCGCAAAAAAAAAAGATCCTTAGCGCGGGCAGCTTTTAGTTCGATGTAAAGGAAGACCGAGTGACAGGTTAGGACAAAGAGGAGGTGAGCGGAGAAACGAAGCAGCACCCTCGCGAACGTTGTCGCTTTCTTTTTACTCCGCGACTACGTTAGAACCTGAGGCGAGCAGAACTATTACAATTCACAGTGCGGTGAAACGCACCGTTCTACGCTTTCTCTTTCTCTCTCTTTCTTTCTCACTCACTCTTCGAATGCTGATGGTGATGGTGATGGTGGTGGTGCTCGTCTCTCAGCCCTTCTCGTCTCACCGTACTGCTCTCGCGCCCGTCAAGGGAGATTTATAGTAACTCGAATTCCTCGACTACTAGTCGGCCGTAGAGAAGGGTGTTCGGGGGTGTTGGGGAAGAGTAAAACGAAGTAAAGAGCGAAAGGGGGTGTTCCGTGGTTCCACGCTTGAGAGTCTTGGGGGTGGGTGGGTGGTTGGACTGCTGCTATTGCTACTCTTACTGCTGCTGCTGCTGCTGCTGCTGCTACTGCTGCTGTTACTGCTGCCGCTAGCAAGAGACCTCGTGGATGGGTTCGAAGGATCCTGGCCTGCTCGACTGAGTACCTTGAGAGGGTGAAGGTGAACGCCAGTACTCGTCACTCCAACGTGACGGCCGCAGAACTTCGCTTCGTATTTCCATCGGTTCCTCTTCCTCCCATCCCACTTCCACACTCTTTTCTTCCTTCCCTATTCCTTCCCTCTCTTATACTCCCTCAGACGGCGATCCTCGAATCGCTGACGGTTGATTCTTCCTCTTTCTTATGAATTTTAAGATCTTTTTCTGTATCGATCATATACCATTCTGTATTTCTAAAATATTGGTTTGGTTCAAAAATAACTGCAGCTTTTATTATTCGCAATTTAATGTTGGTTTTCTTCAGGATGAAATCAGAACTGATATTAGCTTATATTATTGTTTTTGTTATCGAACATAAAAAAACTCGCAAGTTTACAGAATAACTTAGAAATTGTTACAAAATAAAAGTTCCTGAACGATTAAGAAACCAGTCAATTGCTATGAGATTTAGGAAAGTATTCTTTGAATGAAAAAAGGTGGAGAATAAAAAAAGTTCAACGTTCACAGGTGTCGGCTGACATCGGTCGATGTACACGAACTTTCCATTCTCTCGGGAAGTTCATCAAGTAAGTTGGATTGAAGTAATTCTTGCTTTCTTTGCCACGATTTAGAAAGATCAGATAAGACTTTCATGATTCTACCAAGCGTTTTACCTATAATAGCCACTCCTTAATGATCTATTCTAGATTGCAAGAAGTTACCTTTGATTTGGTAACGTTGAAACGATAAAATCATCCTTAACATTTTCTTTCTTCAGTTACTTTTCTTCTTTCTTCAACGAATATTATTTGTTTCTTTCTTTTTTTCGTAGGATTTTCTTCACAAATAAATTTAACTAAAATAAACTTTTTTTTTAACGTTGTCCACAAGAAAC
Source organism: Polistes dominula (assembly GCF_001465965.1). The sequence continues at coordinate 265,356 of NW_015148971.1, forward strand.
GAAAATATTATTTTATTCGTATGAAGTTGAAATTATTTTTATAATAATACCTTGAAACAGTTTCCTAAATATTTCTAAAACTGCTTTTACATTTGTCTCAGTTGGTTCTTTTCAGAAAACATCTTAGAACATTTTAGGAGAATAAGGAAACTACCCTGTTGTTCCTATAAGAAAAACTTTCAAATATATTAGAATACATCTTGTTCTTTTGTAGCATCTTAACATTTTGAACTATTTTTCGAGGTCATTTTACTATTCATTTTCTCAGGAACTGATCTATTCTTGAGGAAAGAGTTTTGTTCAACTCTTTGACTTCTTACTAAGGTTGATTGATGACCGAACACGTTTACTCCAAATTTGCGACAAGGTCGTGCATGTAAATGTCTTAGAACTAATACAGGAAAAAGGAAGCTTTCGAAAATGTGTTAGAATTTTTCTTACGAGACGTATCGACCAAATGCACGATTTTTTTTCCGTGTAAAATTAGAGAAACGAATGTGCCCGAGCAGTTTCGAAAGTTACCAATCTTGAAGATTTGACTATTTTTAGAGAATTACACACAATAATGTAAAACGTTATAAATAAATATAATATAAACAAAAAGTTATCAAGAATATAAATTTGTTACAAAAAAAATTAATAATTAGGTCAAAAAATCTAAACAATAATTAATTTTACAACTATGATATATACTTTTTCTGCGTTTACATTAAACATTTTTCTAATAAATGTACACGTAATATTCATTTATAATCTATGCAAAAAATATTAATTACTATTTATTTTAATATAATGATTATTGTTATTACTTATTAATATATTTATTAATATATTTTTTTGGTATAATAACGTTCTGTTTGCAATTAGAAGAAGAATGTTACGAAATCAGAAACGGAAGAGCACGATTAGGAAAGATAAAAGCTTTCTACGAGAATGTGGATTACATGTGTGGCGGTATAAATCAATTAAATTATAAATTACTATACAGAATGAGCAAAACGACCACCTGTTGAAAGGACTCGGCGAAGAAGATAGGGTAGGGGGACGAAGAGACGAGAAGGGCTCGCTATCTCGTAAATTCGGAGCTCTCTACTTCGGAACCGCGTACGCGTTCAAATATTTACATTCCCTTGCCCCTACTCTTTTCCCCATTACTTTTAGAAATTTCACATAATAATCCATGATATCTAAATCTTCAATTGTTGAAAAGATAAAAATAAAATCATGATTAATTTTTAATCGAGTTACAATTAATAAGACAATAATAAAAAAACGTACAAAAATAAATTTCATTAACAAATATTATTTTTATATTTTTTTTTTTTGCCGTATAAAATTCGTATACATGTAAGATCAATATTGTATAAATGAAACCGATCGATATAAAGGATGACGGAATGAAATAAAACACGGAAGGGAAGATTCTATCGTCTTATTTGCATCTAACTAAAACTTTCTAGCCATTGACTTCATTAGCATCGAGTCGGAGAAGGAAATAAGTATCACGAACGTCTACGATAAGCTTCTTCTTCTTCTTCTTATTCTTATTCTTATTCTTATTCTTATTCTTGAAAAGAAGAAGAAACAAGAAGAGTTAGAAGGGTAAAATAGGAAAAAGGGGAAGGGAGTTGAGAAGGTCGATGGGTGCCTTTAGACGTCACTTGGAATTCCAAATATCCGCGAGTTTCTACGATGTAATAACGAATGACACGGGGTTTGGAGAGAACAAACGAAACGAGAAAGTCTGTTGGATGGTGTTGGTGGTATTGGTGGTAAGAGTGGTTTCCAAAAGAGGGTTGAGAGGAATGAGTGACTGCTCTTCGTGAGCTTAGGGGAGGCAAGAGGATTCGAAGGAGGGATGTTTGGAAGGAGAGACTTGTGTGGTGGTATGGGTACGGAGAGGGTGAGGGGGAGGGTCAAGGTGGAACGAGGAGAAAACGAGTGAACGCTACAACCAAGTTCCAAAGGGTCTACGACGATGCTCTCCTCTACGGGAAATTAATCATCCCTGCCAACTCTCGATGTCCCTCGACCCTCGACTACTTTCTTCGCATTCCCAATTATAGGACCATATCTATGAAAACCGCATCAAAATCTAAACGTAAACACGCATCGTGTTTCTTTATTTTAATTTCATCAAAAATTTATCTTGTATTTTCTATCTTCTGATATTATCTTTTTCTATGTGACGTGTATGATATAATTTGATTATTTTCAAAATTAAGTATAACACATCAGAGTGGAATAGTAACGATAATATATATCTAATAAATATAATCTTTAATCTTGTATTAAAACAATGGAGTGTTCTAGCTAAACTTTAGAATAAGAATAATATACGTGTGTTTACCTACCTGTTATACGTGGTATAGCTAAGAATGTTGAATAATGTAACAGTAGGTTCATTAAGAATCGTGTTTATAAATTTCTCGATAAATAAAACAAAAACAAAAAATGAAATACAAGAGAAATGAATAAGAAGAGCTTGAAAGCGTCATGCGTATACGTTTAGATAACGATTGCAGAAATTCGCATAATCGCGAGAAGATAATCCAATCTTAGAAAGAAGAATTTATCTGTTTATAAAAAAAAACCTGATGCGATTAATGCATACGTCGTATCGTTCTTCGACGAACACGTATCCGTTTGTGAGAAAGCGTCCGTTCTTCGAGTAGATACTCGAGACGAGCTTATCTCCATCTTGTGTATCATGCGAATAGATTTTTAAAATGGTGTCTCTTCAGTGATCGAAGATGTTTGTCGGAGTCTGTAGTACAAGACTATCGGGGAAGGAATGGAAGAGTTTTTAATGGAAAGATTGGTAAAAAGAAAATAAAGGATGGTTTGTGTTGCAGCGTGTGTCCTTGGAAGGGTTGAACGCGGCTCATCAGAGTTCGTCTCGCGAGTTTGCTCGCGATATCGACGTGAATATTTGCATAAGGCTATCGTCTTTCCTTTGTTGTGGATTCGCCTCCCACGTACGTGGCGAGACTGTCACTCAGAAAAAAAGGGCTCGCGAGGACATCTTTTCTCTCTTTTTCTCTCTTCTTTTATCTTTCTTCATTTCCAAGCTCTCTTGACTCTAGCATCAAGTACCTACACCCTGTCTTCGCTACCTTGCCAGCATTCCTGCATACGATTACTACGAGAATTCTRCGTTTACGCATTTGCTCGTAAGTAAGTAACTTTCTCGCTCGATTGAAAAGGTAAACTTTGTTCTTCGTGCAATAAGAATTCCAACTTCTATCGATCGATTTACTATGAACGTATCTATAAACCTATCATAGGAATGTACGTAAAAACCAGCTAAACATGTAAAAGATCAAAAGAAATTACGGTTAAACAAGACGTCTCTCGCAGCTCGATATTCCACCATAGTCGGAGCAAAAGCTTTTTCAAAGTCGATTTTGGAAGGACGTTCTCGAACGACCGTTTCTCGAACGGTCACGGTTTTTCCAATCTAACGGACAGAGGGAAGCTAAGTAAGAGAAGATAAAGGCCGTCTTGGGGCACGTGAGTGACAGCCGAGAAGAGGAACCGTAGAAGAGGAGTTGGAAGCGGGGCCCGTCCGTCTGTCTGTCCGTCTGTCCATCCGTTCGTCTTCCTTGCGTTTGTTCGTTCCGTTCGTCCGTCCGTCCAGCCCTCCATCCTCTCGTCTCTCGTCCTCTGTACGTCCATCCTAACCTTCTTCTTCTTCTTCTTCTTTCCCATCTCCTTCTCATCTTCGTCTTCCCAAGATCCAGGAGAAAGAGAAAGAAAGAAAACGAAGTAGAAAGAGAGAGAGAGAGAGAGAGAGAGAGAGATAGAGAGAAGTCGCCCTGTCCACAAACGGAGCGGAGCAAGACTTCAGCACTTTTATGTACGGAGTCTGAATAACAAATCTGTCCAATTCACATGTCGACATCAAAGAAGATAATATAAACACTACATCGATACATCCTTAACAAAACCTTAATGTTTTATTAATGCGGCCTCATCCCTTCCTTACTCTCTGGCCCATTCCGGCTCATTCCATTCCCGTTCTTTCCTCGGTCAGTAGAAAGAGAGAGAGAGAGAGAGAGAGAGAGAGAGAGAGAGAGAGAGAGAAAGAGAGGGAGAGAGAAAGAGACAAAAATAACTGCAAAGGACCTCGGGAGAGCTCCGTATATTCGTAAGGGGCAAGAAGAGCCACTCCGAGAGTGCAGGGTATCGCGCGCGACAGAACACCCTGCGTTTCGATCCTTTCTCTCCTTTTCCTTTTTCCTTCGGCACGTAGTATCTTCTTTTTTCTCTTTCTCTCTCCCTCCCTCTCTCTCTCTTTTTTCTCTCTTTTACTTTATTATTCTCTTTATTCGCAGTAACGATACTTTTTCATCGGTTATCTCGATTCGTGACACCTGTTATATCCGTAACGATTTTATATTGTGCGAATAAATGGACTTCTTTTTTTTTAACGGTAAGATTGTGTTACTTTTTTTTCTTTCCTTGATCGAGTCTAAAATGTCTTTTTTATTAGAGTGATTACTATATGATTAGATTTTTGTAAACTTTAACCAAAATATTATCAATTAATAAAATGAAAATTTGCGTTAAAGGTGTAAACGGATTTGGAAAAATATTTGTATCGATCGTATGTTAAATTGACAATTGTTGCTTAAGACGTTCGGTTCTGAATGATTATTTCTATATATACTTCTCCTTTTAATTAGATTACCATTTATTATAAAAAAAAACCATATTATACATATATTAGAAATAATTATTTGTACCATATGAAAAAAAAGTTTCTTCAATAAATATAAATAAAAAATTTCCTACAATGTAATTCTTATTAAAAATTGTCCACGATTTAATCTAATTTGAAAGAAATATTGCAAATAATTATTTAGTATATAATATATCAAATAAATTATCTTTAAAAAATTGAATCTTTCACGATTTAATTTCATTCAAATTAATTAATTAATTAAAAAACATTTACTACATTAATTCTACAAATAATTACTAGAACCAACTTCGAAGAAAATTATGTTGAAGAAAAAGAAATAAAAAATTTCCAACCATTTAGTCTTACTAAAACGGCATACTATACATATACCTACTAGAAGCAATTATTTTTGGCGGTCACGATATCGACATTCTTTGCGATGTCGTGCTCACTACTCTGTGATTCCCCCACCACTAGACTTGGCACTATGATCCCGAACCTTGACTCTTCATTAATCACCCCATGGTATCAATGACTGACTGAGTGACTGACGGCAGGCGAGAGGTATTATATACCTACGGTGTTCGCACGAATGCTGATGCTCGTCGTGGGGATCTTTCCTCTCTCTATGTGATACACAATCAAACGAAGAGAACCCTACAACCTAAAACCTTCTTCTCCTCTCTTCTCTTCTCTCTTTATCTACATACTGTTCGCGAGCCGCTGCTTTTCATACAAAGTACACACATACACAAACACACGAGAATATACAAGTATAATGAATATCACTAAAAATATCGATCTTTCTTTTTATTCTCATATCAGGCAACGAAAGTATATTCTCTAAATTTAAAAACAAAAACTCAAATATTTTCTTTTGCGTAAAACCCGATGAGTTAATAAATTCGTGTGTGTGTGTTTTTTTTTTAAACGAATATACGAGTGTCGACATCACGTGTTCTCCTTTGACGTGACCTTAATCGTACGTCAAAACGATCTATAGATCCTCGTCATCAAACTTTATTAATTGAATTTCGTCGCGCCAATCTTTCAAAATAAATATGAAAGACAAGAAAATTATAAATAAATGTGGTTTAAAATAATTACATATTTATTATTATTGTTATTAATAAATATTGTAAATAAATATCGGTAAGATTCTATTGTCACGTGAGGGGTATAAAATTTGAGAAGAATATCGTTTAGGATCTTTTCTGTAAGCGTTCGCAAAGCTCGAGATGGTCGAACGATAAGAGGCACACCATGTGAGAAAGGGGAATGGAAATAAAATGTAGTTATGATATCGCGAAAATAACGATTTATCAGTGTCAACGAGCAGTGAATAAAACGGGAGATCGAAAATAAAAACGGAAAGAGAAAGGAACTCGTGGCTCACGCGTGCGCTCGTGTATGCATGCACCTTCGATAGCTATCGTAATATTCGAAATACGAACGAAACTCTTTGAACCTTTCAGATAACACAATGATTTCGCGATCGAAAATGCTACCCTTTTTTTTTTAAATCGTTCGTCGATCATTCGAATAAATAAACACCGAGGTATGAATACAATGAATCGCTAAAGTATTCCAACGTTTACATACAATCGTATTATACTTAAAATGATTACAACCATCGGTAATAAATATAATAAATAATGATTGAATTAATGAATAAATGTCCGAGATTTTTTAGGAGTTCATCTAAAATAAAACAATAAGTATTAATACAAGAGAAGATAATATTTAAATATGCGTATCTGATTAGTATTTTAAATAATTCGATGAAACAGACAATAATTTATTAAATATTAATTTTTAAAAAATTTCAAACATATTAATAAATGTTAATAAAATCAAAAGAATAAACGATTATAAATATAAAATACATAATAATACTTACGCATTGAAATCAAATTCCATTTGAATAAACGATTTCTATGTATACACGTGAGACATAACGAGATATGCATTAGTATATGTTTGTAAAAGAGAAGGATAGAAATGTCAACGTAAGAATCGGTCGAGAAATCAAAGACAATGGTGCATAGAGTCATATTCGTTCTTCTCTCTTTTGATCTGAGATTCACTTGAGAGAATGTTCTCCGTCGGACCACGTTGCTGCTAAAGAAAAAACTTTTTCTCTATCTCTCTCTCTCTCTCTCTCTCTTTTTACCTCTGGTTCTTTTTATTTTTCGTTTAGAGATAAAATCGCGTGACAATGACGGGGGGTCGTCATGGTCCAACGTGATAAAGCTAGCTCGCGCCCCCAACACACACGTGTATTTCAATGTACCTACTACCGTGTGTTCAACTTGTTTATAAGTGGAAAGACAGGACGCAAGTCATGTCTACGACACAGAATCTACTGCTCGAATGATTCCAAGCTACCGACAATGACAACGCTTTTTTGATTCGTTTATGGATGTTCTTATAAGAAAGAGAGAGAGAGAGAGAGAGAGAAAGATGTAATGCGGTAACTGACTGAAACGTGACCTCTGACCTTCTTCTTCTTCTTTTTCTTCAATGTTCTTCAAAGATATGAAAAAGAAATAAATATTGCTTTGGAACGATATTTCGTTGCTGTTAGCGATGACATAGTTGGCAGTGGCTTCGAATTATATGTTTAGGTATATTCTCTTTATATAGGGTGCTCAAATATCTTTTACAGTTTTGAAGATGGAGAGAAATGTTTAATATTGAATAAAACTAAATATCACGTGGTATAGAATTGTTTTCTTTTTTTTTTTTTTTTAGAACTGTGTGAGATCATTTGAATTGAAACATTTCTTAATAAATTGTTTATTTTTAACGAATTGCTATTAAATAATAATAATAATAATAATAATTTCAAATTATAAAAATTATAACAAAATTTAATTTATTAGAGACTTCATAATTGAGTGTTATAATATTTTCCTTTCTTTATACTTTATTGAATAATCATTATAAAGAAAAACGGTGTTAATAGAAACGTTATCAATTTTCATGATAATCGGTGTCGAAGTGGGGTCAAAATTAGATTGAATCTAGTGAGTGGCAAATGATATATTCGATGTGCAAACTAAACTAATTGTACAATGAAAAATAATGATAATAAAGTATGATGAAAATATAATCTCTACATGTTCTTTGAAGAAATGAGATCTTCACCGTGAACTTTTATTGCTTTTTACATCGTTCTTATTTATTTAAGTGGTAATTAAAGTCTTAAAATGCGTTTTTAACGAAAAATAATCTTCTATAGGGTGTTCATACAGGGATAACCTCCGGTCATCTTATCTTTTCTCTTTACATTCGCTATCTCCCTTGTCGTTCTCTTTCTCTCTGTTTTTCTTTTGTTTAACCAATAGAATTTTACATCCAAGTCAAAGAACGTGGATCGTTTTTATCAACGATCATAACAATTATCGTCGAACGTTAGCGGCAACGTAATTAGCCAGATTTTTTCTACGCAACGCGTTTGATTCTCTTTGTTACACATAAATATGTACAACTAACATGCACACAGATAATTTTATCTGACCAATTCATAAAACGTTATTCCACTTATCGTAACGGCGATAAAAGTCAAACAACAAGCGAGTCGTTTCAACAAAGTCTCAAAGTTTTATCGTTGGTTATGTAGCCGTTGTCATTGTCTTTGTTGTGTCGTGTGTATATATGTGTATACATACGTGGCCTGTGAACTCGCCGTGATTTATAACGAGCTGCCAATTTGCGTTGCTAAAAGTGCATTGTTCCGAGCACCCGCTGAAATTCGTCGCGGTCGACGGACGAAACCGGCCGAATTCTCTTTCTTTCTCTTTCTGTTTTCTTCTCTTTCCTCATCCTCCCTCATCTTCTTTCGAACGAATTAGAATTGAGCCGAGAGACGAGGACCCCGAGTGCGTCGCGTTGGAAAGGTTTCGTTGCAAAGGGGGGGGGGGAGAGTGGGGTTCGAATCGAATGAGATCAAAGTTTGTCTTCTCTTATTGTGTGGGCTTTTTTTTTCTTTAGTTTCTCAGTACGTCATACCATTTATATATATATATAATAATTATAATTTAAATTATGTATTTATATATATATATATATATATATTTATATATATAATTATGTAGCCTTACGCGTATGGTGCTCTAGATTACGTAGATGTAATAAGTAGGTAGTTTAGTTTAGACTATTACGTATATTACATGGAATGAAGTAACATTTCAGAGACGCTACGTGAACATAATACTTGAGCTTAATTAAAGAAATAGAAACAAATAAAAAAAGAAAAGAAAAAAAAAAATAAATGAAAAATAACATGGAGAACGAATCTTTCGCACCCGACGTGTAAATCACGAAATATTTCGATTTTTTATTCAATCCTTTTTTTCTTTATCCCTCTTTAATCTTAACTTTTGTCGACAGATCATAAAAGGATCTTGCTTTGCTCGTACTTATTTAAATACATTCGATACAACATATTGAATGCACGTTAATATCTATTTATGTATGCAAAGAAAAAAAGGATTAAAGAATCGAAGTTTATTTCGGAATTTCACGTTTCCCACATATGGTGCCATCTCGGACATAACATATTCTGTTTTTTTACGATACGCATCGCTTACAAGTTTAAATTTTACAACGCGTTTTTTACAACACGCAGCGTGAACAACAAAAACGTAATAACGAAACAAATAAAATACATTATTAACACTGGACCAGGTCATTAGCAACAGACTCACTCTCAATATAATAATAATAATAATAATAATAATAATAATAATAATAATAATAATAATAATAATAATAATAATAATAATAATGATAATAATATCAATCGTATCAATAATAATAATAAGAATAATCATGTAATAATAATAAAATTAATAATATTAATAGTTAATAATAATAATAATAATAATAATAATAATAATAATAATAATAATAATAATAATAATAATAATNTAATAATAATAATAATAATAATAATAATAATAATAATAATAATAATAATAATAATAATCGCTATGTATTAATTAGTTAAATATTCCTAAACAACAGCAAGACGGTAATGAAAGAACATTTCTTAACGATGTTAGAGTATAGATCGATAAGTGAATTCTCGTTCGTACGATAAAATCGCTATTTACGTGCGTTTTCATTCGTTCGAGGAAAGAAGAAGAATCGTTCGTGATTCGTTCGTTTCCATCCTCTCCTTCCCCTACCACTCATTCGAATGCGTCGATAAATTAACAAACAACGAAGTACTCTGCTCTTTCGTTAACGCCTCGCCGAGATAACGTCGTTCAATATCGCGTTGTTCAATTATATTCAATAATTATGTACAATTCATCGTTAATCTACTTTATAAAGAAACCTCCTCTCGCCAGTCGCGTAATAAAGCGTCTTTTCCGGTCATAAATTCATTTTTATTTTTTATTTTTTATTTTATCTTTACTTTATTAGCTTTCTCGTTACCTTTTTAATTTCTTATTCTTTTTTTTTTTCTCTTTATTTTAACTTTAAACACATCGATATATTTTAAGAATCCCTGTATTATTCCGAATTTGCTTAGCACGTCGCAATCGCACGCGACTTCTCGATCTAAAGCATAAAATGAATCTCATTCATTCTGTCTGTCTTTCTCTCTCTCTCTCTCTCTCTTTCTCTCGCTCTCTCTCTCGCACTTTAGTTTGTTCCTACGTTTTTTCTTTCTTTTATTTTCTCTCTCTCTCTCTTTCTCTTTCTCCCTTTCGTTCTTCCTTGTATCACAAGAATACACTCACACGTATACGCGTATGTATATAACACAAGCACAACGAGAACTTTGGAACGCTCGTCGTTAATTGAATTTTTTTACAGACTCGAGCCAAACGGCTGAAAAAATCTATTTTTCCAACTGAAATGATCGATCGATATACTCAAAAATAATGATTTCGATTTGATATTCGAGATAATACATTTCTACACGATCGAATCTTATCTTTTTTTTTTTTTTTTAATTTTCTTACATATTAATTTATTTATTTATTTAATTATTTATTAATTTGTTCCATCGCTTTTAATTGTGTAACAGCGAAGAGACGGGAAAAAGATTGGGTTTTACATCTATTTTTTATCTGATATATTTAAATATCTTACCGAAGAGATAAAACGTTTAATTTAGAACGATGGTTCGAAATAAACAGCCAAGTTGTTAAGGAATTTTTTTTTTTTAATCTAACAATAAGTCGACAAAGATTTATTTAATTCTTTTTTTTTTTGTTTCATTAATAGGAACGAGTTACATTACGGTGCAAACTATTTACAAAGAGCTTGCAGCGCCTAAGCTGCCCACCGTTTCGTTATCGAGTCTTTTTTTATTTAATTTTTATGCCTGATCTTGATTATTCCTTATGAATACTTTCTCCATAAATGAGAAAGTATAGAGAAGAAAAGAAGAAGAAGAAGAAGAAGAAGAAAAAGCAAAAACAATTACAGGCTATAAAAATGAGTATTTGTTCGTATTTATTATATAATATTGAGCGTAAAATAGTTGTAAATAAAAATCACTAATTAATAATAATCTAGAAAGGAGTTAACTAATTTGTACACGTCAACTTTACAATTGAATTTTCTCAGATAATCGTTGCTCGCATAAATCGAATTAATCTTATCGAAACGAATTCGATTTAATCGTTAAACGAATTGAGTAAATTTCGTTAAGAGAATGTTAAGTCGAGATGCTTAGCGATATTCGAAAATGTCGCGTTTAGACCGGAGTATATTAATTGGCGAAGAAGGTTTCGAGTATTTATAGGCACCTTACATACTAGGAATAGTGACTTCAACGTGCAGATAGAAACTGTTTCCTCCTACCATCGCGTCGAATTCATCGTCGAATGGACACATTCGATAGAAGATTTCGAGAATAAGTAGCGAAGCGGAGAAAAAGTAAATAAGTAAGTACAGGACGATCCGAGAGAGAACAAAAAAAAAATAATATACATGTTCGATTATTCATCCGTTTTTATCAATTATCGATTATTAATCCTTTTATAAATACAATTCGTGTTTATTTACGGATCATGTGAAACAGTGTGCAGCCAGACAAGAGGACGAAGATAATTAAGTTTCACTTTTACAATCGAGAATTTCATTTCTTATATATTTTTTTTTTGATTTTTTCGTTTGTTGTTTTTGCTGTTGTTGTTATTGTTGTTGTTCTTAAATCATTAATGTCTACCCTTAAACTAGAGTTTCGATTATCTCACCCGCTGAGGTGGGCTCTCATAAGGTACGCAGAGAGGATCATTTCGAAATCTTCCCATGCGTTTCACCTACGTATATATGAATGTATGTATATTTGTGTATACATGATTATACGTGAGAGTCCCTCAGAGCGCGTCCAGTCTTAAATCGGGCGCACGGCACTAAATTCGCAGAAAATTTTGGCTTCCCTTCAACTTCGAATAGTTGCTTTGTGACATAGTAATCGCTTTCGCTGAACAAACATGCCTACGAATTTTCTGTCTTCATCAAAATTGAACATTTTCGAAGAAGAATATTGTGAACATTTGATAAGATGGAAAAGAGAATATTTTTCGTGGCAAGTTAATCGCGATTAGACGAAAATGTCGAGCTCGCGAATCCTACTGGAAACGAAGCGTCCGATAGGAAGGAAAAGCCTTTTAGAAGTTCTGCTCGCCGTACATCCCGGGAAAACGGACAGCGTGTGCTCCGAGCTCGGCGGGCGAGAACTCGTCCTATGTGGCCAAGTGAGCAAACTGGCCTGGGTGCGGCGCAAATTGGTAAGGGTGTCCGTACGGCGACATGTGGTACGGTACGATATTCATGCTCGCCATCTTGTGTTCTTTCTTCCACTTCATCCGCCGGTTTTGAAACCAGATCTTGATCTGACGTTCCGTCAGGCAAAGGGCATGGGCAATCTCGATACGACGCCGCCTCGTCAGGTAGCGGTTGAAATGGAACTCCTTTTCCAGCTCTAAAGTTTGATACCTCGTGTAAGATGTCCTTTGTCGTTTCGTTTCGCCATTTGCGTTCACCGTGCCTGTAACCAAGAAACAAAAATACATTTTTGTATATGTAAAAAAAGAGAATACCTTGAAAAATAATAAAAGTGAATTTCAACGGAAAAATAATAGTTCCTTGTTATTTATTTTTTGTTCTTTATTTATCGAATGTTAGAATGAATATTCAAGGTTTACGTAAACGGGATGTAATTCGTGTAATTAATGTATCTTCTTAAATACGTAATAACTCGGTTTATCTAAATGTATATTGAATCGTTTATGTTGTTTCCTTGAAGATAATTAAGTATAGTAGAAGAAATAATATAAGACGAGTACAATAGAAAACATATGTAAGAACTGTTTAATTGGGAGTTATCTAATATATTGTTTTAATCTTCATCGATCAGAAAACATGTTTTTTCATTTATGTATGAAACCATGAAATAATTTTTAGAAATACAATCAAGGATATCGTAAATAGTTTTTTTGGAATTTGTTTGACAAGAGAAAAAAAAGGAATAAAAAAATCGATACTTTTTACACGGAAGGAAGAAGAAGGGCGAAGAAATAATAAAAAGAACGGAAGCGAAGGATGCGCGGATGGAAGCGTGACGAGCTCGTTAATTATTTCAACGAGTCGTGGTTAACGTCTTGGCCGGTGCCACTGGATTGCAAACTGGTCACTTGGCAGCTGTTTTACCTATTTGCTTAGCACGCCTCGGCCATAAATAATTTCGCAACGCTATTATTACGATAGTGTACCACGCCTATTGCATTCAACTCATCTTACACGTTTTGATGGAAAAATTTCGAGCGATCATTTTAATCGAATACATCCTACCAGAGTGTTACAACTTACACGATAATGATATTAACTTTCTATTTTCTTCTAAGAGTAAAAGTAAGCTTAATTTTTCTTTTAAGAAAAGACTTTAGAAACCCTTCACACAGCACATAAATAGCTACACTCTAATCCTTGTCTTCTTCGAGAGAGCACAAAAATAATCTAATCCGTAAGATCAGTCGTCTCTGCATGAAGACAGAGAGAGAGAGAGAGACAGCAGACGAAGACGACTGGCTATGGAAGATGATCGATGCTTAAATAGAAATGTTTATTATAATAGAACGACAAAAGAATAGAAAACTCCCAGAAATGTGCTTATCAACGACGGAAGAAAAAAACATAGAGAAAAATCATGAAACTAGTAGTTGCATGAAACTAGTAGTTGCATAAATCGAACGTGAATATAGGATAATTAGCATATGAACGATAGGAAACAAGACGTCTAACATTTATCTTAACTATAATAAAAATAGAATTGTAGAACAAGTGCATTAACAAGTATCCACTTACAAATTCCAATAGATCTCAATCGAATAATTAAATAGATTCATTAATAAGCTTGCTCGTTACGATGTAACGGTATTATAGATCCTTCGAGTATAGAATAAATTTATACGGAGGAGTATGATATCGCACGAAATGATCTTGAAAATTCGTGGATCGATACACGAATCGACAGCTGGACGATTCGGTTGAGCGAATACGCAGGTGTTTCCTTGATATCGAACAAGGGAGGTGTTCGCGAAGACTCGTTTGCGTGGGCGCCTCCTCCTCGCGTTGATGCGGATATTAAAGAGTCGCTTCATTTACAACAATAATGAATACGCTATTAATAGTGAGAGCGAGAATTCTCTTGGGAGAATTGAACGGGTTCTCTACTCACTCCCATGCATTTCTGAGTGAGTGCGTGTGGCAGACAACCGCCCCACGACGACTCGTTCTAAGCGCCGGAACGACCTCCGAGTCAGTGTGAGAGAGAAACAAATAGACAGAGAAAGAGAGTGTGAGAGAGGGTCGGAGGGAGGGAGGGGAACGGCATTCATGGCGGTTAAGGGAGCTTTCATACGGTGATCAACGATTAGCCCGAAGCGTTTCTCGCTAACATCCCGCGCTTTTCACGATGAATGGTTAATAGACGAGGATACTCAAGACGATGAACGTACACTTTCGAGATCTAAACTAATGTTTATTGGCAAAGATTCCCTGTCAACGTTTGTCAATAAAAATGTTTTTTTTTTTATTTTGCTTTCTTTTCATTCTTTTTTTCAAAAGAAATTTATACAATATAGCGAGTTATTTGATGTTTTGACAATAATAGGATATGAACGACTTTTCGAGATCAAAGCTAATGTTTATTGGCAAAGATGCAGTGTAAATATTTGCGAATTGATATGTAATATATTTTTGTTCATTTTAAATAAATCTATTTAATATCCCTCGTCATTTTAAAATTTGACAATAATTTATACTAAAATCAAAATAAATCTTTATTTTCCAACAAGTATTTCTTATTGATCGATAGTTCGCAATTTGCACTAAATGATTTTAATAGAAGGGCATAAAGTTTTTAAAGCTTATTTTCTCGATAGAACGTTTTTGCATATAATTTTGAAGGGAATGCAAAAGAGGAGCTTGAAAATGGAAGAAATGAAAAGAGTAGTGAGTATATATATAGAGAGAGAGAGTGTGTGTTAGAGAAAGAGAGAAGAAGACAGATAGAGACAGAGCTTTCACAGTGGCTGGTCAATGGGCGCCGAACGAGCTTAATGACCGGTCCCTCCGTTGAGCGTTATCGCTTTCCTCCCGATGTAGCACGTCGCTTGCTCGTACAGTCTGACTTTTTAATAAATAGCGTTCCCGCTTTCTGGGTTGCTCGTTTCGGTGTGCATATCGTTCGTCCGACACACCTACCCGTTTTGTAATAGACAAATGGAATTTCTCTTTCTCGCTCTTTCCTTCTAGTTACGAAAAGAGACGAGTCGTACGTGGCTAACAAAACTGGCACGCGTAACAACGCGTTGGAGGATCCAACATGGCTTCTCTCTCTCTCTCTCTCTCTCTCTCTCTTTCTATCTTTTTCTCTTTCTTTCTTTCTTTCTTTCTCTTTCCTCTCTCTCTCCTTCGCGATCCAACTTTCATGCTATATCTCTTTCTCTCTGTCTCGTTTGCCTTTAGATCCTGATGTATCCTTTCCGGTGATTAATTGCCGTCTGTGTCTCGTCGACGTCGATGCAGCGAGGATGCACTGAATAGCTTGGATGAAGGTTGCCGAGAGACATTGTAACTTCTCGATCAGGCATGCTGCAAGTAATGTACACCTTTCTATCTTCTTTTATTTTTTCTCTCTCTTTCTATCTTTCTTTTGACGAGCTATATCAAGTTTGTTGGGTGGTATGTCTTTAAATTGTGAGATTGTAAGATACATATAGTAGGCATGTCATCATTCTTCAATACTTTTCAAACTTTCAATAAGAACGAATATTCAATCATAATGGATATGCTTCATTGAATCAACAACTCTAAGTTTATACGAATGAAATGATTTTAACAAAATCTTGTGAAACCAAGAAAGATCTCAAATTATTTCTTATTACACGTGGTCCCAATCTGTTGAAATGTTTTCGAGGAGAGAGAGAGAAAAAATGAGATATTTGACAATCGAAAAAAAGTCAACTTCTAACGAAAGAACGTGGGTTATAGGTAAAGGGGTGATCTGTGGAATATCCGGATCTTCACGAAGTTTTACTAGAAGGGTCGATGGAGGTTAGGCCAGTCGAGTTCTTAGTCGAGCAGCCGGTCCGTCAGTCAATTGGATCGTTGAGACACGACGGTGACACGTCGAGTACAAGACTTTTCGGGTGCGAATACATGCGAGCTGCGCAAGGAGTTCTATTAAGAGCAAGCCACGAAAACGCTAGACGACAGGAGGTGACATCGAGACGGCTGACACGACATGGACCTGCGCTTAACACGTTTCTCTCTCTCTCTCTTCTTTCATTCGTTCATTTTACCCTTCTTATATCTCTTCTCTGTCCTCTTTCTTCAGCATTGCGACAGATGCTGAACATTTTTACTCGGCTTGCCTTTAAAACTTTTTTCACGTCTAAACGTGATTTTTAATGGACTCGATATAATTCGGGCGATCTCGTAAGATCGAATTTCATTAAACATCTTATTCATCTTTCTTTTTATAAATTTTAATAAAAACGATGAAGTTAACTTTCTTTGGAACTTCTATATGAATCTCTTTGCTTCCTCTAAACATCTTACGTATATGTGGGTGTGTGTTTTACATATATTCTATTTGGAGTTCAACTGAACATTAAGCGATCGTTGAGATGAAAATTCACCGAGTAGGAAAATGATTTATACGATTACCCTGGTTACAAAAAGAAGAAAAGGATCTCACCCTCGAAGACTATCGCGCTCTCGCATTCCGGGAGTGCAACACATTTCTGTATATATGAGTCTGCTTTGTGTGTCTGTTAGACATCAGTATGTTAGTCCCGAGAGCAATTTCTACGAACGTATATATATATACCCCTTGCCACCCCTAACCCTTGCAACATATCTGAACTGTTATCTGATACGAAACCAAGCATAGGCCCTATCTAACCTTTTCATCTACGCGATCGGTCGAAGAATTCCAAAGAGAGCAACGTGCTTGTTCAAAATTTTGCGGGCTAATGACAGCTTAAGGAATACGAAACTTAGCACACAATTTTATTCGACTTATTGCGTCTATAAAAAAAAATCCCCGTTTCTACTCGTGTTAGCTTTTATTTGTCTTCTTTTTAACACAAATGAATCCAACGAAAAGATCGCGTTAATAATTCCATCCTTTACCCACAAAGATAGACGGCAGGAAATTTCGATTCGACTTAAAGGTAATAAATCAATCTCACTCGTTTTTGGTTGTATAAAAAAAAGAAGAACAGAAAAAAACAGAAAAAAACATATAAAGAGACAGTGAAAGGGAGAAAGAGAGAGAGAGAGAGAAAGGAGGGTCGATAAATCGGAGATAATTAATTATGCGAATTCGAACGTCTCGGTCGGAATATAGGCGGGTTAAGTTCCGGACTGGCACGGTTGGTCCTGGGACATCGAAATTCAACGTCGCGTCGTCGCACGGATGTTGGATCGATAAGGGAGACCGAGAACGATCTTTCATTCTAAACGATAATCGTCCTAAGAACCATTAGGTTTTACGAGGAGCGAGAATGATAAAAAATCATCGACAGGACATATCGGTGTAAAGACGATGTAAATCGTGAACTTATCCGATATCCACGGGGGAGGGAGAAAGAGGGAGTGATCTGACGTCACGAAGAAACATCTTTCGAAGTTTGGTGCTCTTGAGTCTCTCGAATCCAAGCTTCATTGACACTGCCGACAAAAGAAGTGGAGAGGTTCATAAATAACTCGGCCAGTTTACCAGGGCCATTATGCAATTATGATTGCATCTTCGTAGCCTAGGTGGTCCATTCCTTCAAGATCTCGCGTCCACCTCCGTCAGATAGCGCCTCAAAGAACTTGTCGTTACATCAGATCCGAATATATGTATTATTATATACACGAACGATCTTCCTTTCGCATTGCTTTCTCTCTCTATCTCTCTGTTTCTTTTTCTTTCTTTTTCTCCTAGATTCGATCTACTACGTTTATCAATGGAATTACGATAAACCATCATCGTTATTCTCGCCATCTCGTTTCGAGCGACTTCGTTGATCTGCCTGATCTTCTTTCTAAGATTGTTCTTTTTTTTTTTAAGAAAGAATTTACTCCCTGAATAACTGAGTACGTAGATATCTCGGATGCATAATGCGGTCTATTAGTCATTGAACATTTACTCTCTATAAGGAACAAGTATACATATTGTATTGTAACATGTAACATCGACTGAGAATAGTTTTTCATATTTTATCAATCTATTTTAATAATAAAAATATATTTTTATTTTTATTAATCCTTTATTTAGTAGTAATGATAGAAATTGACACTTGTTAACGACCGATTCAATTGAAAGCGGATTCATCGCCAATACTGGTTCGGTTAAATCAAAATCACAAATTTGGAATGTAGAAACAATGTTTCTATTTTTACTTTATAGCATCGTCTTAGTAAAGATCCGATGAGTAGTTAAAATATTTTATTTGCTAGTTGTGTTCCCAAGAAACAAAAGTAAAACAAAGGAGGCTACCGGTAGATAAACAATTCAAAAATTATAACACCTTTGTATATTATAGATATTATAAGTTTAACGAGTATACTAATAAATCGGTTATAAACGTTAAATGTTCCAAATATATTCTAGAGTGTAAACTGTTGACAGTTTTTCATTGTTCTTAGCGAAAATCTAAAGAAAAAGAGAGAGAGAGAGAAAGAGAAAGATGTCTAACGCGATGATTTGGCTAAGAGCCAAAATTCTAGACTGATATCGCCCACAAACTTTCGCCAAAATGTTGAGCGAAGGAGTGTCCGCGAGAATCAGTCTATGAGCAATTTAAATTTACCTAGGCGTGTTTTGCGTCACTCGGCCACCGTCCGGCCACCGTGATTTGTGATCTTTCCGTAGTTTCGCAGCTGCCCCCAGCCGATCGTGGGCCAAAGATCGCAAGCGAAACCAACGACCTGTCGACATTCCTCGACGAGGACGAAACGCCTTCTATTCCTCCTTCTCCTTCCTCTATTTCTCTTCCCACTCTTTCTCCTTCCAATCCACGATCCACCTGTTGTCAAGACGTCCACGAAATCTTTTGGATCTGTCGTCTTTGAGATCGAGAAACTACTATTCTATTTCCACGCGTTAAACACAATTAAACACTTAAAGCCTCTAACTTAAAGTCTTGTACGATATTTTCTTCATTTTTCACAATTTTACATTACTTATTTTTCTACTTATTCTCAATATGATATGCATATAAATATTTTTATCTACGCTCTTTATTTGAATTTATGTTTACAGTCTTCATGATAGTAGAGAAAACTCGTTTTGTATATGTAAATAATATTTTAAAGATCAGGCTTAGCGAGATAGACCGAATTAGGTCATCGGAACGGGAGGGATTCTTGCTGCTAACACATTCAACTTGGTTAAACGAGTATGTTTATACATACATATATGTATATATGTATGTATAAGTGTGCATCGGACAGTTATAAATAGATTGAAAAACTATTGCTTTTCAATCTGAATGGCACGGCAAGCGGTGTTCTCGCGAAGGGTGTGTTTCGAAAGTGAGAAGTGGAGGGGTGAGAAGGTTTACCAAGGGTGTACGAGAACGAAGCGTGGAAAGACGAAGAAAGACGAGGAGGTAAAGAAAGAGAAAGAGGGTAAAGTGGGTTTGGAAGAGGGAAAGAGGAACGGATTCTCTCTCGACGAAGCTTTTATACTAAAGTTTGGTGAGCACCCGCCGGTGGTCGCCTCGCGAATCATTTGTTATCTTCCACGAGAAAGCTCGCTGACGTAAATAGGTTTGTTTCTGGCCCCTTTAAACGCTTCACAATAATCCACGCGTACCCAAATTCAATTAACGCCTTGTCTTCTATCTCTCTTTCTCTCTCTCTCTCTCTCTTTCTCTCTATCTCTCTTCTTTCTCTATTTGTCTTTCTTTCTCTTCCTTGATGTCCGTTCACTTTGTACTCCTTGACGTACGCGTACCATACCACAGTGTCATCATTTTATCTCTTTCTTTTTATTTGTTTTTTTTTTCTTACTTATTGTAAAGAAACGTACAAACTGGCGAAATGTTCATAGATAATCTTTAGTTTTTTTATCATGATAATGTTCAAAGAATGTTTATTACAACATTGAGTAACCATTGCTAATGCATCAATGCATGTATTTGCACAATTATTATTAATATAGAAATAATATAATGTGAAAGAAAGATTCAAATAAATAAATGTAAAGAATATAATATTATCAAAAAAAAAAAAAAGAAAAGAAATAAAAATCCGAGTATTATCGATATTCCAATACAAACACATTCGCGTGCAAAAGAAAATACGGTCGATCGTTTCTCATCGGCGACATCGCGAAGAATGAGAACACGGCGGCCATGCAATCACCGTTTATAAACAAAGTACAAAAACAATTCGTTATCACTGATATAGTTCCTTGCTTTATGAAAGAGAATTTTATTATCCTCGTTCTCTCCTCCGATGTTGTTTTTCGAGTCTTCTCTCTCACACTCTCGTTCTCTTTCTTTCGTATCGAATCCAAACGCACGTGTGTACACAGTTTGTGTACGTAAGAAACTGTCGTGCTTGGCGAGGGGATTACTTTATACGAAAGGGAGAGTGAGAGTGTATTTATGTATATATACATATATATAAATATTAAAAAAAAAAATACAGTAAGAAAGGGAAAAAGGGAAAAAGAGAAAAGGAGAAAAAGAAAGAGATAAAAGAGTATATGTTACATAGAAAGAGAAAAGAAGTTTCGCGTGGAAAGAACGGGTCCTTCCTTGGGAGAAGAATCGAGGAAGAATGGGAGATAGAGGATACGCGTCTCCATCCATCAGACTGCGGTCCGATCGGTCGACACACGCGCAACTCCCAACCTCCGAATGCATTATCTTTTCCTCGACGTTACTCTCTCGACGTTACTGCGAGTTCCAACGACGAGAAGACTCCGATCTTTTGCGTAACCTCCACCTCCTTTCCCTGCTATTCTCTTCTCTTCAACGATCGAACGTCGATCCATCGAGTTGTTCGCGAAGCTCGCGAAAACTGCGGGGTTTCGATGTGGGTGATCGAGATCGTTCGATCTTTCGATCGGATCAAAGTTTCTACCTTACCTTGGTAGATTATATACATGAATCGATGAATGGGAACGATCAACTTTTTCAATCGTTTCAAATCAAATTAAATATTATTCCTTATGAGATCGAATACATGGAAAATTTATTTGAATCATTTTTCGATTTAAACAAAAATTGATTTCTATAAGAGATATTCATTATCTTATTAAATTTAATTTAAATATTTTATTTGAATATAATAATATGTATTTATATATATATATATATATATAGGTAGAGATATATTTAAAAGACGAAATATGTTCGATCAGTTACGGTAACGTTACGTAATAATTCTTAGCTGTTGTCGACGATACGCGTGGCTTTCTCTCTCGAGGCTGACAACGAACGCCAGCACCCACGAAACGTATGAACGAAAATTATATACGCTCTTACATTCCTGAGTTTGCCCTCGATAGGAATAAATCGATTTACGCTTGGCTCGCACACACATACATACACAAATATATATAGGGATACACAAGTAAAACATGCACACGATCGTTTTTGTTCGACCTTAGGCAGAGACTCGCATCGGCGCGTCGCACAGCGCTACGCGCACTCTACTCTCAACGAGAAAGAGAGAAAAAGAAAGAGAAACATGTAGAGAGTCGCAGCTGACTGTATTGTTCCCACTGAAGGTAAGTCATTAATTTTCCCTCAGCAAGAATGCTTCCCGTGACGCGCACCTCTCTACGTCTCTCTACGCGTGTGCGCGTACCTATGAACGCGTCGAACGTGCGTTTGCTTTCTTCTTCTTTTTCTTCTTCTTTCTCGATTAATACCACAAATTTTCGTTTATTCTTCTCATCTTAGTTTCCCTCGACACACCCTTTAATTTCAGCTACATTTACTCACCATATCACGAATCTCTTAATAATTGTAAACGAAATTAATTAATCAAATCTCTCGAAAATAATCATTAAATATCTAAGAATTTATATCTACACAAAAAAAAAGAATTTTATTTCAATTAAAAACGAACAATAATTATGTACTAACATAAGATTATTACTCGAGTTATTTTCTAGAAATAAAAATATATTTTTTCTTATTTAACAACATGCTATGTTTGATATTTCAAAATTGTGAAAAATTAGTGAAATCATACGTGATCCATTCTATACATAGACATTTAGTTGATTTGTTAGCTAATATAAAACACAACGAATGTCATCAATGAGAACGGTATTCCTAAGGATCAATCGTGATCGCATAACATCCGACGTAGCATCTGTTCCCTATTTGACGGCGTGTTCGCGAAACGTGGGAGCATAAATCTCATCGAAATGGGGCGTCTCTTTCCGGACACCACCCGAACTTAGTGTCCCAAACTCTCTCTCTTTTTCTCTAACAGGATGTCCTATGAATCATGCAGTACCTATGTTTTAGCTTAGGTTGTTCCTCTTAGGAGGCTGTCCGATTTGATCGTCCATGGCGTTCGTCCTGGTTACTCTGACTCGCCGCCAAGCCGGTGGCGAGTCTCTCAGAAGAAGCTGCGATGGTACCTAAGCCTCGCACCAGCATTTATTTATGGTTCAGGGTTACTAGGGTGTAAACGGGATCGTCGGAACACCGCCGGAACACCGTCGGAACACGCTTCTTTCGTAAAGAACGGATACTACATACAGAATGAAGTCTTCCTCATACTACTAGTTTTCGTGTGAACTCTCTTTTCACTCTACTTTAAGGATAAGAATATTCAGAGGATAAATCAAATACTGTTGCTTTAACTTTAAATCTTATTAATTGATGATATTATATTCATTACAAATTAATAGTATAATAGTATTTATCGATCGGTTGATTCATATAATTTAGGATGAGAAAATTATCTTTGATTTATTCTAATGAAAAATAAATGATTTAGAGTTCCGCGTCGATATATAAAACAAACAAAAATTGTATGCATTAACGTTGATAAATTATTAATAGAATTTATCGAGATGACGACCGATGATAGTAATGGTCGATTTTATTCATTGATCAATCGGATCTATCATTATGAGTGATTATTTCTCTTCATTAGAAATTAAGAAACAATCTATGATTTATATTTTCTTCCTATTAAAGTCGATCTTATAAAGTTCTTATTGTTAGAATTTGTTGAATCTTATAATTATTACTACGTCGTTCTATCAAATGAATCGCATTTAAAGTTAGTAAGAAAAGAAAATAGATCAGTCTGAAGCAATCGGGAAGACGTTTTTAAAGTTGTCACGCGAACTTAGACTTTTAAAATAGCGTGATTGTTACGATAATAGGCTACCGAAAATCGAACTAACGTGAAATGAAGTGCATAGGAAACGATTTTCTTGGTAAAAAGAAATCGTGAATGTACAGTAACGTTTACACTTATAAACACATACGGGAACAACGAGTGACAGGCTTGGTAATGAATAATGTAAACTATTTTGAGAAACTAGACCATTCACTTGATGTATATCGACAAAAATTAACATTTCTATATCGAACGCATGGAAAATCAGTAGACAGTATCGCTTATGTGGTGTCCTTGTTGGTATAACCACGCGTCAACTTGGAAATGTTGTAGTCGTAAATATGTTAAGTTATAAACAGGGCTGACGTGTGCCACTGCGACGATGATTTTATCATTGATTTTCCTTCTGTCATTGGTGACTTTAATAATCGGCACATTTGTATTTCTGTATACTTTCTATGACACAAAATAGTCCAACAAATTAATTCAATGTATTCTAACTCGGGATAGAACGATGTGAGAAAAATTCAAATCTTCATCTTCCATCATTGTTAACATCTAATTTTCTGTATACCCCCGTTGAGACGATAAAATAAGCTGATATTCGATCTTGAAAAGAAAAACAACAGTCGGCACGCGCTGCTCCGAATAACGTTATAATAAATTGTAATTGTTTTTACATATCGAAGAAAATAATCAAATTAGAGAAAGTTGTTTTTTTATATCTCCTTAAAAATTAACATTATCTTAAAACACATATTATAATTAATTACATATATTTCTAAAACCTTAACAAGCAAACAATCCTATTATAATTTATCAATTAATTTTATTAAGTCAACGAATAATTTTTAAACAATGCTTTATGATAAAATACTGAATAATACGCGTTTCTTCAAGTTTAACTGGCACGTAAAGAGTTCTCTAATCTCAAGAGGCCAAACGATCCTATGTACACGCGACTTATTTATCTTTGAAAATCGAGATGTCCCGACGACGATGATTCTCGCACGATTCTTGAATTACACAGGCTGGAAATAATCGTCCGTCGTGGAACACGAGCGGCGCTATTAATAAACGTCGATGGATCTTCGGGAGAAGTATCAAACGGCTCGACTGGTACTTGGCATTGCGGCGTGTACGATGCTAATGCTCCGTCTTGCCGCGTAGTTGAAATATCATCTTATCTTATCGTCCATGGCCATTCTCCTCTGGGCCTATCCTTTTATATTAATTCTATTACACTTCCTTTTATTATTACTCAGAGACTAAAGAAGATAACGATATATGCGCGTGGACATAAAAAAATATCGTTATAAGTAAAAGAAAAAAAAATTTCTTTCCCTTCTCTATTTCTCTTTTTTCATAGTAATAATAGTAATAATAATAACGTTCAAGTCGAGTTATTAATTTTTTGATACCTACTAAATAAAAGTAGTACCAAAAAAAGGGACATTCAAAAGTACACACATGTTAGAAGATCGTAAAATTTTCTAGATCGCTTTTCATGGTTGGTGCTTCAGAAAAGCATCACGCCACGAACAAGAACGCAATGCCTTTAGAGAAAAAAGAAGAATTGAGTTTTAGGGATAGATTCTATAAATCGGTTTGGCAAAAGGACACACATTCGTTGGTAATCATTGTATTCCTTAGCGTTATGTTGCGTGAAAACCACTGAAAGAGAGAGGATGATAGAAATTTCTATTTCTCTCTCTCTCTCTCTCTCTCTCTCTCTCTCTTTCTCGTTCTTGTATTGAAGAGAGGAAGGAAGAGTCAACTATAGAGTACGGGTACCTCCCCCCGATTCGCAGGCAGCTCGTAAATTTTCGGCCGAAGGAAATCTTCGTTGGAGAGGGTTCGTCTGGCAAAAGGGCGACTGCAGGAGCATAAGGATCAAGGATCCCTGTGGCGCCCGGGCCACGCAGCAACAGGCGGCCCACTTCGCTCCCGGCACACATCCATTACCCCATCGGCTTATCCGGTTTACACCATGACCGCCCCCTCCAGTGATCTCGCTCGCGTACGCGCTCGCGAACAAGCTCTATGAAAATTTATATCCTAATAAACGATTTGTACGCTACTTCAACTTGATTCCTCGTTAGTATTTGCGATTATATTATATATTTAGCTATTCTAAATATTTATATAGTAATTTTTTATAACGTTAAATTATTCAATTAAATAAATCTTTCTTTAACATCAGCTTATAAGTATATTTTTTTTTTATGTAAGATAGTAAAATATTATTTAAAAAGCATATGTCAGTAATCTTTAAAGAGCAAATCTTATAAAAATGTTATTAATTAATGTTGAATTCATATTTATTGACAAATGATGTTAATTAATTTACTTTTAATGTCATTCTTTAAACTTTACAGATGAATTTATAGAAGATAAGTAATTAATGATTGTATCATTGAATGATTGTAGAATAATACAATTATTTGTACGAACTACCTTGTTTTTTTTATAATAAATGTTATCTACATTCAGATGAATACGAATAAGGAAAATAAAAGTGCGAAGAAAATTGACAAAGATAAATAGGGAGCCGATCTGCATGTAGCCCGTGCTGCATAGTAAGCGTTATGATAATCATCGCAGTACCTAATTATCGTGAAGCGAATAATCGTGTAATTATTTTCTTCTTCAGTGGATGATCGGTTAACGCACCGATAAGCTGAAAGAGAAAGAGAGAAAGAGAGAAGTGAAGCAAAGGGAGGTAGCAAACCCATTTCGAAGGGGCTTCCAATAGCGGATGGGTAAGCGGAAGGTGGCTTTGCTCGTGGAAGGCATAATTATAGGTCGATCATTTTGCCATAAATATAAGCCATGCAAAGGACTCCGACGTAAACCGATCTTAGTTCCGACCAATCTCGACGCGAGCTAATTATTGAAATATTCTTTTTTCTATATAGTATATTTTTATTTTTATTTTCATTCCTTGTCAATTGTCATTTTAATAAATTTCACGATTATTTTAATGAATATTGTATTTCATTAAAAATTTAATTGTTTATATGAATTAGTTGAAATAAATTGGTAATTCTAATTGTAAGTTATATTAATCTTAATTTGAAATAATCATTCTAATATGAATAATGTGAAACGATTGATAAAGAAAAATAGTCGATGACATAAAAACACGCACGTCTCAATTCACTCGATTTCAAGATATACCACTGCTTACTGTAGATTCGTTCGTTCAAAGGTCGAAGCGATAAACGGAAGGTAGACTTCGCCATGAATGGCATAATTGCAGGTCGATCGTTTCGCCATAAATAAGGCCGCTCGATGGCCCTCGAGGAAAGGCCAAGTTCCGTTGGATCTCCGATCGGAATCAAGGGTAACCACTAACGCGATTCCCAAGATACAAATTCGTCTACCATTTGCTACTAAAACGATTCTCGATCGAATGGAAATAATTCGTAAATAGAAATGAATGTCCAAAATTGATATACGTATATTATAAATATGAAATTTTGTCATTGAATATAAATATAAATATAAAACATAAAAAATATTTCACCTAATTTTTTTACAATATGTGGGATAATGAAGTATATTTGTTGTTCTATTTGTTAAGAGTATTCGATAAAGCAGATAAAAATGGTCACGTTCATGATCACGCCTATAACAAGTTCAAGTGCGTTAATATGAAGAAAATGTTCTCAATTGCGGTGGCACAGCTAGCAGGCATTTTCGCTTCGTTTGTTTATTCAAATTTGATGCTTAAACGTATATACATCAGCACCGATCTTCAAAGCGCGTCGCGACGGCTGGAGGGACTCGTAAACGGAACATCTACGTGTTGTTGAACACTATCCTTAACGGCGAGCTTTGACGAATCAATTATTTCCCCTCGATGCGTATCCGGATTGCTTATTTTTGTTCGTCCCACTTCGTATATTCGTAACGTCGCTTTTGTTCGAGTCCTTCGTTCTCTATTGCTTAACACGCGTGTGCTATTCGAGGATTGTGAATTCGAAAATATATCGAAAGACAACTGTAAAATTTTATATTTCAATTATTATCTCTTATAGATTCTGTTATTGAAATTTTTTCACCTTTTCAAATTATTTCTATAATATTTTCTCAAATCTTTGTGACTTGGAAATGAATGAACTCTTAAATCATCAAACTCTGCAGGTTAAACCTTTCTTAGTTATCGAAGGTTAGAATCTTCTTAGTTGAAACTATTTCAAATATTTTCGAAAATCTAGTTGACTTCATCATGACAAATTAACTCTTTAATCATAGAACTCTACCATGTGGACTCCTCTGAGCAAGATAAAGGATACAAAATGGACATTCAGGTGTTGAGCTCTAAAAGGTTTCGAAAAGAAAAGGTTTAGACTAATAAAATGACCTTGAGCTCTTTTTCATTGTCAACAAAATTTTAAATGAATGAAAAGGGTAACATTTAACCTTAGTCCAGCAGGCAGTCAAAAAGGATATAGAAGAGAATAAGAATGGAAAGAACAGCATGAGTTTAGAAAAAGGCATTTGCAGACACATCTGAAAATCGTCGAGGCATAACGTAATTGCTTTTAAATACGTAATCGTGCTTTGAAAACTACCATGGTTTTACGCAATTCTTTCGAAACTCGTTAAAATAGTTAATTCGAAGATAGTAGGGGAAAAAAAGAGAAGAGAGAAGAATACAAGAGTCTAATTACTTTTAAAATCATACTTTTATACCTTTTTAATCATCCGAGAAAGAGAAAATAAAGCATGCTTATATTTCATAGGATAAGTAATACGAGTTACTGGTAAGCGAATTGAGTTATCAAGTACATAATTACTGTTATTTAGATAACTTCAAAATTAATGACAACCATATCCTATACTTAATTCCAATAATTACAAATTGAATTTATATCCTGAATGAAAGAACGAAAAAGCTATCGATCGTTTTATACATATACTGGATCATTACTTATAAATGATCGTTGCTTTGATTATTTCTTGTCTCCATTGCTAGTAATATAATATAATGATGAACCTATATTACAAACACCGAAACGCTTGATCTCTTCAAGCATTAAATCGTCTTCCAAAAACGAGTTCCCATGAAATCATTAATTTCACTAAAATCGATTGAAGTGTTAATAATTATCTAACGATAAGAACATTGAACGATTCCGTTAGAGCAATCTCCTCTCTAAAATATTTTTAAGATATCCATGAAAAATAATTGATTTGCAAAAAAAAAAAAACTAATGATGACAAAGAAAAAGTACCAAATATTAAAGAGTATAAAATAAAAAAAAAAATAGAATTATTTGTGTACGTATGTATTTATATTGTGTGTATCTCAGGCCAGAGAGCTCGCGAGAGATCAGAAACCTTTGCTTTTCGTGGCCCGTTTGGGGGCCGAATCGAAGAGAGGCCGAGATTTTCGACGAACCTCTAAGCCTTGTCTTGAGATGAAGAGAGAGAAAGTAAGAAAGAAAGAAGGAAAGAGTGAGATATATATATGTATATATATATAT